>JADBJO010001487.1:0-47518 GCA_016801955.1 Conus betulinus | reverse complement strand
CAGTGGCTGGTTTTGTGTCAACTCCATGGTCCCCACTATCTTTAACGGACATTTTGTCTTTTCTGGCATCTTTTCCGACCACAGGCTTTGGTTCTGTTTTCACCTCAAAGGCGCCGCAATCAGAAAAGTATCTTGACCGCTGGCTGTGCGACCTGATGATGATGATGTGGCTGGTTGCCTGGCTTTAGGCTCTGTGGGTGTTGAGGACTTTGTTGGTATAGGTGGTGGCGTAGGTGTGGAAGGAAGTGCCATGTCTTCAGGGACTGAGTGTGTACTTCGCATTTCACCAGCGTGACAGGGTGTACTTGCACTTTTTCCACCGTCTTCTGCCGTGAGGTCCACACCCTTTATTCTGGACAGCTGCTCAGTGTCACTGTAAATGACATTAGTGATGAATCTTTAAAGACATTCTCATTTCTAGCTACAGACTTCTACAGGGGAGTCAGAGGCATGTTAGCTCTGTAAACTTTAAAATCCACTTTGAAACAAATAGTCCAAACAGGTACACTAAACAACTAGCCAACCAGAACAATCCCCTGACAAAAAGATTGGTTATAAGTTGGAATTTGGGAGGTGGGGGGGGGTGCTTTACACTTTTCTTTCGGTACAGTCTTTCTATTCTCATCTAACCCTTTGATAAGAGCTCTCTGGTCAAGTCTTACCCTTTGACAATAACAACAGTCTTTGCTTTGGTTAAGAGCTCTGAATTCTAGTTTACCCTGGTAAGTTCTCTAGTCGACAACATTTTTGCCTGTTGATAAAAACTCCATATTCTAATCTTACCCTATAATAAACAGTCTAGAATTTTTGGGGCCTATAAAAAAGAACCTGCTATTCTAACCTCAGCCTGTAATAAAAAGCCCTCTACTGTGGTCTTATGCTTTGGTAACTGCTCTCTTTTCTAGACTTGCCATCGTTCAGACCTGTCCTATTGTAATCTTACTCTTTCATACGACCCCTCTATTCCAGACTTCCACTTTAATCAAAGCTCTTTAGTCTTAGCTTTTGATAAGACCCCTCTACAATAGTCTGATCCATTGAAAAAGACCTCCCTCTTCTCGTATGACCTTTGATAAAAGCTCTATTGTCTTACCCTTTGATGACAACTATATTCTCATTAGTTTTCTACACTATTTTGGTCCTCAACCTCTGTGCCACCTCAGAGGCAGTGCACACATGCCGCTCATTCCAACACCCCGTCCACAGCCACAGCCTGGTCAGCCCCGTCGCAGCCCTGGCACCAGCAATCCACAGGGAGCAGTCAATGTCAAGTCTAGAGGCAACCCACTGGAGGAGACACTGCACTGCTGCCGAGTCACTTCAGTGGTGTTCAGTGGCACCTGTTCTGATCTAACATACGCAGGACACCACCTACTAAACCCCCTACTGACGACAATAATTGCTTAGTTGCAAAGTGAAACGAAAGTGAGTCTTGTGACTCGTTTGTCCACGTTTCTCTGGGCGGTTCGCTGACATTTATTTAAGAATAATTGCTTAGTCGCGGAGCTGGCGTGAGTGAGCTCTCTCCCCCGGAGGGCGCCACCACGTCCGTCCTACGACAGCCCCCATGGTCTTGCCGATACCGGTGACCCCGAGCAGAACCAAACCAAGGTCACAGACATGGAGAGGACATCAAAACTGAGGTCACCATGAGAGCAGGGCATGAAGGGCCACAGAATTTGAGACATTTTTTTTAATGCTGACTGATGAGAATGAGGATGATTAAGATGATGCTACAGATTTCCATTTCGGTCTGAGACCACATGACAGGGCTGTACTGTACGCTTCCTTTATATAATATATCCCGGCGTCAACCAGGCCCGAGAGATACAGGCGCCTGCAGTGTTGGTCAGGAAATTTGAGCAACACTCTCAGAAACGCATCCATAAAGTGGATGAAACTTGACTGTGTGGTCCCAGTCTTCCCATCCGAGTCTACAGCAAACTCAACTCTGGGTAGGAGCCGGTCGGGCAGAAAAAACCACATGACTCTGATGGGATTCAAACCCACTACCTCCAGGCCAGGAGTCTGCGACACTAACCACTTCGCCACGGCGGCTGGTAGACCTCTTTCATTACCTTACCCTTTGGTAAGACCTCTCTTATCACAAGCCGCTGTGGCAATAGGGTAAAGCCTCACGGACTCCCAGCTGGGAGGTTGAGGGTTCAATTCCCATCAGTCAGGTGGGATTTTTCTACCCCGACCAGCTCCTATCCAGAGTTGAGTTTGTACAGGGTCAGTTGGGAAGACTAGGACTACACTGTCAAGTTTCATCCACTTAATGGATGCGTCTCTGGGAGTGTTGCTCATATTTCCTGACCAACACTGCAGGTGTCTATCTCTTGGGCCTGGTTGGTGCCAGGATATATTATGAAAGGAAGCATAGAAGCCCTGTTATACAATCTCAGATTGGAATGGAAATCCATAGCATCATCTGTTTCACCCCCTAATTCTCATCGATCAGCATTTAAAACAAAAAAAAAATTAAGAAAAAGAAAAGACCTCTCTTACCCTTCAATAACAATTCTCTACTCTAACCTTACTTCTGATAATACTTCACTAATTCGGTCTTACCTTTGATAATGCCTCTGTTTTCAGTCTCACCACATAATAGGAAATTTCATTCTAGTTTTATACTTTGACAAGATCTCCTTATTGGGCTCTCTATATTTTTACTAAATCTTACACCATTCTAATCTAGCCTTATCCTTGTTAAGAATTCTGTAATCTAATGTTACAATTTGAAAAGAATTGTCAGTTCTGATCTCACTCTTTAAGGAAGTTTCTCTGGTCTTTTTTGGTCCTTTGCTAACACATGTGAGCTCTCGAATTCTTGCCACTCTCATGCAGTGATGAGCGTTTTGTAAGCTAAAAAATGTTCTTAGAAAAGTGCTCCATACTTCAGGAAGTCATTTCTTTTCGAGACAAATATAATAGCATGCATGAAATAGTCTGGAACCCAGCATTCAGTTTCTCATTTTTACCCTCAGCCATTTTTTTTTCTTTTAAAGTTAATTTGAAAACAAATCTTTCATATCCAAAAATATTTTCATATCCAAAACAAACACAACATGATATATACCCAAAGAATATATTTTCAAAAAATTACACAGCTAACATAGTGAAACAAAAACACCACATCTAAACAGAATTACAGAGCTTCTTTTTTTTTTTTTTTTTTTCTCTCTCACTTTCCCTCCCAAACTCCATCCACAGACCTTTGTGCACTATCCCCAGTTCACATTTCCTTGGAGAAAGTTCTGACGTTCACACTTCCCCTGTCAGCACTTGTGAGCAATAACAAGTATCTGGGAGCAAGTTCTGGAGTGATTTTCACTTACCACTTCTCATCTCGTTCCTGCAGAAATATGCCATCAGACATTCTGTTGCCCTCTGGTGGCAAGGGTTGGTCCTCATCTGTGTCATATTCAATACCAAACAAGTCAACTTCATTGGCCAGTATGTGTTTCTCAGTGATCATAGCTTCCTTGTCGTCAGGAGAGCCGCTGAGCCGCTCCAACACAGGTGTTCTCTCGGCAGACTCAGAGCTATGGACACATTTCTGAGGAATTTCATGTTGCGAGTCCCTTTCCATTTTGGTTTTACCCTCTTAAAAAGACATATGATTCACGCTCCTTAGCAACTTTTGATGTATCCTTTTCTGCAACATTTGATTCATCCTGATCTAAAATGTTTGATTCATTCTGGTTTACAATGTCCGATTCATTGCCAATTACAAGTTTGGACTTTCGTTGTTCTGCAATATCCAACTCAGCCTCATTTCCAACACTGGATTTATCCTCTCCTACATCATCTGATTCACCCTCTTCCTCGTGCAGACAGACAGAATCCAGTGCCTGATTAACATTCTCAAGCTCCTGTGAGACAGCAGATCCCCGCCGATTCTTTCTTCTTCTGCGACGGCGTGAAGAAGTCCGCTTCACAGAAGCATCGCTAGCTCTGCTGTCAGCTTTTTGTGGGCAGGTGCCATCAGTACTACTCGTTGAAATGCCAGCCATGGTGACTGGACTGCAGCTCTCTTCACTGCAGAATTGTGAGTTCTCAGACACAATGGAACTGTCATGAGGGCTGGAGGTAGACTGGTCCAAGACAGATTTTCCTGGTGGTAAATCAGAACTTTTTAGGCTGGGCTTTCCCTTCATATCACAAACAGAATCTTCTTTTGCATCAAATATAGAAATGCAGTGACTAGAATCATTCTTATTTTCACTGCCAGTTACGTCACCGAGTGAATCTCTGGCATCAACAAACACATCAATGGATTTGTCGGAAACACTCTCCGCATTCTCATCAAAAGACTGCTGATTGATGGAAAGCGGTGTTGAACTTGCTATGGCCTTGGCTGATACGCTCATCTCAGTTTCCAGTTTCAATGCAGCAGCTCCTTGGTCTGACATCTTAGCAGTATCTTGGACTACCTGGTGTTTGTCAGTTCTTCCCTAGGACCTGAAGCTTCTTTCTTTGGAACTCTCTGCTCCATTTTTTCACAAGTGGAGTGGATCTGTTGAGGTTTTTCATCTGCCAAAGTCACATCACCTGACAAGTTGGATGCGGCTGTTTTTTCTGCCGTGGATAGACTAGGCATGCCTTCTGCAGATTCGGAAGATAATGACACACAAGAGACCGGGGTTGCTGTTTCACTTTTTGATGTATCAGTTACTTTATGCAGATGACCTGATGGTGAATCTTCAGCACAGGAACTTGAAAATGCTGAGAAGTTTTGATCCGATACAAGAACAGCTGATGTTGAAGAAGTTTCATGAATTATACTGGAAGCATCCGATGTTGAAGAAGTATCAAGGTTTATGACAGAAGTGCCTGATGTTGACACAGGTTCATGGCTTACGACAGGAGTATCCGATGCTGAAGTAGGTTCATGGCTTACGACAGGAGTATCCAATGCTAAAGTAGGTTTGTGGCTTATGACAGGTGTATTGGATGTTGAAGTAGGTTCATGGCTTATGACGGGTGTATTGGATGTTGAGGTAGGTTCATGGCTTATGACAGGTGTACTGGAAGTTGAAGTAAGTTCATGGCTTATGACACGTGTACTGGAAGTTGAAGTAAGTTCATGGCTTATGACGGGTGTACTGGATGTTGAAGTAAGTTCATGGCTTATGACAGGTATACTGGATGTTGAAGTAAGTTCATGGCTTATGACACGTGTACTGGAAGTTGAAGTAAGTTCATGGCTTATGACGGGTGTACTGGAAGTTGAAGTAAGTTCATGGCTTATGACGGGTGTACTGAAGTAAGTTCATGGCTTATGACAGAAGTGACTGATGTTGAAATAGGTTCATGGCTTATGACAGAAGTGACCGATGTTGAAGTAGATTCGTGGTTTATGACAGGAGTGCCTGATGACACAGTAGGCACATGGCTCACAGCAGGAGACACTGATGCCAAGGTACATTCACCCTCCACTGGCAATGCAAACATGAGCACTGCTACTGACAGTGGTGGCTAACAAGTTTGCCGATGAACTCCGCCCCCCATCTGTCACTACACCTGAGGCATCACTACCAGCCACAGTGGCAACTGTGCATGCGGCTGACTTCTCCATCACCTTCAGAGCAGATGACACAGCACAGCTTGCAGTAGAGTCGGAAATTCTGAAAGAACATGCAAGGGCACTGTTTCGGACGCTGCTGCTCAAAGCCGGTCTGGGTAAGGACATCAGATTATTTTCTGCAGATAAAGCAGCCTGACTCAGGCCAGCTGTGGTTGCTGCTCTGGAACGGCCATCACCAGTCTGCAAAAACATGTTTCGCATCCAACTTGGTCTTGACTGGAGGGCTAGAGGGTATGGTGACCGTGGCTGGAGTGGAAGCCTGCTTTCCTAAACATGCCAGAATTGTCAGGCTGTGCCGCGTGCTGAGCTGAGCCATCAATTGTACCCGCACCGGGCTCTGCACCCACTTCCAGTTTTGTTCTCTTGCAAGTGGATGCGTAGACAGAGGACGGTACACTGCTACTGGGAGTCTTCGATGCAGCGGTCAAGGTCGAGGGAAACTGGAAAGAACAGGAGCAGTAGAAAGAATTATTTGAGATCGAAAGGGAGGAGGTGGAGGGTGTGGCAGGGTCTGCACATGGTATGGTGCCTTTCCCCATCTGAAAACAATGAAACTAGCAACCATAAATAACAGCACAGCTTTTTTTTTTTTTTTTTTTACAACTTCTGCAAAACTACTTATCTGGATGAAGTATGTGGAAAACCACGCAGTGTAGGAGCTAGAATAACATGCTAACTCTCACTTTCGTACATTAACTGGCATCGAGAACTACAAAATGAAAGAGTAGCTACAGAACTGTTTCTCTATGGTCAATGTCATCCTCCGTCTCTCCCAAACTCTGTGTCTACCATTACTGGTCATAACACCATCCAGGCCATGAAGACTGCATTTATTCCCACCATCTCTCTGACACACACACACTTGTGGATTATAAAGATAACATTTCGGTGGGCTAAAACTACAACCATGCAAATCTTCCTGAACAAAAAGTGCTCTTTTTTCTTGACTTTTATACAGTTGGGTAAAAGCATCCCTCAAAGCAGATTGTCTCTCAACAGCTGTCTTAAAAGTCTGGATAACACTCCTCTACAAGCTGCCTACATGTAACACAGCTTAATCTAGGATTTTTAAAAAAAGGGGGGCAGTCCCCCCCTCTCATATCAAAAAGAAGGGGGGCACCCCCCCCCCCTCCTCCAGGGCCACTTCTTCAGCCAATCGTCTTGAAACCGGTGTTCCCTTGCACTGGCACTCTTTTTTGGGCTGCTTCTCCGAGCTTTTGGATGTAGTCGCTGTTTCTTTAAGATCTTCTCCACCCTGGCATGGCACAGAATCTTTTTTTTTCACTTTTCATCCACAAAAGTCGAAGCCGAATAGCGTGGGTGCACGCTTCATTTTGGAAAATATCCAATATGGCGCCTTAAACTCTCGCAACTTCTCGTCGGTGATCGGGATGGAGGAGATGAACGCCGCCGACTGGTTGATTTACACTAACAGCCAATGAAATATCAAGGAATCGTTCGCTCCTGCTCAGTCCTAGTTTCAGTTTTTCAAGCAGACGACAAACGAGCGCCCGCAACAATCAGCGAACAGGGCGGGCAGTCCTGCAACTGTGCGGGAGTCTGCCTGCGTAAAACTCCATAATTGCGGGAAGGAACAGATTGGGGAGGGGGGGATTGTACCAATCCGAGCTCTAGATTAAGCTTTGATGTCAGTGGCAGCGTCACCTCCATTCACAACAGTGCGCAACAACATATCAAACCACATTTCTGTCAAATAAAACGAACTTAAGATGCTAGAATTGAATGTATCTAGTTAAGTATTCTGATTATCAAACTGGGTCAGAAATCTAACACAAAAATAACAAAAGCAAACTGTTACACAAGCAAATGTACAACAATAAACACAACATGTGCCACAGGGAAAGACTAACACCGCTGTAAGTAGGGCAGAGTGAAAACAGGGTAAGTGTAGGGCACTTTCTTCTAGTTTGAAGAGGAATCTGGTTTTAAAAAAAAAAATTTACATATATATGAAGGTTCCATTTAACAAAACAACTTCACGATTTTGGTCTTTGGACCCACAATCATGAGATGAAGGCAACCAACCCTGTCTTTTTGAAAATCACCAGCTCCTTGGTGAATTATAATGGCTGGCCAAATCATCATTCTAGATGGTGATATGCTTTCTGTCACTCTGAACGCAATACTGAGATTTCTTCTTTTTTTTGAGTGTTGACATCTTGTGTGGGCAAGTGTGTGTGTGTGTGTGTGTGTGTGTGTGTGTGTGTGTGTGTGTGTGTGTGTGTGTGTGTGTGTGTGTGTGTGTGGACCAAGCGTAGCAATCATGCATATGCTGAGAATAGAAGGGGGTGGGGGGGGGGCTCAGGATAGGAGTGGGGATGAAGGTAGGCTATACAGAGAGGGGGGGGGCATATGCAGCAGCCCTTAGAAATATTTTCAGAATACTTTGACAAACTGATTCATTCATACAAAAAATCTGCATAATCTGTATAACTACAGATTTAACAGCACTGCAAAAAGCTGCCATCAGTCAAGATAACTCACCACCTTCATTTCTCTCAAAAAGTCATACACAGTCCCAAAACAACTCACAGGATTTTGGGGCACAATCACTTCACCGTTGGGAAAGGTGATGGCAAAAGTGGGCACCTCTTGGAGCTCCCTGCCGCTCTTCAGAATGCGCAGGGCACTGATCTCGCTGCACCTATTCAATCATGATTTCAATGAATAGCACAAGCAAATGGCTGCCTATCGAGACAGTCTATGAGTTCATCATCGTTACCCCACCCTTCTCCTGGCCCCTCCCTTCCTCCCTCCCATATCCCTTCTCTGTCCCTCTCCCCCACTTGTCTCCCCCACACTTTCCCTCCTGCCCCAGGTACCAACTCCTCTCTTCCTAAGTTTAAGTGTATATACTCTTCCACTTTGAAAGTAACAACATTTCAACTTTTTCACAGAATTTTTTCCCTTTCCATAACTATTTCTTTTTCCTTGCTGGCTTTTGAACTTTTGTGTGAAATTCATCATTCAAATGTCTTTTTTATTTCAATACAGTCACTTATCTTCAAATCGCTAAGGCTCACCCATTTAAAATATTTCATAACAATCAACACAAATTAGAAACAAAGAGACAACGCTCACACACACACACACACACACACACACACACACAGCAAGAAAAAACTATGACTGGTTCATCTTTACTTCTAGCACATGATTCACAATCCAGTCTTTACATCACCAGAGAGGAGTCCTTCACCTTCAATAAGTCTCTTTCACATTTCCAAAACTACAATTATCCAAGCATAGTTTATGACATCAAAAGTCAACAGAATCACTGCAAGTGCAGCCAATCAAAACACACATGATATTATTCAAGAATATTTAAGAACCTTACTATGGTATTATTCAGAATATTTAAGAACCTTACTATGGTAATAGCAATCACAAGCACAGCTCATTCTAGAAAATGTCAATGCCATGACAAAGTACAGCTTATGAAAATGCATCTAGAACATTTGAGGAACAATTTCCGGAACCTTTCTGGCACTCTGAGGAAGACCTGGCTCCCTCTGGAAACTTCCAGAATCATAATGTTCTCTCTGCACACATTATCCGGCAAGTCAACATGGAACAATTCTTTAAAAATTCTAGTGCAAAACTCCAATGTAGGACTGAATCAATAAACAATGCAAGTTAACCTATGACTGCACCACTAATATCAGGCTATCATCCTGACAACTGGTGTATTAAAGAAATTTCTTTCTTTACAAATGCGTGTTCAAAGGGGAAAAAAAAAGGCTGAAACTGACAGCATTTCTCATGAAAATGTAAACTCAAAATCAGCAAGACACTGGCTAAATGTGAATAAATATACATTTTTATTCGATGTATGTAGGAGTACTTTGGTGTATCAAGTGTATGAGTGACATAACGATGTATAATGTACACCAAAAAGTGTATGGGTATGCAGATCTGCATTACTTATGAAAGGCTGTTTATTTTAGCAGGGTTCATGTCATACATGTTTCCCTACATGCAACCTGAGGCATAAACTCAGGGCTACAAGCTATTGATAACCTTTATGTCAAATGGCAAAGCCTCCCATTTAACAGATTTTTTCAGAAACATTTTTCTTTTCAAATACCTAACATTGCATTTATGCAGATGCGTTTGAGAAAACATTACTAGGGATGGGGCAAAAACAGTGTCATTTTTCATCTTAATCCATGTGGACAATGTCTCTCATGTGTGAGTGTGTGGCTGGCTATGAGAGAAGTCCTACAGAACACGAGCAGTGCAAACACTGATCCGTCATGCAGAGCTTTCAAAGCAGTGTGTTAATCCCAGTCTTAAGCATTTCAGAACATCGTCCATTACACCTCCCTACTTTTGAAGATGGGAAGATTTCAGCAGATCATTAGTGGAAGGTTGCATTACATGCTAGTACACAGATGACAGACGTGTGATCACTATACCATTAAAACACATTACAGTAGTAAAGTTCTGCCCAAGAAGCATACAACAAAGTGATATATGATGCACACGGACCGATCGCAGATCCACTCCACTCTCACATCACATAAAACCCCAGCTCTACACTACAAGCAACACGTAACGTGACACACCCGACATGCACTGACACCAAGTTCCAATCCCTTTACACACGGATACACAAAGCCAAGCTCTACATGATGAGCATTATGCATACAAAGTGAAAGGAGATATAACACTACTCCAAGCCATGCACTCTAACACAGGTTAGAAGGTAGACTGATAAACAACAACAACAACAAAAAAACAAAAAAACAGAGACAAAGAAAAGACAGGAAGAAAAGGAAGGAGCTGAAACACTGGACGGCTTCTGCTGAAAAACACTCTAAACAAAACTTGAAAAGAAGACACATGTTTTATTTTTGTGCTTTTTAACACACATATCTGGGTTGCAAATAATATTCAACAGAAACATTTATACAGTGAATTTCATTTACTGTTACTGTACATATATTTCAAACTGTGCTTTGATATAGTTATAAACAATAAAAAAAATATCCATTACAGTTGTTGAAGGTTACCATCCACTCCCTACATGTGCTCTCATTTCTTCCTGAGTGTTGGCTCATCTCACAAAAATTTAAAATTTCTTAAACTGACCTAAATTATCGCCACTTCTCAGATTTTCTGTATTTTAGTCAAAGCATGATCGTTAACATTCTCCGCCTTTTTATTCTTCTAGGATGCTGTGACGCTTAGCAGCTCACTGGGTCAATGCAGGGTCCTGGTCGCTGCACTCACAAGGAAGCTTTTCCAAAAGAGCAAACAGATCGGTTAAACAACTCTGAAAGCAAGTTACCTCAACTGATAAATTAATTCCTTCTATTCTTACCCAGGAATGTTAGAAAAAAAAAAAAAAGGCGTTTTCAGTACAAACACATCACAAGAAAAGCACACTTTATACATAAAAAAGACAGACAGAAAGAAAGAACAGTAATGACAGGACAACAGAAGGCAGTTTGCGGACTCATCAGGTCAATTGGACATACCTCCTCAAGTCAACTTTAGTCTGTCCAGTCCTGCAAAATAACATTCCACAAGCAGCGTAGTATGCATAGATCAAAGTTCTAAAAGTAAACAAGGTACATCAGTCATTTACCAATCAAAACCAACAACAACAAAAAAAAAGAATAACAACTTACTTCAAGCTGTCTGACCTGACGCATCAGATGCTGAAGATGATCTTGCAATGGTCATTGATCTGCTGACAGGGCCAGAAATCCTGCAGAAAAAAAAAAGCAAAGAAAATCAAAACATATCATTTCTACATAGGAATAGCGAGTGCGGGTAAATACCTGTCATAGTGGACATATTTCAAAGATTATTTAGGAAGGTTACGAAAAGAAAAAAAAGTGGGGAAAGGAGGGAGAGGGGGAAGGCTGAAGAAGGGAAAGAAAGACCCATGCGACGACAATAAATGAAGACATCTTCATGTTATTAATAGGTTTCTCTGAATATGTACATACAACAGAGGATGATTCGCCCATCTTGACTCAAATGATGTGAATACACACCACTATGGCAATTATTTTAGAAATCACATGAGACATTTCTTTTTGGTTCTTTTTAGTTTTGTAAAGGGTGCGTCCACAACTAGGATCTCCAGAGATGTGCTCCTTACCCTTCTTTCTCTGAATTTCATTTGATGAAAATGTCATCCTAAAACTGTAGGGGGAGGGGATCAATGAAAGCCATGCATACTGGTTCACAGGTTCTCTCTCTCTCTCTCTCTCTCACTCACACACACACACACACACACACTCACACACACACATTTACTTCCTTTCTTATTCATAACAACAACAAAAAATCTGGACATAATATGGAAGACAAAGCAAAACAAAAAAACAACAAAAAAAAAGCACAACAGTAATACACAGGTCAAAGCAGCATTGTATTTGCAGAATGAGTAGCCTTCGCACCAGCAGTCTGAAACCACTGACAAGCATCCTTAACCAGAACTTCTGCTACAACGGTTAAGCACCAACCCTCCCCTCCCCTCCCCCCTTCTCCCCACCTAACCGAGTAAGGCAGACTTTCCATTTCATAACTGGCATTCTCACCCAGGGTTCAGTCCCTCCATCCCCCACAACCTTTACCCTCCTCCATCTTCCTGAGTAGAAACGGATGGGTAAAGAGAAAGGATGGGGAAGACTGTCTACAACAGGAATACTCTCAAGTGTTGGACCTAGTTCATGAGATAAAAAGCCAGCAATAAACGTCATAGTTGGGGGATGGTCTGGCCCATGCTCACAGCCATTTGCTTTGTCAGAACACTATTCAGTTCAGTGTTTTATTGACTTTATTCCGATTGTTTTTCCATTCACTATGACGTCACCACCAAGCACTTTACGTACTCGACCTTGCCGTACATTTACCACAGATCAAGTGCTGGGAATATTGAATAGACAGTTGTTGTTCCTAATACAGATGAAGAAGACCCAGACAGTCACGAGTAAAGAACGATAGTGAGGGCTTGACCGAATTATTCCACGTGAAGCGTTGGACCGTTGCCAACTTGTTATGAGAGGCTGATAAGACGCCCACTTACTACCCTACCGCGTGTGCCCCAGTGTTTTTGCGTTGAGCCAGCCAGCACTGACTGACTGTTCACTAACTCTATGTGAGGGAGCCAACTAAGACTTTAGGCAACGAACTTCACACACACGCTGTGGGCCCACTCTCGCTGGTCGAGGTTGAAGGGGGCGTGGCCAACTGACACGTGAGAGGCGAGTATCACAGACGTCTTTCGAGTGGGTGTACAGCTGATTATATAGATCAACTGAATGACAAGGGTTCAGAGACCAACAGGCACATGAATGACTTTGTGTTCATCATAAAAAAAAAAATATATATATATATTACTGTTGAGAGTGAAAGGGACGTGTGTGTGTGTGTGTGTGTGTGTGTGTGTGTGTGTGTGTGTGTGTGTGTGTGTGTGTGTGTGTGTGTGTGTGTGTGTGTGTGTGTGTGTGTGTGTGTGTGTGTGTGTGTGTGTGTTCCCTTTTCTTTCTTACATGTGTACCAGTTAGGCATAGGCATAAGAGTGTGTGTGTGTGTGTGTGTGTGTGTGTGTGTGTGTGTGTGTGTGTGTGTGTGTGTCCCTGCTATTGGAGTAGTTGTATTTGTGGCTGTTTCATGCACTTTTCTGTTGGAAATACCATACTTTCTGGTCTTCAGTTGTGAGTGGAGTATTTTTCCTCCATTGTTGAGAGTTTGTTGTTGCATTCTTTCTTTATTTTTTACGCTTAGAAGAAACATACATTCTTTTTTTTTATTTTGCATTTTTTTTTTTTTTTTGCTTGAAATCACTAAAAAAAATTGAAATTGTTGTTGACTTACCATTACTAACATGTTATGATATAATAAAAGTACAGTGTATCTCCTCCATTTTACAAAAAAAATAGCATGAGAATTGGTGTTTTAGTTCCAGAGATATCCGCGTTTCACATATGCTGGTATACAATAAGAGCTTTTTTGAAAAAATGGCTGGCGAACAAATGCAAACTTCCACCTTCCACCTACACCATCCTTGCCCATCCCTAAACCCTACTTCCATCCCCCATCTGGTCCTGCCATCCTCATCCCAGTTCTCTTGTGCGAGTACCATGTCAGCCAGAACAACAGAGAAGCCATTGAAAAAAAAAACCTGACTGCTTAAACACCCCCTCAAAATAAAATCTTAAAAAAAAAAACCACTTACACAGGCTGAAAATTGGATTTCCACCAGTAAATGTCCCAGCTCCAGTTGGAAACGCTCCCGTTGAAGTTCATTCAGACAGAGCTGTGCTCGAAGTCGACACACTTCCGTCTACATTAACAAGCGCAATATACATATACCCTCACACCAGCCTGTCTTTCCATTTGCAATGTACAAGTCCAAGTCAAAGAAAATAAATGTTAAACAATCATTTTGGTTCTACCAAGCAATATCAACATAAAAAGCATGCTTGTTAAAATGAACAGACAATCAAAATTTCATGGTTCTATCTCAAATACATTTCTAATCATGAATGTTTAAATAAGCTGAATTCTGGCGTGATTTTGGTTCAAAGGGCTGTTTTCGAGAAAAGCTAAATTTTGGTATTTAACTACAATTTAGTTTGTTTGAATCTGTGGGAAATTATGATTTATGTATAATATTTCAATACATCTCAAAACAATTATGAAACAGCAGCTTTCTAATTAGGTCCAAAATTTTGTCTTTCTGGATTTTTCATTTTCCAGCTGAAAGAGGCGTTGACTTTGACATCATTTTATGTACATTCCTGTAATGTTTCTAACTGATTTTCTTTTCAATGCTCCTTGTGAGGTCATGAAAATAAAATTGTCTTACAAAAAAAAAGGAAAGAAGAAGGGGGGGGGGGCAGAGAGGAAGGACGGGTGAGATTTCCAAAATTACCAAAACCGGAGAGTAACTTAGTATACAAGTGCTGTAAAACTTATTACAGATAAAGCTTTCAATTTTTATGTGCTATTTAGAGTACTTGATAGCCAGCCAATAAATCTGTCCATTTCTTTATCACCAGCCAGTTCTCAAAATAGATTCAAATATCAAAATGATTTTCTTATTCAAATTACAAGGTCCAACCAACTGCCTTCATTGTCAAGCTCATGTATCTAAATGGTTCACAATAAAAACATCACCTTTTTGCCATGCTGGTTAACGCTTTCCAATGGACATTGTTGGTGCTACCAAGCCTAATCAGATAACTGTAGATATATGTTGCTGCTCGGACAAAACCATATACAATCCTTTCTGGTTTTGTCTCGACCACTGCCGTTAAACTTAAATCAAAATGATGTTAATTCTTTCTTGCAATTCACAGATAAATTTCTTTTTTTGTTTGTTTGTGTTGTTTTTTTTAAATGATGTGAAGAATGAAAGAGAGCTGTTACTTTGCAACAATGTCAGCACAGAATGCCACAAGCTATGGATGTAAAACCAGTTTGTACGAATGTTTTGAGTTGTACCAGAAGATGGCTGATAATCAGATCAGTAGGCTGCTCCATTAAGATGGACTCAGGTTTTCAGATACCTGAGGTGGTGAATTAATCTCATCCTCAAATAATCAATGGTTTACCAACACTGGCTAAACCAAGCTGCCAGCGTATGGCACTGGTCATATGAGTCTGCATGACAGGGCTCATAATATATCCCAGCGTCAACCAGGCCAAAGAGATACAGAAACCTGCAGTGTTGGTCAAGAAATCTGAGCTACGCTTACTGGGATGCATCCATCAACGGGATAAAACTTGACTGTGTGGTCCCAGTCTTCCCAACTGAACCCGTAGCAAACTCAACTGTAGGAGCCAGTCGGGGCAGAAAAATCACACCAATAAATGACTCTGATGGGAATCAAACCCATGACCTCCTAACCGGGAGTCTGCAATGCTAACCACTTCACCACAGCAGCTGGTATTCTTAGCATGCTGATCAACCACCTCACTGCCTTAAACGCCATTTTCACTGGAATCCCCAAAAAAAAACCCCTCCATCCTCTCCTTCCCCCAAAAACATACATCTTCACAGCCACGTCCAATACTAGATATCTGTTTTTCTTTTAAAAAATCTGACGCATGATTTTATTTCTAAAGTACCCATGTTTATATAGTTCAACTTCAATCACTGATCATTTGAAAGACTAAGAGTCTATACTTGCAGAAACGAGACATAACAAAACCTACTTAGTTTGAGGATAAATCATCTGTCAAACCAACCTGAAGGTCAATCACTTTGCGACTTGACTGAGAGTGGTCACACACCTTCCTCCTCTCTCCATGCAATGAACTGACAAAAAGACATGATCACATAGCTCATCAAACTGGTGCTATTATTTTACATCAATTTACATAAGAAAAAGAAAAACACACAAGTTTTTTTCTTTTTTTTTTTAGAATCTGGTGATCAAGAAATCTTTAGTAAAAAAAAAAAAAAATCTCTTTTTTTTCAGATGATAACTACATGAAGTCCACTGCAAGGATTGTCCTTTCTGTTCTTAGTCTAGTCAAGTATATGCACTCTGTGACAAAACAGGTGAGAGCGGTAAGACAGGCTGACAGAGAAGGATAGTCACGCTAGGATTTTTTTGCATATTCCCCAGAAGTGATGAAATGATTTTACTCCAAATTTTAAAAAGATGCCAATTCTACAGCAGCCAAACATCCCTATGCCATAATAGAATTTCTAGATCACTTTCCATGCAGTTCAAGCACCCCCCCCCCCCCCCCCCCCCCACACACACACACACACACACACACACACACTCTCTCACACACACACACACACACACACACACACGCGCCACCTCTCAATTAAATATGTAGACGGATCTGTAATATCTTGTCAAATCAAACATTTTTTTACTGTCATGGACGGTATATAGTAGCAGCACCTCTAAACTTCAGACATAACAGACTGTCTGACAAATTAGTGTGACAACTAGCCGAGTCAAAGCTCATTTCTTATTTCCGTTTACAACTTAGTTAACATCCCCAGCGCATAATGAATACAGTTTAAGGCTAAAACGACGCGGACATACCTAACAAAGTATGCCACACTGCAAACAGCATCATGTTAAGTAAGTGACAGTGGACAGACTAATGTAGTGCATAAGTGGTCTGGAAAGGGGAAGTGCATTCTCAAACAAAACCATTTATTTCATATCACAATCCACAAATTTTCAACTCTCAAAACTATTACACCTTATAAAATGCAGCGCTGAGCAAATGTATGATCGATCAACTGTACTGTGTATTAGTTAGATTTTAACATAAAATTTAGAGAAAACAAAAAACAAAACAAAAAAAAAAACGCTCAACAGCTCTGAAAGATGTGGGATAGCAATCAATAAAACTAACACATTATTCCATGACTAACTTTTTTTTCTCGCAAAAAATCCAAACCCAGCTGCTTTTTTGTGCATAATTTCATCCAGTTGCCACAAAACCTGTTCTAGAAAACATAAGGGCTACCTTTTTTTGGTTTCTTTTCAGACATCAAAGTTTTTACCTTTTTGCTTAATTTCTCTAAAATCACCCAGAAAGTCAATATTTTTGCTTAGAACACTTTGATTAGCAAACAGAAATATTAATCTGCCAACAATAAAAGATTACCAGCCAGAATAGTATAAACAATAGTTGTTAAAAAAAAAAAAAATTCCTGTTTAACTTCAATTGATTATTGCATTATTAAGAACAAAGGAAAACGACTAAAAGTTTAGCTTCAAAAACATCACAATTTGCAAAGAAAGAGGTGAAAATCTGCTCTACAATCTGAGCAAAATGAATATGTTCCACAATCTGAACAAAGAACTAAATTAATGTCTTTTATGGGTATATTCTTATTGTCTGTTGTGCCTAAAATACACTGAATAAACGCCTTGGCTTAAGGCTGTGTCAGACCAATTGACATAGGCTAGAGCACTAAGGCTATATCAAAATGTTGTTATGTTCTGTATAGTTATGCGGGGATTGTCTTCAGTCCTGACAAGCTCCTAGCATAACACCATCAGTCTCCAAAATCCTCCCTCAAGTTGCAGTGTGGCTGCCCATGTGGTGGAGTCATTAGAAAAGTCACACATGTAATGTTTCTCATCTCTAGCTGATGCATTTATACTAAAGTGTCCAAGTGCTTCGGCTGTTCGGATGATCCCTGGAGTCTTTTAGTCATATGACAACAACAAAAAAACACAGAATATTGTACAAAAACAAACCAACCAACCAAAAAAAACAAAGACATTACATTTTTAAAATAAAAGTTTACGTTTCACTTGCCATGGAAATACTTATCATTTTAAGGGCTGAAAAGTAAAAAGAAAAAGAAAAGGAAAAAAAAGGCTTCTTAACTTAGGACTTTTTAAGTACTTTTTTCCCCAAAAGGTGCAGATTTAAACTACAGCAGCACCAGGAAAAAAATTCCGAAAGCAGTAGAGCATCTTGAAGTAGTGATCTGGATGCAGCCTGGCCTCCTAAACGGGTAAGCAATTCAGGGCTGAAACACTTCTCTGAGTGGGGTTACTTCTCTCAAAGATTTTTTTGCTGTCCAGCTCTCTTTACAGTTTCTTCCAACAGAAATTCAAGGACCACAAAGAGGAAATCCATTGAAAGCAGACCAAAATTCCTGAAGCAAAGCACAAAGTGAATTGCAGCGACCAACATGACAGATTCAGAGAAAGCAAACATCTATCTACCTACCCTTCAGTCTGTACAGACTTGTCTCTTGTGTCCTTCCCCTTCACGTCAAAAGACCAGCCACCTTCACTTCTCAACAGCATCTTCTCAATGCAAGACACTGACTTTTCCGATTTCTGACCCCAACCTTCCGGAATTTCAGCACGGTCAAAGGGGTTCTCTGCCAAATTAACAATTTCCTTCTCATCTGTCTTGGAAGAATCGATCAGTTTTTTCTTGTCAGGCTTCTCTGCTTTCTCTGCTGTCTGCTCTTTTTCCTTGATGCTTGCAGGAAGGGGATCCACAGTCGCGCTGTCTGTTTTCAGCTTCCATGTTGACCAGCCCTTGCTGGTGCCTGTCCGGCTGACACTGTCAAGTTTGGTGCCAGACAAGTTGCTTAGAGGAGCAGAGGTTAGGTTTGTGGCCTTTGAAGAGGAGGGTGTCTAATCCACTGCCAGCTGATACAGCCACAGACACACCAGGGCATACACGGGCTTCTGACTTAAGGTTCGGAGCAGTCTTGATGCTGCTTTGTGAGCTTGCATTTTGTTCTGGTATGGGGGATGGTTTCTTCTCTCCCTCTTCTTCTGTTCAAACAAAAAGAGAAGCACAGTCATTCAGAGAAATCAACTTTAACAAACAGTATGCAGAAATAAACTGGCAGAGGAACAGCTAGACTGGTGAAAATGGAAGGACAAGAGCAAGAAGGCCAGGTTAACAAACATGTATGAAAGCTCATACATGGACAGATGGGACACACACACACACACACACACACACACACACACACACACACACACACACACACACACTTTTCTTTACATTTCATGAATCTTCAGCATGAATACAAAACAAATATGCCCTTCAGATAACAGCCCTTTCATCTTTTTCATTGAATTCTTCACTATTTTCTCTATATCTTTAAAAACCAGACAGCCCTACTATTACAGAACAATTTCATAATCACCAAGTTCTGTTTAGTTGATACACATCTCAAAAATACAGCTCATGTGAATTCAACACTAACATGACTATTCTTCTTACTCCCCATTCAGATAATAAACTGAGGCAGGAAGCCTGTATGTCACAACAGGACATCTGACAATAGTTTAACACAGGTCATCTATACAATTTCATCACTGATGTACAAAACCAATCCCTAAAACTTTTATTATTCACTAGTTTATCACAAAAAAAAATCATTTTCCTGCAAAATGATCTGAAGAAATAGCCAGGAGGAGAAAAGTATCAAAGACAATGAAAGATTGATGGAACAAGTGTAGATGTAACTCTGCCACTTGCAGCGTGTGCGATGCTGTAATGACTGAAAATGCTTTTCTTCAACGCTCTAAAAGTGGTGATGAACCGCACAATTATCTTTTTACTGTGGATTAGGCTGGAAATGAAAAGTGTATTCAAAATTATAGGACATTCTCATTACTCTTGTCATGACTTGTGCACATTTTCATTCACTATGGAACACAAACATTTTTTTTTCTTTCTTCAAAAGAAAGTGTTCTATTCCAAATATATGTCTTTCATTCTCTTTGTGTTAATGCTTACTTGCATGCGTACTTCTGACATATTGACAACTCTCACCCTGATGTTCTCATTACATACCTATCTCTTTGAGGATTTATAGATGCTAATTATATATATATGGCTCTTTTTGTCATCCCCAATATCGTATATTTGGCCATAACCTGAAATAAAAAAAAAAAACAAATACCACAATGTTTTCCATTTTTCAACATCCGTGATGTATCAACTTTAAACATAAATTGAGATATTTGTATTCCTTTTCATTCCTTAGTGGGCACCTTTCTTCAAATGAACTGACTGCCACATCTTAACACCCAAAACTTCCAAATCAATTCTTTTATGTAGAACAGTTCAAACACAGCTCAAGTTACCTGGAGAAACACCTGAACCTTTCAGTGACACTGAACTGGCTTTGGTGCTTGGAGGCAGCTCAGCCACAGGTGGGTTCATCTGCTTTGAGCACAAAGAACCTTTTGCTGGGTCTCTGATTTCCTGAGCTGTCTTGACTTGACCAATGAGGGAAACAGGCTGCATACTGTCAGATTTCACGCTTTCTGGTCCAGTCTGTTTTTGGAAACGCTGCCTGCAAAAGAAATATTGCATACAGTTTGTAATCAAACATATGAATTTGTCATGATTTTAAAATTGTAAAATACGGCTCAGGGCTAGTGATTGAAGCCCTTTTCTCAGCAGTGATAACAATAAGGGCAAAAAGTTCCACTCAGAAAAGTGACAAAGAGGCAGTATTTGCACGTTAAATCAAGTGATTCACTTCCTCAACTCTTACCAGGTCGCCTCCTATACAATCAAATGTCTACATTCAATACCATGCCCTCAAAATTTTTCCACTCTTCCAGCATTCACAAATATTTTCTGCAGTCAGATTCCACAGATTTCTTTACAATTTTTTTTTTTTAAATCAAAAGACCTTTGGTATATATATATATATACTTTCATGTTTAATACTTATCAGTTTATGTATTGTCATAAAACAACTCTGAATAAAACTAGCATTAAAACATCCAAACTGATAAGAATTAAAGTGGATAAGACTGAGAATACCATTCCTCTTACAGATCATATAAGAAAAGAAAAAGAAAAGATAAAAGAAATCACAAAACACAACCTAAAAAACACTATCGGGGTGAACAGACACTGCAGGCTGAATGGACTGTTAGTATCCATTGTGCACAAGACTCATGACCTGGTCACTACAACAAAAAGGTAAGGTAATGTTGCTTATAGCCCAGCCGACCACAAAGGGCCATATCAGGGCTGTCACTGCACTGAAGCCAACTCACATATTTTTTTTCTAATTTTGTTACAATCTTTTATAATATACCTTCTAAAAAGACACCATAAATTTTGTCAAAAATCCATCTGTAAAATCTTAGATCAAATCAAAAATGTTAATCCCTTTCAGAAAGTTGGCATGTCATTCTGACTACAGGGTACAGGGTAAAAAGTGATGACAAATTTTTCTTGTTCAACAGCCATTTTGCACCAAACAAGAGAAGATAAGTGGTTTCTTGTTCTTTGTTTTCACTGTCCTAAATGTTATTTGTTTGTGCCTGAAGAAGACCCATGAAGTCGAAATGCATTTTGTTTTGTCCCATAATCTGTTTGTCTGCATCCTTGCGGTAACAAACCCCTTTTTGTCCTAAATTTTTTCTTCATTTTCTGCCCTCAGTCACTTCGTTTTGAAACAAAGTGCTTCTTGAACAAAGAAAGGGGAATGGGCCACAAAGGCAGACACAAGGAAACCACAGTAAAGACTCAGAAAAAAAAAAGAAAAAAAAAAAAAGACAAAGAGGAAAAAAAAAAATAGGCAGAATCAATGAGAATGGCAGAAAGCAGTAATCAAAAGCATAGAACCTCCAAAACAGTACCCAGCATTCGCACTTGGGTATGAGTATCAACGAGTGAAGCAAAGACAGATAAAATAAGACACAAACAACAATTCTAAGGGGCCTACAGAAGCTACAATTATAGCTACAATTATCACCAATCAGATTTAGTTTCATTACAGCTCAGGCAATTACAAACAAGGCATTCACCACTGCAGGAAAAGAAGTGTAGTCCTCAAACGACAATAAACGCAAGTACTTACGAGTTACACAGTTTACATTTCTAACATGATAACAAATCTACCCACAGTCTAAGGTTGATGCAACCAGGCTCTGCTGATGGTGCCAGGCGTTCTCCTTCAATTTAACCCCAGTTCACAAAAATGAGGAATAAGTTCATGAAAAATATCTATACAATGACAAAAGAAAAAAAAAAAGTAAAAAAGCTGTAAGGCATATGTCCTGCAAAATGTGCAGCTACTGAACTGAACTCCACTCTTAACAGCTGTGTGCTGACTCACTACCTAGTCATCAAATCACAACGAAATTGCTAACATGTTACAAAATTTCAAGAGAAAAAAAAAGTACAAAATATTCTTAAACAAAGGCAGGAAAAAGGGTCACAAAAGCAGAAAAAAAAAGAATGAAGTAGAAGAAAGACAAATATGTGAATGCAAAATCAAAGAGTGACAGCTAGAGGAAAATATGACACAGAACTCTAGTCTTAGGTTGATTACAAATTGTATCCTTGCTTTCTAGGGACAGATGTTCATGCAAAGAAGTGCTGAACGTCGGTATCAAAATTAATGCATGTATGATTGGATCATGCACTGAATGTCAAACTTGTAACAAGGGCAGTAATTTAATGCCAAAAGATCGCCATCAATGATAGGATTCTACATTGACGGATGCATTAATAAACTGTTCAGATGAAGGGTACCAAGATCAATTACAGCAGAGGGCGATGTTTGGATCACTTCTTTGCATACTCCTTCACTATCCCCACTGCAGTAAATTCTTACATGCCACTCTTGCTAGGGTTATTCCTGTATGCTTTGATCTATTCTGTTCTCTGTTGACAAATGTCTACAGCCTATTCATTTACACTACACATCACGTATTGTTTCATGGTCACAAAGTATCATCCTGGAGTTAGCAGTTCTCATCCCTCATGAACCTCCCAGACCTGTTTATCTGAAAACTGCTACTGGTCTACTTTTCAACAAGAATGGGCATGTTTTCTACAAACAGTGCGTATAAATTTCCACATTTCTGTAAAAGCAGGGGAGTGGGAGGCAATGGGAGGGGCTATATGGGGGGGGGGGGGGGTGGTGGAATTATTTCATCTTCACTTGCCATCACACTACAGAGGCCTCTGCTGGATAATAATAACCACCTGAGTCTGCATGAACTATTGTAAAAATAGCGTATTGTGTTATCAAACAAGTAGACACAGTCTGAACGCTTTCGTGCACGGATGTTAACGCGTTGTGGCTCTTAGGTCAAAGCCCCTACCATGGTTACATTCCGCAGGCGTAATTACCAGTCAAGATTATCATCTCTAGAATTGTTTTCAACATTCTTTCTCCTAGTCTGTGATATTCATCATATTTTCACCTGATGTGTACAAAATACACCCAATCATTCGGTAAAACAGGTCTGACCTCTCCCGTCAAGAACTGTCAAGTGAATGGAAGAGACTGCAAACCAAAGAAATACAATAAAATAAAAACATCCCATTCTTATAGTTACATACAGAAGAAACAAACCATAAAACAAACAAACAAAAAAAAAGATCAGAATACCTGTGACCTTCCTCACCAAGTCCAACGCTTGGGGTCAAAAGGCTGTTGGTCCTACCACTATTTATCGCCAAATCTTGCTTGGTGCTACTGGCAAGACAGGGACTAATAACCGACATTCCTTTTCCAGTGGGAAGATGCTGCGGGAAAGGACATTCTGTGTTTGTTTGGGACAGTGAAGGCTTTTCTTTACATCCTGAACATGACAGATCTGGTTCTCTGCTACAGGGTCGGGTTTGCCTCTGACCAAATAAAGAATAGACCCCATGGTCACTGGGAGAAAAAAATTGCCTTATTTTCTGCTCCGGAATCTGGGGACAGCAAGGTCTTTCCATCTGAAGAGTTACGGCCTGCTGACTTTATTTCCTTTTGGATAGGGTCACAGGGTTCTGCCTCCATGCCTGTTGAGGTGGTCAAACAATCGATTTCCTTTGTATAAACTTATATTTCTATGTCCTGCCTGGGAAACAGGGACGCCTGACTTACATCCATCTAGCAATATCACATGAAAATCGGAAGTGCTTTCATCGTTGTTTGCTAACTGAGAGCTCCTGCTAGAGGGAGAGTCTGCTTTACGTTCCGACTTGGTCACCAGCGTCTGGTGGGGAGATGAACTTTGTCCTGCAACTGAGGTGAGGTGGAAGGGACAGGAGGGGAACTGGCCTTCTTCCCAGACTCTGACACCCCCAAGCCAACAGTGGGAGAACTTTGTGGCTGAAGTGACACAGATACTCTCTGTACATCATCAGCTACTGACCCTTGTCTGGGGGCAGGGACTTCCATCTTGACCCCGTTCATCGCTGCCTTGGCCACCGCTTCTCTCAAGCACACATCATGGTCAGGTTGGTGTGCATGACCCCTTGCCTCGGTCATCTCAGAACATTCTGGACTAAAGAGGGAACGCTTGCGGCTGTAAGGCGGCTGCCGATCTGGGTTTCCGAAGTGGTCACCAGCAAAGTTGAACGGAAACAGCTCCTCTTGGTATGGAGGGTAGCAGTGGGCAAAAATTATTGGGCGGGACGTACTGCAAGACATGGGGTGGGCTAAACATCTGCTGGCCCATCATGGCATGGTTTTGAAACGCCGGCGAGGTATGGGCAGGGAAATTCTGGGCCTGGAACGGAACAAAGCCCCCATTATTACCTGCCCAGGGAGGGACAGGATGTCTATTGTGGGGGAAGGAAAATTGGGGTGGCATCCGGTTTGGAGGCAGTTGAAATGGGGGCCCTCCTCCCTGGTTGCCTGGTGGATGGCCAGACATCCTTCTCACTGTCACAGCGCGCTGACAGTTCACCCACCTCCTGAAACAACAAAATCATTAGAAGACTGAAAATCTACAGTCATCATCAATGAGCATGCCATCAGTTACACAGCACCGAAACAAAAATACAAGAACTGCTTTTTAAATTTGATTCTCTATAAACCTACCCAACTGAATCTCTATCTATCTATCTATCTATATCTATCTATATATATATACCATATCAGGCATTCTTTCACCCATTAGATAAATCAAAATGAACTTTATTTATTGACCAACGCACTGAATGCAAAACAAATTTGTTTTCTGTACAGATGTGTCCATCAGAGCTGGTGATGTGCACCAATACATGTATCCTAGTATTGTGACACCATTATACCTGGAAGCAAGGTCAACATTTTCAAAGTATTCATTTTTCCTTTTGTTAACCAATCATGACTACATTCTTTCATTGCAGAGTTTTGCTTGTAGATAACTATGTGTTTGTATCATCATCAGTTTTCAGGTTTCATCAGATTTTTCATCCTTTTCACAGAGTACATCCGTGAGCAGATCAACTAAAATGTTTTTACTTGCTGAGCGGATCTGAGTCATTGAATACCATTGCACTGGTACAAGCTTAACTTTGGAGGGTTGTTATTCCAGTGGTATTCAGTGGGGCCTGCTCTGATAAAACACATGCAGGGTAAACTGACCTAATAAGCCCGCATCTAGTGACAATATCTGCTTAAATAAGTCTCCTCCTCCCGAGGGCACCACCATATACATCAGTGACAGTCACCAGGCACTGGCGGAAACTAAAGGCTGACACAAACTCCCCCATGTGGACATAGGGAGGTAACCAATGGACTGGACACACAGTATATGTACACGTCATGAAATATGATTTAATTGGCCACTGGACGGGATCCTAAACCTTCGTCATACACCAAATAAGTCGGTGAAATTGCGGGGGGTTTCCAGCTAAAAATAGCGAAAGATCACCAACCGAAATTCAGTCACTTGTACTGAAGCAGAAGTATTTATCAACTGAAATATTGGTCGCTGGCACTCAACAGGTTAAAAGTGTATTATCTATAGTCCCCCCCCCCACACACACACACCCTCTCTCCACACACACACACACAGACCCTAGTGATTAACATCAAAAACTCTTTGTTCACATATATGCTTGATTAAAAGAAAAAAAGTTTCATACTATTAGTAATGAAAGAAAATAATTTTGAACAAAAGAATGGTAAGTGACAGTGGAAAGTAATCACTAGAACAGCACATAGTAAAAGAAAGATTGTATACAAAGAAACCAGTCCATTGAAAGTGAAGACCCCACAGGTTCCGAGTAGTTTTCACTCACCAACAGTAGCAGGCGACGCAACACCTGGACTTAGCGGCCTACAATCTACTCGAAAAACTGTTCTACTCTCGAAACAGCAAATATTATTCTAGAAGAGGGCGGTTCAAATCTTGAGTCAGTCGATTCGCACAACACACGGGTAAGTGACAACGATTTGGTGCATGCATCGTTGATGGGTCAAGTTGACCCAGCTGACACAAGCATCGGTACGCCGAGTGAGCCAGCCAGCATGTGTGCTTCTCAGCAGCTTGAAACTGACACACACGAAGAAGATTTGCTTTCAGTCTGTGCCGGGCGAAAGAGAAGACGTACTGAAGTGAGGAAGGGGGTTCACAGCAGAGGGAGAGGGAGAGGTGGTATATCAAGGGGGCGTGGCAGACAATCAGCAGCTGCAACTCAAACTAGGACAGCTAGTTTCAAGCGAATTTTTCACTACCAAATTTTTTATAGCCCAGCAAACACTGCCATTTAGTGGAAACCCGGGGATAAAAGTTCCAACTTGCGAAAACTTCCAGCTGCATGTTTATATTTTACAAATATTTTCTAACAAATTTTATCCCTTTTTTTGCACATTTGTTTATACAACAGCATGGTGCTCATACCAAGGTAAAGATTTCTGTTTCATTTTGATGTCAACACATAGAGGAATAACGCAGATTCCTAAAACGTAGTTTTATGCGGTTTTCTTAGCTGGATGATGGGCTATGAATTTTTGTTAATCTTATGTAAAAAACACCTAAAAACCCTTGGCAAGGGGAAAGCACTCATTTACACAGACGCTGGCACTCCAGGGGTTAAACTCCCTAGGACTGTGATTTGTAAATTCCTTTTGTTACAGGAATATTATGGTTTATTTTCAATGCTATGCATAAAATACTAGTTTCTTACATATGGAGTCAAGTGACCATTTACAGCAAAATCTAGAGGACATTGTCTTATGCAAGCAAATCAGGTCTGATACATACAATGTTTCTTGCAATGCATTTTCACAAGGAGGAAGAAGGTGGAAGATTAGATAGGGGTTGGGAGAGAGAAGAGGAGGATGGGGACAGAGGGGGGGGGGGGGGGGGGGGGAAGGAAGGAGAGAGACAGACAGACACATACACACACAAGTAAGCGTCTGTCTCATGTGTAATATGCATGAGACAGGTGAAGAGGGAGAAGAGGAGAGAGATGGGGTGGGGATGACAGGCAATGAAGAGGGGAAGTAATGAAGACAGAAATCTGGCGCAGCAATGTAACGTCAACATTTTTTTTTTTTCAATGCACATTTTAGTTGTTTACATGTTCATGCAACAACATCAATGTATATATTTCCTTCTTGTTTTTTTTATCATGACATTAAATATGTTTTATTCATTCATTACCAGTGGCTGATATTTTTTGTTGGTAAACCATCATTTGAAGTGGTAAAATAATGGCTTATATGCACTCTCTCTAAAACGTTGTTCACAATCTCTTTCAACACTAGACATGGACAGTGAACTAGTTGATAATGTCATGAATATTCAGATAGATCTCACATCTGTTGTTTCTTTATCAAGACTGTATACCTTGCGTAACACTTACATACTAATGCATGGTACAAAAAAGAGGTATACAGTCTTGATAAAGAAACAACAGATGTGAGATCTCTGAATATTCATGAATTATCAAATAGTTAACATGTCCATGTCTAGTGTGAAAGAGATTGTGAACCAACGTTTAGAGAGAGTGATAATAAGCCATTATTTTACCGAACTTCAAATGATGGTTTACCAACAAAAATATCAGCCACTGGTAATGAATGAATAAAACATATTTAAGTCATGATAAAAAAAACACAAGAAGGAATATATAACATTGATGTTGTTGCATGAACATGTAAACAACTAAAATGTGCATTGAAAAAAAAAAAATGTTGACGTTACATTGCTGCGCCAGATTTCTGTCTTCATTACTTCCCCTCTATTCATTGCCTGTCATCCCCACACCCATCTCTCTCCTCTTCTCCCTCTTCACCTGTCTCATGCATATTACACATGAGACAGACGCTTACTTGTGTGTGTATGTGTCTGTCTGTCTCTCCGTCCTTCCCCCACCCCCCCCCCCCCCCCCCCCCCTGTCCCCATCCTCCTCTCTTCTCTCTCCCAAACCCTATCTAATCTTCCACCTTCTTCCTCCTTGTGAAAATGCATTGCAAGAAAACATTGTATGTATCAGACCTGATTTGCTTGCATAAGACAATGTCCTCTAGATTTTGCTGTAAATGGTCACTTGACTCCATATGTAAGAAACTAGTATTTTATGCATAGCATTGAAAATAAACCATAATATTCCTGTAAACAAAAGGAATTAACAAATCACAGTCCTAGGGAGTTTAACCCCTGGAGTGCCAGCGTCTGTGTAAATGAGTGCTTTCCCCTTGCCAAGGGTTTTTAGGTGTTTTTACATAAGATTAACAAAATTCATAGCCCATCATCCAGCTAAGAAAACCGCATAAAACTACGTTTTAGGAATCTGCGTTATTCCTCTATGTGTTGACATGAAACAGAAATCTTTACCTTGGTATGAGCACCATGCTGTTGTATAAACAAATGTGCAAAAAAAGGGATAAAATTGTTAGAAAATATTTGTAAAATATAAACATGCAGCTGGAAGTTTTCGCAAGTTGGAACTTTTATCCCGGGTTTCCACTAAATGGCAGTGTTTGCTGGGCTATAAAAATTTGGTAGTGAAAAATTCGCTTGAAACTAGCTGTCCTAGTTTGAGTTGCAGCTGCTGATTGTCTGCCACGCCCCCTTGATATACCACCTCTCCCTCTCCCTCTGCTGTGAACCCCCTTCCTCACTTCAGTACGTCTTCTCTTTCGCCCGGCACAGACTGAAAGCAAATCTTCTTCGTGTGTGTCAGTTTCAAGCTGCTGAGAAGCACACATGCTGGCTGGCTCACTCGGCGTACCGATGCTTGTGTCAGCTGGGTCAACTTGACCCCATCAACGATGCATGCACCAAATCGTTGTCACTTACCCGTGTGTTGTGCGAATCGACTGACTCAAGATTTGAACCGCCCTCTTCTAGAATAATATTTGCTGTTTCGAGAGTAGAACAGTTTTTTCGAGTAGATTGTAGGCCGCTAAGTCCAGGTGTTGCGTCGCCTGCTACTGTTGGTGAGTGAAAAAACTACTCGGAACCTGTGGGGTCTTCACTTTCAATGGACTGGTTTCTTTGTATACAATCTTTCTTTTACTATGTGCTGTTCTAGTGATTACTTTCCACTGTCACTTACCATTCTTTTGTTCAAAATTATTTTCTTTCATTACTAATAGTATGAAACTTTTTTTCTTTTAATCAAGCATATATGTGAACAAAGAGTTTTGATGTTAATCACTAGGGTCTGTGTGTGTGTGTGTGGGGAGAGGGTGTGTGTGTGTGGGGGGGGGGGACTATAGATAATACACTTTTAACCTGTTGAGTGCCAGCGACCAATATTTCAGTTGATAAATACTTCTGCTTCAGTACAAGTGACTGAAATTTCGGTTGGTGATCTTTCGCTATTTTTAGCTGGAAACCCCCCGCAATTTCACCGACTTATTTGGTGTATGACGAAGGTTTAGGATCCCGTCCAGTGGCCAATTAAAATCATATTTCATGACGTGTACATATACTGTGTGTCCAGTCCATTGGTTACCTCCCTATGTCCACATGGGGGAGTTTGTGTCAGCCTTTAGTTTCCGCCAGTGCCTGGTGACTGTCACTGATGTATATGGTGGTGCCCTCGGGAGGAGGAGGAGACTTATTTAAGCAGATATTGTCACTAGATGCGGGCTTATTAGGTCAGTTTACCCTGCATGTGTTTTATCAGAGCAGGCCCCACTGAATACCACTGGAATAACAACCCTCCAAAGTTAAGCTTGTACCAGTGCAATGGTATTTCAATGACTCAGATCCGCTCAGCAAGTAAAAACATTTTAGTTGATCTGCTCACGGATGTACTCTGTGAAAAGGATGAAAAATCTGATGAAAACCTGAAAACTGATGATGATACAAACACATAGTTATCTACAAGCAAAACTCTGCAATGAAAGAATGTAGTCATGATTGGTTAACAAAGGAAAAATGAATACTTTGAAAATGTTGACCTTGCTTCCAGGTATAATGGTGTCACAATACTAGGATACATGTATTGGTGCACATCACCAGCTCTGATGGACACATCTGTACAGAAAACAAATTTGTTTTGCATTCAGTGCGTTGGTCAATAAATAAAGTTCATTTTGATTTATCTAATGGGTGAAAGAATGCCTGATATGGTATATATATATAGATAGATATAGATAGATAGATAGATAGAGATTCAGTTGGGTAGGTTTATAGAGAATCAAATTAAAAAGCAGTTCTTGTATTTTTGTTTCGGGTGCTGTGTAACTGATGGCATGCTCATTGATGATGACTGTAGATTTTCAGTCTTCTAATGATTTTGTTGTTTCAGGAGGTGGGTGAACTGTCAGCGCTGTGACAGTGAGAAGGATGTCTGGCCATCCACCAGGCAACCAGGGAGGAGGGCCCCCATTTCAACTGCCTCCAAACCGGATGCCACCCCAATTTTCCTTCCCCCACAATAGACATCCTGTCCCTCCCTGGGCAGGTAATAATGGGGGCTTTGTTCCGTTCCAGGCCCAGAATTTCCCTGCCCATACCTCGCCGGCGTTTCAAAACCATGCCATGATGGGCCAGCAGATGTTTAGCCCACCCCATGTCTTGCAGTACGTCCCGCCCAATAATTTTGCCCACTGCTACCCTCCATACCAAGAGGAGCTGTTTCCGTTCAACTTTGCTGGTGACCACTTCGGAAACCCCAGATCGGCAGCCGCCTTACAGCCGCAAGCGTTCCCTCTTTAGTCCAGAATGTTCTGAGATGACCGAGGCAAGGGGTCATGCACACCAACCTGACCATGATGTGTGCTTGAGAGAAGCGGTGGCCAAGGCAGCGATGAACGGGGTCAAGATGGAAGTCCCTGCCTGCTGCCCCAGACAAGGGTCAGTAGCTGATGATGTACAGAGAGTATCTGTGTCACTTCAGCCACAAAGTTCTCCCACTGTTGGCTTGGGGGTGTCAGAGTCTGGGAAGAAGGCCAGTTCCCCTCCTGTCCCTTCCACCTCACCTCAGTTGCAGGACAAAAGTTCATCTCCCCACCAGACGCTGGTGACCAAGTCGGAACGTAAAGCAGACTCTCCCTCTAGCAGGAGCTCTCAGTTAGCAAACAACGATGAAAGCACTTCCGATTTTCATGTGATATTGCTAGATGGATGTAAGTCAGGCGTCCCTGTTTCCCAGGCAGGACATAGAAATATAAGAGTTTATACAAAGGAAATCGATTTGTTTGACCACCTCAACAGGCATGGAGGCAGAACCCTGTGACCCTATCCAAAAGGAAATAAAGTCAGCAGGCCGTAACTCTTCAGATGGAAAGACCTTGCTGTCCCCAGATTCCGGAGCAGAAATAAGGCAATTTTTTTCTCCCAGTGACCATGGGGTCTATTCTTTATTTGGTCAGAGGCAAACCCGACCCTGTAGCAGAGAACCAGATCTGTCATGTTCAGGATGTAAAGAAAAGCCTTCACTGTCCCAAACAAACACAGAATGTCCTTTCCCGCAGCATCTTCCCACTGGAAAAGGAATGTCGGTTATTAGTCCCTGTCTTGCCAGTAGCACCAAGCAAGATTTGGCGATAAATAGTGGTAGGACCAACAGCCTTTTGACCCAAGCGTTGGACTTGGTGAGGAAGGTCACAGGTATTCTGATCTTTTTTTTTGTTTGTTTGTTTTATGGTTTGTTTCTTCTGTATGTAACTATAAGAATGGGATGTTTTTATTTTATTGTATTTCTTTGGTTTGCAGTCTCTTCCATTCACTTGACAGTTCTTGACGGGAGAGGTCAGACCTGTTTTACCGAATGATTGGGTGTATTTTGTACACATCAGGTGAAAAATATGATGAATATCACAGACTAGGAGAAAGAATGTTGAAAACAATTCTAGAGATGATAATCTTGACTGGTAATTACGCCTGCGGAATGTAACCATGGTAGGGGCTTTGACCTAAGAGCCACAACGCGTTAACATCCGTGCACGAAAGCGTTCAGACTGTGTCTACTTGTTTGATAACACAATACGCTATTTTTACAATAGTTCATGCAGACTCAGGTGGTTATTATTATCCAGCAGAGGCCTCTGTAGTGTGATGGCAAGTGAAGATGAAATAATTCCACCACCCCACCCCCCATATAGCCCCTCCCATTGCCTCCCACTCCCCTGCTTTTACAGAAATGTGGAAATTTATACGCACTGTTTGTAGAAAACATGCCCATTCTTGTTGAAAAGTAGACCAGTAGCAGTTTTCAGATAAACAGGTCTGGGAGGTTCATGAGGATGAGAACTGCTAACTCCAGGATGATACTTTGTGACCATGAAACAATACGTGATGTGTAGTGTAAATGAATAGGCTGTAGACATTTGTCAACAGAGAACAGAATAGATCAAAGCATACAAGGAATAACCCTAGCAAGAGTGGCATGTAAGAATTTACTGCAGTGGGGATAGTGAAAGGAGTATGCAAAGAAGTGATCCAAACATCGCCCTCTGCTGTAATTGATCTTGGTACCCTTCATCTGAACAGTTATTAATGCATCCGTCAATGTAGAATCCTATCATTGATGGCGATCTTTGGCATTAAATTACTGCCCTTGTTACAAGTTTGACATTCAGTGCATGATCCAATCATACATGCATTAATTTTGATACCGACGTTCAGCACTTCTTTGCATGAACATCTGTCCCTAGAAAGCAAGGATACAATTTGTAATCAACCTAAGACTAGAGTTCTGTGTCATATTTTCCTCTTAGCTGTCACTCTTTGATTTTGCATTCACATATTTGTCTTTCTTCTACTTCATTCTTTTTTTTTTCTGCTTTTGTGACCCTTTTCCTGCCTTTGTTTAAGAATTTTGTACTTTTTTTTCTCTTGAAATTTTGTAACATGTTAGCAATTTCGTTGTGATTTTGATGACTAGGTAGTGAGTCAGCACACAGCTGTTAAGAGTGGAGTTCAGTTCAGTAGCTGCACATTTTGCAGGACATATGCCTTACAGCTTTTTACTTTTTTTTTTCTTTTGTCATTGTATAGATATTTTTCATGAACTTATTCCTCATTTTTGTGAACTGGGGTTAAATTGAAGGAGAACGCCTGGCACCATCAGCAGAGCCTGGTTGCATCAACCTTAGACTGTGGGTAGATTTGTTATCATGTTAGAAATGTAAACTGTGTAACTCGTAAGTACTTGCGTTTATTGTCGTTTGAGGACTACACTTCTTTTCCTGCAGTGGTGAATGCCTTGTTTGTAATTGCCTGAGCTGTAATGAAACTAAATCTGATTGGTGATAATTGTAGCTATAATTGTAGCTTCTGTAGGCCCCTTAGAATTGTTGTTTGTGTCTTATTTTATCTGTCTTTGCTTCACTCGTTGATACTCATACCCAAGTGCGAATGCTGGGTACTGTTTTGGAGGTTCTATGCTTTTGATTACTGCTTTCTGCCATTCTCATTGATTCTGCCTATTTTTTTTCCTCTTTGTCTTTTTTTCCTTTTTTTTTCTGAGTCTTACTGTGGTTTCCTTGTGTCTGCCTTTGTGGCCCATTCCCCTTTCTTTGTTCAAGAAGCACTTTGTTTCAAAACGAAGTGACTGAGGGCAGAAAATGAAGAAAAATTTAGGACAAAAAGGGGTTTGTTACCGCAAGGATGCAGACAAACAGATTATGGGACAAAACAAAATGCATTTCGACTTCATGGGTCTTCTTCAGGCACAAACAAATAACATTTAGGACAGTGAAAAACAAAGAACAAGAAACCACTTATCTTCTCTTGTTTGGTGCAAAATGGCTGTTGAACAAGAAAAATTTGTCATCACTTTTTACCCTGTACCCTGTAGTCAGAATGACATGCCAACTTTCTGAAAGGGATTAACATTTTTGATTTGATCTAAGATTTTACAGATGGATTTTTGACAAAATTTATGGTGTCTTTTTAGAAGGTATATTATAAAAGATTGTAACAAAAATTAGAAAAAAAATATGTGAGTTGGCTTCAGTGCAGTGACAGCCCTGATATGGCCCTTGTGGGTCGGCTGGGCTATAAGCAACATTACCTTACCTTTTGTTGTAGTGACCAGGTCATGAGTCTTGTGCACAATGGATACTAACAGTCCATTCAGCCTGCAGTGTCTGTTCACCCCGATAGTGTTTTTAGGTTGTGTTTGTGATTTCTTTTATCTTTTCTTTTCTTTTCTTATATGATCTGTAAGAGGAATGGTATTCTCAGTCTTATCCACTTTAATTCTTATCAGTTTGGATGTTTTAATGCTAGTTTTATTCAGAGTTGTTTTATGACAATACATAAACTGATAAGTATTAAACATGAAAGTATATATATATATATACCACCAAGGTCTCTTTGATTTAAAAAAAAAAAAATTGTAAAGAAATCTGTGGAATCTGACTGCAGAAAATATTTGTGAATGCTGGAAGAGTGTGGAAAAAATTTTGGGGCATGGTATTGAATGTAGACATTTGATTGTATAGGAGGCGACCTGGTAAGAGTTGAGGAAGTGAATCACTTGATTTAACGTGCAAATACTGCCTCTTTGTCACTTTTCTGAGTGGAACTTTTTGCCCTTATTGTTATCACTGCTGAGAAAAGGGCTTCAATCACTAGCCCTGAGCCGTATTTACAATTTTAAAATCATGACAAATTCATATGTTTGATTACAAACTGTATGCAATATTTCTTTTGCAGGCAGCGTTTCCAAAAACAGACTGGACCAGAAAGCGTGAAATCTGACAGTATGCAGCCTGTTTCCCTCATTGGTCAAGTCAAGACAGCTCAGGAAATCAGAGACCCAGCAAAAGGTTCTTTGTGCTCAAAGCAGATGAACCCACCTGTGGCTGAGCTGCCTCCAAGCACCAAAGCCAGTTCAGTGTCACTGAAAGGTTCAGGTGTTTCTCCAGGTAACTTGAGCTGTGTTTGAACTGTTCTACATAAAAGAATTGATTTGGAAGTTTTGGGTGTTAAGATGTGGCAGTCAGTCATTTGAAGAAAGGTGCCCACTAAGGAATGAAAAGGAATACAAATATCTCAATTTATGTTTAAAGTTGATACATCACGGATGTTGAAAAATGGAAAACATTGTGGGTATTGGTTTTTTTTTTTATTTCAGGTTATGGCCAAATATACGATATTGGGGATGACAAAAGAGAGCCATATATATATAATTAGCATCTAATAAATCCTCAAAGAGATAGGTATGTAATGAGAACATCAGGGTGAGAGTTGTCAATATGTCAGAAGTACGCATGCAAGTAAGCATTAACACAAAGAGAATGAAAGACATATATTTGGAATAGAACACTTTCTTTTGAAGAAAGAAAAAAAAATGTTTGTTTGTTCCATAGTGAATGAAAATGTGCACAAGTCATGACAAGAGTAATGAGAATGTCCTATAATTTTGAATACACTTTTCATTTTCCAGCCTAATCCACAGTAAAAAGATAATTGTGCGGTTCATCACCACTTTTAGAGCGTTGAAGAAAAGCATTTTCAGTCATTACAGCATCGCACACGCTGCAAGTGGCAGAGTTACATCTACACTTGTTCCATCAATCTTTCATTGTCTTTGATACTTTTCTCCTCCTGGCTATTTCTTCAGATCATTTTGCAGGAAAATGATTTTTTTTTGTGATAAACTAGTGAATAATAAAAGTTTTAGGGATTGGTTTTGTACATCAGTGATGAAATTGTATAGATGACCTGTGTTAAAACTATTGTCAGATGTCCTGTTGTGACATACAGGCTTCCTGCCTCAGTTTATTATCTGAATGGGGAGTAAGAAGAATAGTCATGTTAGTGTTGAATTCACATGAGCTGTATTTTGAGATGTGTATCAACTAAACAGAACTTGGTGATTATGAAATTGTTCTGTAATAGTAGGCTGTCTGGTTTTAAAGATATAGAGAAAATAGTGAAGAATTCAATGAAAAAGATGAAAAGGGCTGTTATCTGAAGGGCATATTTGTTTTGTATTCATGCTGAAGATTCATGAAATGTAAAGAAAAAGTGTGTGTGTGTGTGTGTGTGTGTGTGTGTGTGTGTGTGTGTGTGTGTGTGTGTGTGTCCCATCTGTCCATGTATGAGCTTTCATACATGTTTGTTAACCTGGCCTTCTTGCTCTTGTCCTTCCATTTTCACCAGTCTAGCTGTTCCTCTGCCAGTTTATTTCTGCATACTGTTTGTTAAAGTTGATTTCTCTGAATGACTGTGCTTCTCTTTTTGTTTGAACAGAAGAAGAGGGAGAGAAGAAACCATCCCCCATACCAGAACAAAATGCAAGCTCACAAAGCAGCATCAAGACTGCTCCGAACCTTAAGTCAGAAGCCCGTGTATGCCCTGGTGTGTCTGTGGCTGTATCAGCTGGCAGTGGATTAGACACCTCCTCTTCAAAGGCCACAAACCTAACCTCTGCTCCTCTAAGCAACTTGTCTGGCACCAAACTTGACAGTGTCAGCCGGACAGGCACCAGCAAGGGCTGGTCAACATGGAAGCTGAAAAAGACAGCGCGACTGTGGATCCCCTTCCTGCAAGCATCAAGGAAAAAGAGCAGACAGCAGAGAAAGCAGAGAAGCCTGACAAGAAAAAACTGATCGATTCTTCCAAGACAGATGAGAAGGAAATTGTTAATTTGGCAGAGAACCCCTTTGACCGTGCTGAAATTCCGGAAGGTTGGGGTCAGAAATCGGAAAAGTCAGTGTCTTGCATTGAGAAGATGCTGTTGAGAAGTGAAGGTGGCTGGTCTTTTGACGTGAAGGGGAAGGACACAAGAGACAAGTCTGTACAGACTGAAGGGTAGGTAGATAGATGTTTGCTTTCTCTGAATCTGTCATGTTGGTCGCTGCAATTCACTTTGTGCTTTGCTTCAGGAATTTTGGTCTGCTTTCAGTGGATTTCCACTTTGTGGTCCTTGAATTTCTGTTGGAAGAAACTGTAAAGAGAGCTGGACAGCAAAAAAATCTTTGAGAGAAGTAACCCCACTCAGAGAAGTGTTTCAGCCCTGAATTGCTTACCCGTTTAGGAGGCCAGGCTGCATCCAGATCACTACTTCAAGATGCTCTACTGCTTTCGGAATTTTTTTCCTGGTGCTGCTGTAGTTTAAATCTGCACCTTTTGGGGAAAAAAGTACTTAAAAAGTCCTAAGTTAAGAAGCCTTTTTTTCCTTTTCTTTTTCTTTTTACTTTTCAGCCCTTAAAATGATAAGTATTTCCATGGCAAGTGAAACGTAAACTTTTATTTTAAAAATGTAATGTCTTTGTTTTTTTTGGGGGTTGGTTTGTTTTTGTACAATATTCTGTGTTTTTGTTGTTGTCATATGACTAAAAGACTCCAGGGATCATCCGAACAGCCGAAGCACTTGGACACTTTAGTATAAATGCATCAGCTAGAGATGAGAACATTACATGTGTGACTTTTCTAATGACTCCACCACATGGGCAGCCACACTGCAACTTTGAGGGATTTTGGAGACTGATGGTGTTATGCTAGGAGCTTGTCAGGACTGAAGACAATCCCCGCATAACTATACAGAACATAACAACATTTTGATATAGCCTTAGTGCTCTAGCCTATGTCAATTGGTCTGACACAGCCTTAAGCCAAGGCGTTTATTCAGTGTATTTTAGGCACAACAGACAATAAGAATATACCCATAAAAGACATTAATTTAGTTCTTTGTTCAGATTGTGGAACATATTCATTTTGCTCAGATTGTAGAGCAGATTTTCACCTCTTTCTTTGCAAATTGTGATGTTTTTGAAGCTAAACTTTTAGTCGTTTTCCTTTGTTCTTAATAATGCAATAATCAATTGAAGTTAAACAGGAATTTTTTTTTTTTTAACAACTATTGTTTATACTATTCTGGCTGGTAACCTTTTATTGTTGGCAGATTAATATTTCTGTTTGCTAATCAAAGTGTTCTAAGCAAAAATATTGACTTTCTGGGTGATTTTAGAGAAATTAAGCAAAAAGGTAAAAACTTTGATGTCTGAAAAGAAACCAGAAAAAAAGGTAGCCCTATGTTTTCTAGAACAGGTTTGTGGCAACTGGATGAAATTATGCACAAAAAAGCAGCTGGGTTTGGATGTTTTGCGAGAAAAAAAAAAAGTTAGTCATGGAATAATGTGTTAGTTTTATTGATTGCTATCCCACATCTTTCAGAGCTGTTGAGCGTTTTTTTGTTTGTTTGTTTTGTTTTTTCTAAATTTTATGTTAAAATCTAACTAATACACAGTACAGTTGATCGATCATACATTTGCTCAGCGCTGCATTTTATAAGGTGTAATAGTTTTGAGAGTTGAAAATTTGTGGATTGTGATATGAAATAAATGGTTTGTTTGAGAATGCGCTTCCCTTCCAGACCACTTATGCACTACATTTTGTCTGTCCACTGTCACTTACTTAACATGATGCTGTTTGCAGTGTGGCATACTTTGTTAGGTATGTCCGCGTCGTTTTAGCCTTAAACTGTATTCATTATGCGCTGGGGATGTTAACTAAGTTGTAAACGGAAATAAGAAATGAGCTTTGACTCGGCTAGTTGTCACACTAATTTGTCAGACAGTCTGTTATGTCTGAAGTTTAGAGGTGCTGCTACTATATACCGTCCATGACAGTAAAAAAATGTTTGATTTGACAAGATATTACAGATCCGTCTACATATTTAATTGAGAGGTGGCATGTGTGTGTGTGTGTGTGTGTGTGTGTGTGAGTGTGTGTGTGTGTGTGTGTGTGAAAGTGTGTGTGTGTGTGGGGGGGGGGGGGGGGGGGGGTGCTTGAACTGCATGGAAAGTGATCTAGAAATTCTATTATGGCATAGGGATGTTTGGCTGCTGTAGAATTGGCATCTTTTTAAAATTTGGAGTAAAATCATTTCATCACTTCTGGGGAATATGCAAAAATCCTAGCGTGACTATCCTTCTCTGTCAGCCTGTCTTACCGCTCTCACCTGTTTTGTCACAGAGTGCATATACTTGACTAGACTAAGAACAGAAAGGACAATCCTTGCAGTGGACTTCATGTAGTTATCATCTGAAAAAAAGGAGAATTTTTTTTTTTTTTTACTAAAGATTTCTTGATCACCAGATTCTAAAAAAAAAAAGAAGAAAAAAACTTGTGTTTTTCTTTTTCTTATGTAAATTGATGTAAAATAATAGCACCAGTTTGATGAGCTATGTGATCATGTCTTTTTGTCAGTTCATTGCATGGAGAGAGGAGGAAGGTGTGTGACCACTCTCAGTCAAGTCGCAAAGTGATTGACCTTCAGGTTGGTTTGACAGATGATTTATCCTCAGACTAAGTAGGTTTTGTTATGTCTCGTTTCTGCAAGTATAGACTTTAGTCTTTCAAAATGATCAATGATTGAAGTTGAACTATATAAACATGGGTACTTTAGAAATAAAATCATGCGTCAGATTTTGTTAAAAAGAAAACAGAAATCTAGTATTGGACGTGGCTGTGAAGATGTATGTTTTTGGGGGGAAGGAGAGGATGGAGGGTTATTTTTTCCTGGGGATTCCAGTGAAAATGGCGTTTAAGGCAGTGAGGTGGTTGATCAGCTTGCTAAGAATACCAGCTGCTGTGTGGTGAAGTGGTTAGCATTGCAGACTCCCGGTTAGGAGGTCATGGGTTTGATTCCCATCAGAGTCATTTATTGGTGTGATTTTTCTGCCCCGACTGGCTCCTACAGTTGAGTTTGCTACGGGTTCAGTTGGGAAGACTGGGACCACACACAGTCGAGTTTTATCCCGTGATGGATGCATCCCAGTAAGCGTAGCTCAGATTTCTTGACCAACACTGCAGGTTTCTGTATCTCTTTGGCCTGGTTGACGCTGGGATATATTATGAGCCCTGTCATGCAGACTCATATGACCAGTGCCACACGCTGGCAGCTTGGTTTAGCCAGTGTTGGTAAACCATTGATTATTTGAGGATGAGATTAATTCACCACCTCAGGTATCTGAAAACCTGAGTCCATCTTAATGGAGCAGCCTACTGATCTGATTATCAGCCATCTTCTGGTACAACTCAAGACACATTCGTACAAACTGGTTTTACATCCATAGCTTGTGACATTCTGTGCTGACATTGTTGCAAAGTAACAGCTCTCTTTCATTCTTCACATCATTTAAAAAAAAAAACAACGAACAAACAAAAAAAAGAAATTTATCTGTGAATTGCAAGAAAGAATTAACATCATTTTGATTTAAGTTTAACGGCAGTGGTCGAGACAAAACCAGAAAGGATTGTATATGGTTTTGTCCGAGCAGCAACATATATCTACAGTTATCTGATTAGGCTTGGTAGCACCAACAATGTCCATTGGAAAGCGTTAACCAGCATGGCAAAAAGGTGATGTTTTTATTGTGAACCATTTAGATACATGAGCTTGACAATGAAGGCAGTTGGTTGGACCTTGTAATTTGAATAAGAAAATCATTTTGATATTTAAATCTATTTTGAGAACTGGCTGGTGATAAAGAAATGGACAGATTTATTGGCTGGCTATCAAGTACTCTAAATAGCACATAAAAATTGAAAGCTTTATCTGTAATAAGTTTTACAGCACTTGTATACTAAAGTTACTCTCCGGTTTTGGTAATTTTGGAAATCTCACCCCCCCCTTCCTCTCTGCCCCCCCCCCCCTTCTTTCTTTCTTTCCTTTTTTTTTGTAAGACAATTTTATTTCATGAACCTCACAAGGAGCATTGAAAAGAAATCAGTTAGAAACATTACAGGAATGTACATAAAATGATGTCAAAGTCAACGCCTCTTTCAGCTGGAAAATGAAAAATCCAGAAAGACCAAAAATTTTGGACCTAATTTAGAAAGCTGCTGTTTCATAATTGTTTTGAGAGATGTATTGAAATATTATACATAAATTATAATTTCCCACAGATTCAAACAAACTAAATTGTAGTTAAATACCAAAATTAGCTTTTCTCGAAAAACAGCCCTTTGAACCAAAATCACGCCAGAATTCAGCTTATTTAAACATTCATGATTAGAAATGTATTTGAGAAGAACCATGAAATTTTGATTGTCTGTTCATTTTAACAAGCATGCTTTTTATGTTGATATTGCTTGGTAGAACCAAAATGATTGTTTAACATTTAATTTTCTTTGACTTGGACTTGTACATTGCAAATGGAAAGACAGGCTGGTGTGAGGGTATATGTATATTGCGCTTGTTAATGTAGACGGAAGTGTGTCGACTTCGAGCACAGCTCTGTCTGAATGAACTTCAGCGGGAGCGTTTCCAACTGGAGCTGGACATTTACTGGTGGAAATCCAATTTTCAGCCTGTGTAAGTGTTTTTTTTTTTAATTTATTTTGAGGGGGTGGTTTAAGCAGTCAGGTTTTTTTTTGTCAATGGCTTCTCTGTTGTTCTGGCTGACATGGGTACTCGCACAAGAGAACTGGGATGAGGATGGCAGGACCAGATGGGGGATGGAAGTAGGGTTTAGGGATGGGCAAGGATGGTGTAGGTGGAAGGTTTGCATTTGTTGTAAAAACTTCAGGCACTATTGTATACCAGCATATGTGAAACGCGGATATCTCTGGAACTAAACAACCAACCAATTCTCATCATGCTATTTTTTTGTAAAATGGAGGAGATACACTGTACTTTTATTATTCATAACATGTTAGTAATGGTAAGTCAACAACAATTTCAATTTTTTTAGTGATTTCAAGTGCAAAAAAAAAATGCAAAATAAAAAAAGAATGTTATGTTTCTTCTAAGCGTAAAAAAAAATAAAGAAAGAATGCCAACAAACTCTCAACAATGGAGGAAAAATACTCCACTCAACTGAAGACCAGAAAGTATGGTATTTCCAACAGAAAAGTGCAAACAGAAACAGCCACAAAATACAACACACACTACTCAATAGCAGGGAACACACACACACACACACACACACACACACACACACACACACACACACACACACACACACTCTTATGCCTAACTGGTACACATGTAAGAAAGAAAAAGGGGAACACACACACACACACACACACACACACACACACACACACACACACACACACACACACACACACACACACACACACACACACACACACACACACACACACACACACACACACACACACACACACGTCCCTTTCACTCTCAACAGTAATATATATATATATTTTTTTTTTATGAACACAAAGTCATTCATGTGCCTGTTGGTCTCTGAACCCTTGTCATTCAGTTGATCTATATAATCAGCTGTACACCCACTCGAAAGACGTCTGTGATACTCGCCTCTCACGTGTCAGTTGGCCACGCCCCCTTCAACCTCGACCAGCGAGAGTGGGCCCACAGCGTGTGTGTGAAGTTCGTTGCCTAAAGTCTTAGTTGGCTCCCTCACATAGAGTTAGTGAACAGTCAGTCAGTGCTGGCTGGCTGGCTCAACGCAAAAAAAAACACTGGGGCACACGCGGTAGGGTAGTAAGTGGGCGTCTTATCAGCCTCTCATAACAAGTTGGCAACGGTCCAACGCTTCACGTTGGAATAATTCGGTCAAGCCCACACTATCGTTCTTTACTCGTGACTGTCTGGGTCTTCTTCATCTGTATTAGGAACAACCAACTGTCTATTCAATCCCCCAGCACTTGATCTGTGGTAAATGTACGGCAAGGTCGAGTACGTAAAAAGTGCTGCTGGTGGTGACGTCATAGTGAATGGAAAAAACAATCGGAATAAAGTCAATAATAAAACACTGAACTGAATAGTAGTGTTCTGACAAAGCAAATGGCTGTGAGCATGGGCAGACCATCCCCCAACTATGACGTTTATTGCTGGCTTTTTATCTCATGAACTAGGATCGTGAGAGTATGGTCAAGGAAAAGAACTCTGTAGAGCATCACCAGAAATAGGTCGCCATGAGCAAAACCTTCTCATCCAACACTTGAGAGTATTCCTGTTGTAGACAGTCTTCCCCATCCTTCTCTGACCCATCCGTTTCTACTCAGGAAGATGGAGGAGGGTAAAGGTTGTGGGGATGGAGGGACTGAAACCTGGGTGAGAATGCCCAGTTATGAAATGGAAAGTCTGCCTTACTCGGTTAGGTGGGGAGAGGGGGGAGGGGAGGGGAGGGTTGGTGCTTAACCGTTGTAGCAGAAGTTCTGGTTAAGGATGCTTGTCAGTGGTTTCCAGACTGCTGGTGCGAAGGCTACTCATTCTGCAAATACAATGCTGCTTTGACCTGTGTATTACTGTTGTGCTTTTTTTTTTGTTGTTTTGTTTTGCTTTGTCTTCCATATTATGTCCAGATTTTTTGTTGTTGTTATGAATAAGAAAGGAAGTAAATGTGTGTGTGAGTGTGGTGTGTGTGTGTGTGTGAGGGTGAGAGAGAGGGAGAGAGAGAACCTGTGAACCAGTATGCATGCGCTTTCATTGATCCCCTCCCCCTACAGTTTTAGGATGACATTTTCATCAAATGAAATTCAGAGAAAGAAGGGTAAGGAGCACATCTCTGGAGATCCTAGTTGTGGACGCACCCTTTACAAAACTAAAAAGAACCAAAAAGAAATGTCTCATGTGATTTCTAAAATAATTGCCATAGTGGTGTGTATTCACATCATTTGAGTCAAGATGGGCGAATCATCCTCTGTTGTATGTACATATTCAGAGAAACCTATTAATAACATGAAGATGTCTTCATTTATTGTCGTCGCATGGGGTCTTCCCTTCTTCAGCCTTCCCCCTCTCCCCCTTTTCCCCACTTTTTTTTTTCTTTTCGTAACCTTCCTAAATAATCTTTGAAATATGTCCACTATGACAGGTATTTACCCGCACTCGCTATCCTATGTAGAAATGATATGTTTTGATTTTCTTTGCTTTTTTTTTCTGCAGGATTTCTGGCCCTGTCAGCAGATCAATGACAGCATTGCAAGATCATCTTCAGCATCTGATGCGTCAGGTCAGACAGCTTGAAGTAAGTTGTTATTCTTTTTTTTTGTTGTTGTTGGTTTTGATTGGTAAATGACTTATGTACCTTGTTTTACTTTTAGAACTTTGATCTATGCATACTACGCTGCTTGTGGAATGTTATTTTGCAGGACTGGGCAGACTAAAGTTGACTTGAGGAGGTATGTCCAATTGACCTGATGAGTCCGCAAACTGCCTTCTGTTGTCCTGTCATTACTGTTCTTTCTTTCTGTCTGTCTTTTTATGTATAAAGTGTGCTTTTCTTGTGATGTGTTTGTACTGAGAACACCTTTTTTTTTCTACATTTCTGGGTAAGAATAGAAGGAATTAATTTATCAGTTGAGGTAACTTGCTTCAGAGTTGTTTAAACCGATCTGTTTGCTCTTTGGAAAAGCTTCCTTGTGAGTGCAGCGACCAGGACCCTGCATTGACCCAGTGAGCTGCTAAGCGTCATAGCATCCTAGAAGAATAAAAAGGCGGAGAATGTTAACGATCATGCTTTGACTAAAATACAGAAAATCTGAGAAGTGGCGATAATTTAGGTCAGTTTAAGAAATTTTTAAATTTTTGTGAGATGAGCCAACACTCAGGAAGAAATGAGAGCACATGTAGGGAGGGGATGGTAACCTTCAAACACTGTAATGGATATCTTTTTTATTGTTTATAACTATATCAAAGCACAGTTTGAAATATATGTACAGTAACAGTAAATGAAATTCACTGTATAAATGTTTCTGTTGAATATTATTTGCAATCCAGATATGTGTGTTAAAAAGCACAAAAATAAAAACATGGTCTTCTTTTTCAAGTTTTGTTTAGAGTGTTTTTCAGCAGAAGCCGTCCAGTGTTTCAGCTCCTTCCTTTTCTTCCTGTCTTTTCTTTGTGTCTGTTTTTTTGTTGTTGTTGTTGTTTATCAGTCTACCTTCTAACCTGTGTTAGAGTGCATGGCTTGGAGTAAGTAGTGTTATATCTCCTTTCACTTTGTATGCATAATGCTCATCATGTAGAGCTTGGCTTTGTGTCTCCGTGTGTAAAAGGGATTGGAACTTGGTGTCAATGCATGTCGGGTGTGTGTCACGTTACGTGTTGCTTGTAGTGTAGAGCTGGGGTTTATGTGATGTGAGAGTGGAGTGGATCTGCGATCGGTCCGTGTGCATCATATATCACTTGTTGTATGCTTCTTGGGGCAGAACTTACTACCTGTAATGTGTTTTAATGGTATAGTGATCACACGTCTGTCATCTGTGTACTAGCATGTAATGCAACCTTCCACTAATGATCTGCTGAAATCTTCCCATCTTCAAAAGTAGGGAGGTGTAATGGACGATGTTCTGAAATGCTTAAGACTGGGATTAACACACTGCTTTGAAAGCTCTGCATGACGGATCAGTGTTTGCACTGCTTCGTGTTCTGTAGGACTTCTCTCATAGCCAGCCACACACTCACACATGAGAGGACATTGTCCACATGGATTAAGATGAAAAATGACACTGTTTTTGCCCCATCCCTAGTAATGGTTTTCTCAAAACGCATCTGCATAAAGCAAATGTTAGGTATTTGAAAAGAAAAATGTTTCTGAAAAAATCTGTTAAATGGGAGGCTTTGCCATTTGACATAAAGGTTATCAATAGCTTGTCGCCTGAGTTTATGCCTCAGGTTGCATGTAGGGGAAACATGTATGACATGAACCCTGCTAAAATAAACAGGCCTTTCATAAGTAATGCAGATCTGCATACCCATACCACTTTTGGTGTACATTATACATCGTTATGTCACTCATACACTTGATACACCAAAGTACTGCTACATACATCGAATAAAAATGTATATTTATTCACATTTAGCCAGTGTCTTGCTGATTTTGAGTTTACATTTTCATGAGAAATGCTGTCAGTTTCAGCTTTTTTTTTTTCCCCTTTGAACACGCATTTGTAAAGAAAGAAATTTCTTTAATACACCAGTTGTCAGGATGATAGTCTGATATTAGTGGTGCAGTCAGAGGTTAACTTGCATTGTTTATTGATTCAGTCCTACATTGGAGTTTTGCACTAGAATGTTTTAAAGAATTGTTCCATGTGACTTGCCGGATAATGTATGCAGAGAGAACATTATGATTCTGGAAGTTTCCAGAGGGAGCCAGGTCTTCCTCAGAGTGCCAGAAAGGTTCCGGAAATTGTTCCTCAAATGTTCTAGATGCATTTTCATAAGCTGTAACGTTGTCATGGCATTGACATTTTCTAGAATGAGCTGTGCTTGTGATTGCTATTACCATAGTAGTTCTTAAATATTCTTGAATAATACCATAGTAAGGTTCTTAAATATTCTTGAATAATATCATGTGTTTGATTGGCTGCATTGCCAGTGATTCTGTTGACTTTTGATGTCATAAACTATGCTTGGATAATTGTAGTTTTGGAAATGTGAAAGAGACTTGTATGAAGGTGAAGGACTCCTCTCTGGTGATGTAAAGAACTGGATTGTGACTCATGTGCTAGAAGTAAAGATGAACCAGTCATAGTTTTTTCTTGCTGGTTGTGTGTGTGTGGTGTGTGTGTGTGTGTGAGCGTTGTCTCTTTTTCTAATTTGTGTTGATTGTTATGAAATATTTTAAATGGGTGAGCCTGAGCGATTTGAAGATAAGTGACTGTATTGAAATTAAAAAAGACATTTTGAATGATGAATTTTCACAAAACAAAGCCAGCAAGGAAAAAGAAATAGGTATGGAAAGGGAAAAAATTCTGTGGAAAAAGTTGAAAATGTTGTACTTTCAAAGTGGAAGAGTATATACACTTAAACTTAAGGAAGAGAGGAGTTGGTACCTGGGGCAGGAGGGAAAGTGTGGGGGAGACCATAGTGGGGAGAGGGGACAAGAAGGGGATATGGGAGGGAGGAAGGCAGGGGCCAGGAGAAGGGTGGGATAACGATGATGAAACTCATAGACTGTCTCGATAGGCAGCCATTTGATTGTGCTATTTCATTGAAATCATGATTGAATAGGTGCAGCGAGATCAGTGCCTGCGCATTCTGAAGAGCGGCAGGGAGCTCCAAGAGGTGCCACTTTTGCCACATCCACCTTTCCCAACGGTGAAGTGATTGTGCCCACAAATCCTGTGAGTTGTTTTGGGACTGTGTATGACTTTTTGAGAGTGAAATGAAGGTGGTGAGTTATCTGACTGATGGCAGCTTTTTGCAGTGCTGTTAAATCTGTGTTATACAGATTATGACAGATTTTTTGTAGGAATGAATCCAAGTTGTCCAAAGTATTCTGAAAATAGTTCTAAGCGTGCTGCATATGTCCCCCCTCTTCTGTATTAGCCTACCTAATCCCCATCCTATCCTGAGCCCCCCCCCACC
>JADBJO010001486.1:410000-421316 GCA_016801955.1 Conus betulinus | reverse complement strand
TTGGCGCAAGTCATCAAGGAAACGAAGGCCTACAAAGTCAACATCCTAGGTCTTAGCGAGACTCGTTGACAGAGTCAGGAAAATTCACATCAGAAGACATGGGCATCCTGTTTTCAGGTCGTCATGACAACATCCACCGTGACGGGGTCGCTCTTATCTTTGACAGACAAGCAGGCAGTGCACTAGAAGAATGGATTCATCACGTTACACGCCAAGGTCACCATCATCCGGTGCTGCGCCCCAACCAATGACCACGACGATGCAGACAAAGACACCTTCTACCAGCAGCTTCAAACTTGGTTGAAAAAGTACCACGCCATGATATCTTGTTGATCTTGGGCGACTTGAATGCACAGATTGGGTAGGCTCGGTCTGGCTTTGAGCATATCCTTGGTCCACATGGGTATGGCAAGAGAACTGGTAATGGTGAACGCTTCCTGCAGTTCTGCGCAATGAACAACACGAAAATTGGGTCGTCACTATTCCAGCATAATGATATCCACTAGATCACATGGATATCAAATGCTCAGAGGACTCAGACCCAAAACGATCACATCGCGATTGGACCAAGGTGGAAAACCCCATGTCTGCAAGACGTGAGCTTGTACCGTGGAGCAGACGTGTGCAGTGACCACTATTTGGTGGTAGCAAAGCTTAAGATCAAGCTGACGAGAAGAAAGAAGAAAGAGACTCCGTCCAAGAGATACAATACAAGCAAGTTAAAGGACCCCACCACAGAGGCCCAGTTCTAAGCTTCCCAGAGCAACAGGTATTCATTTCTTTCTGAAACAATGCCAGGATCGACAGAATGGTGGGAGGATGGTGGGAAGGATGCCATGGCAACAGCTGGAAAAGAAATCCTAGGGTTTAAGAAGTCACCGCGGGAATCCTGGATCAGATCAGTGATGACACATGGGAATTGATAGCAGAGAGGAAAGAACTCCATCAGAAGAGGCACAACTGCTCCTCAAACCAAGCAGCGTACATCGAGAAGGACAGGCAGGTGAAGCGAAATGCCCAGAAGGATAATAGGGATTGGCTGGATAAGCAAGCAAGAAGATGCCGAAGTAGCTGTCAAGCGCAACGACATGAGGGCTGTCTACCAGATCGGAAAGAAGATAACCGGTACTGTGAGGACTGGCTCTGGACCTGTGAGGGCAAAAAATGGCACACTTCCGTCAAGAGGCGAGGAAAAAAACTTGCAAGATGGGCCGAGCACTTTAAAAAAGTTCTAAACAGACCCGAGCCACCGACACCAGCTCCTTCCTGCTCCTGCTCCCAATCAGCACCGATGACTCTTTTTTGAAAGAGCTCTTTTATTTCATTTCAAACAGTTACAAAGATCACATAAAACGAAAAAACAAAGATGCCCCCCCCCCCCCCCCCCCCCCCCCCCCCCCCCCCCCCCCCCAAGAAAAAAAGGAGCAAAAATTACCCCACTTGTTTACTGTTTATGATTTATCTTAAATTCTGTGTTTCCTATCTTTATGCCTTTGATATTGTTGTCTTGCCTTATTTTGTTCGCTAGTTCTTCAACACACAAAACAGATATGGAGATATAGGGTCCCCTTGGCGGCAGCCTCTTCCAATTGAAAAACGTGAGGACACTTCCCGTTCACTATTACGTTAGACTTCATCTTATCGTAAAAAGATGATATCCATCGTTGTATTTCCGTTTCCGAATCTGAATGTACCCAAAATTTTATTCATATATGACCAGTTAACTGAATCGAAAGCTTTCTCAAAATCGACAGAAATTAATAACCCTCATAAGCGATTCACTTCTAAATAAGAAATTAAGTCGTGTGTTGTTCGTTAACGATCTCCTATATATCTACCTGGAACGACTCCCGTTTGGACCTCGTTTATGAGTTTTGGTAAAACCATTTTTATTCTATATGCAATACAGGCTGAAGCAATTTTGTAGGTTACATTTAGAAGTGAGATAGGTCTCCAGTTCTTCAAATATTCTCACGGTTTCCTTCCTTTCGGAAGACCAATTATTATTCCTTTTTTTGTGTTATAGACATTCCTCCGTTACTGTACCCCTCATTTAGAGAATGGACAACAAAATCTCCTAATTGTCTCCAAAAGAATTTAAAGAAGTTTTCTGTCATACCATCTGTTCCAGGACTCTTATCATTTTCCATATATTTCATTACTTTAGTGGCTTCTTCTAAAGTGATTAATCCCTCCAATTGTTCGGATTCTGGCTGACTGAGGTTACCTACATATTTTCCAATCTCAATATCACTTACTTCCTTTTCTGTGTATAAGTTTTCATAATAGTTCTTTGTCTCTTTTAACATGTCATCTGTTTCTGTCAGAGCTGTTCCTTGGTTCGTGACACGTTTAAGCATTCTTTTGCTTACAAAATTCCATTTCTCCAATGAACAGAAATATTTGCTTATTTTTCCCTGCAGGATGCCCATTTGGCTCTGGATCGAATCATTATTCCGTCAATTTTCGTTTCCTTAGCCCACTCAGCTCGTCCCTTTTGTTTTTCAAGATCTCAACGTCTGTTTCCAGTAAGCCATTTTTGTTTTCCAAATCTTGTATTGCTTTTTCAATTTGTTTTTTCGTTTTTTTCATTTCTATTTCTATTTTTGCGAATACTGAATGTTATTCTTTCTGCTCTTATTTCCATAATTAGAGTTTCTAAAAATAATTGGTCTGAAATTTAGAGCTGAATTTGATCATTTGGGGTTTTTACTGACAGAGTGTTTATTGTAAGTTAGTAATGCATATTGTCCCTTGATTCTTTCAATCGTTTCATTGACCAAATTTACATACTGCTTGTCTCTTAAAAGAGAAGAATTAAATTTCCAGAATCCTTTACGCCTATCTTCTTTTTAAAAAGCAATATTTATGTATATCAAAGAGTGATCTGTTCTGCATCCAAAGAAAATGTCGGCATCTTCTATGTAAATGATAAGCGTGTCGGACAGTAAAAAGAAATCTAGCCTGCTTTGTTGAAACGGTTTTGGTCTTGTCCAAGTATATGGCCTTGTGTCTTGGTTCAGCTCTCTCCATATATCAACTAGCTCTAATCTAGACAATTTCCGTAACTTCTTCCTCTACGCGAGCGTTATTGATATGTTTATAATGTGATAATCCTAAATAGGATCAAGGACCAGATTCCAGTCCCCTGCCATTATTATGTTGGGGACATTTAAATCTTCTATTTTTAATTTCATATCTTCAAAGAAAGATGGTTCATCATTATTTGGTCCATAGATATTTGCTAAGACTCAATCTTTTCCCATTGCATTAACAGTTACTGTTATGTAATTATCATGAGCATCTTTAATAGTTTTTTTTATTTTGAATTCAGAGTTATTATTAAAGAGTATTGCAGCACCTCTTGATCGAGAGTTGTTGGAAGCAAATACACATTCATAACCCCATTTGTGAAATGGGTGTCTTGTAAAAAGTAAATAGAGTATTGTTTTTGTCTTAAAACTTGAAACACACCCTTTCTTTTGGATTATCCCCCGACACCTTGCCAATTCAAAGATGATATCGCCATAGAGTCCATTCCTTTTTAAATATCCTTACTTTTCTATGTTTTTTTTTTCTCCTCAGTCATAAAAGTGTGCCATTTGTTTTCAGCTGTGCTACATACAACCACAATGACAATTAAGAAAAAAAAATGTACATACACAAACATACACAAATGCCTGCTGAAAAAAAAAATCTACCAGACTACAAACACGTACAATTTTTAAGTAAAAAATGAGTTAAAATTTGCTTGAACAACGCAGGCGAGCGGCAGGCGCAGAGAAGAAGAAGAAGAAGAAGAAGAAGGACGCAATATGCCTATAAAGGCAATGGAACATATAGATAAAGCATAATCAAACTAAGCCAAGCCTGACTTCTGAAGAAAAAAAATGAAAAAAACATATGCTTTCTCTTCTGTAAGCATGATAACTAAGTGAAATAAGCGAGTGTACACACACACACACACACACACACACACACACACACACACACTCACGCACGCACGCACACACCTTCACTAACAAGAAAGGAAAGGAAATGGGTGAGCAGGTGCGGATGGGATGTGGAATCACGCTCGCGCGCGCGTATGTGTGTGCCTTAATGTCCTTGTGAACACAATTCAACTGACTGTCTTCAAGGACAGGTATTTTGGGGCGACTCATTTTTGTCACGTGCAAAGCGTGATGGGAAGGGGACCGGGAATGGGGAAACGGGGGAGGGGGTGGGGTTAAGCGGGATTATGCACCGTGTGCATTATATATTAACAGTAAGATGGGTTGGATAAATGTTTCAGTTGGGGAGAGGGAGGGGGCATGGAGGCACGCGATAAGGGACGAGAGAAAAAAGAAAGAAGAAAAAGAAAGGAAGGAAGAAAACAACAGGGTCAGAAGGTAAATCTCCTAGTAAATAAGGTTATGTATACACCGTATAACTTTGTCAAAGCCTTTCAAGGGTTATTAAAAAAACAATAACATCAATGACAACATCTTCATCCCCCTAGAATCAATGACATCTAAACAACGCCCCTCACCCACATATGTTAATACCTCTCTCTGCATAACTTATGAACATGGCCCGTCAAAACTCCATACTTCATTTCAAAATCAAAACAATACAAAACAGAAGTTTAAAGACGCACAGATTAGTAATAACACCTTTTCAAGAAAAAAACAAAACGAGCACACAATCAACATAAGCAATTCGTGTCCCCCGTCTGTTTCATCCATTCTTTGCACAGCACCCATTAGCTTTGCTTTTCAACATTTGTAGGCGTATACTTAATAAGAAAAATTATCAAATAGTGTAACCACCACACTCATAACAGTAATAACTTTTTGCCAAGAAAGAAGAAAAATCGTCCATCAATGTACGACAAAGAAAAACTTGAAGTGGCTTCTACAGAATAACTCTCTAGATGGAAAGACCGAAGAGCAGAACACAGGAGAAATTTCCCTGATTACCTTCCATGCTGATCTTGAGAAAAAAAAGGGGAGGGGGGGGGGGGGGGGGGGGGGGGGGGGGGGGGGGGGGGGGGGGGGGGGGGGGGGGGGGGGGGGGGGGGGGGGACGTGTGCGCGCGCATGAACCCGCGCCTGTCCACGTATATTAATTTATGACAAACTCTTTCATACAAGTTACTGGTACGTACAAAAACGGTCAGATCATCAATAGCATCTATCAGGTAACACTGAACATCTCTGACTAACCTGACCTGTCAACTCAGACATCAATATCATCTTACAACATTATCGGAACATTCTTCCACACCATCCATGTATCTTTCGTCATTTATCACACTGTTCCCCAAGTCCTCAATCTGCCTCATCCGCCAACTCCATCCATCGTCAATACACATTAACATCACCCCATCAGCATCACCCATCTGCATATCTCATCCAAGTCATCCATGATTACCTTCCATCAATGACAGCCACTGACTGTTTATGTAAATGGAACTGACCTCCCCAATCAGCATTCTCCATAAACATCTAACCACAAACATAATTTAACAAAACTATCCATGGATATCAATCATGAAAAGCAATAATCTGCGTCACCTATTATCACATGTTGCAAACATAACAAACATCCAACAAATTGACATTATTTCTAATTCTATCCATGAATATCATTCTTCCACACCTCCTGTCAACATTTATCCATCCGCATCATCCATCACCATCAGCGATTATTGTTCACCAGCATTAGATTCCTACTGACAAACATAAGAGAGAGAACAAAAGCTAAAATCTGATTGCAATGTTTTTTTTTTTTTTTTTTTATCAAGGTTTACCATGGAGAAGAGGGAAGCGGAACAAACAAGCTAGAGAGAGAGAGAGAGAGAGAGAGAGAGAGAGAGAGAGAGAGAGAGAGAGAGAGAGAGAGAGAACTCTGAACTCTGAATGGTTTAATGACATAGGCCCATATCATGGTGGGTTTTCACAATAGCAAACATGATGGACATCTTGGAACGTAAGACAACTCAGTGAGCATACACACTCACAGAAACAGATACACAACATACACGCGCGCGCGCACACGAACGCATGCACGCATGCCGCACGTACGCACACACGCACACACACACACACACACACACACACACACACACACACACACACACACACACAAAATCGGTTGCCTGCAAATTCACTTGTGACTCAGGAAGTTGTAGCGTATTCTAAAAGCTTTTTCAATGAACAGAGCAAGCCGAACGATCATTGATTTACATTCAGATGCAAACAGCATGGTTAATTTAAATTGGGAAGGACTGTTGTAATACTTGGCTGGTGTGTATAGTTCTCTTAACTCTTGATACAATGGGCATTGTAAAACAAAGTGGGTCTCTGTCTCTATTTGAAGTCCAATACATTGACACAGCAACTCATTTTCGGTCACATTTCTCCGGAAACGCATTTTATGTACGCTTAGTTGCGACACACCTAATCTTGGTCTGATTAGACTAGTTCTTGCCTGTAAATGACTGACTGACTGTAGGTATGGGGCCAAAATCAAATCGCTTTAAATGTCCTATAAAAATGGAAACGGTCACTCTGTGTTATTTCGGTATGCCACTGCGCTTTGTAATCTTGAATCAGTCTCTCTCTCAATGTCTTCAAGAACTCTTTTTCATTACCCCTTGATTCTCCCACACTGCTTCAAAACCATATTTGTAAAGAAAGAAGCTGACGGTAGATGCCCATGTGTTCTTGTCTCTGTGGTGAAAAAATAGCAACATTTTATAAGCTTTATACGGAAGTTGATGAGGCTGCATTTTAAAAAAGTCTCAACCAGTATTTGATACTCTTTATATACAAATTAACACACGACGGGAATCTTCCCAATTCTCCATAAACCATTACATTCAGAAACCTTTTCAAGGCAAAAAGGTGTACTTTTTCTAGAATGTCAAGATTTCCAATCATACCCCCATATTTCTGTACCATAACTAAGTACTGGCTGGATTTGCGTGTCGAAGAGTTTAAAGAACACGGCAGGTGATTTTTCTCCAATCGACCACAAGAGTATGAATATATTGATCACGCCTATTTTTGCTCTGCTAGACATATCATACAAACAATGAGAAAAGAAAAGTCTCGTGGACATGATAATTCCCACATATTTGTACATATTCACCACTGTCATTTTTGTTGGTCCAAAGAACCATTGCTCGTGTTGAGAGATATGTCCACATTTCTAAACACGACAACGTTTGGTTTATCTAAATTAACTATCAGACCAAGTCTTCCAGCTGTGTCATGTAAGACGTTCCGCTGATTTTGCAAACCGGTGACTGAATCGGAGAACAGGATAACGTCATCAGCAAACATAAGAATTTAGATTTCTAGAAAATCGGTGATAAGTTGAATTCCATGTTTACCGTTTTATTACTTCTACAGCCAGCTCATTGATTAACAAAGAGAAACAGAACGGGACTACACACCTCCCTCTGTTTTAAAAACCCAAAGGGCACATAAACGCGTCGCTTAAATCGTTTCCAACTTTAACTCTTGCCTTCACAGAGTTATATATGCCAGTAATAGCTCCGTACATTTCTCTCTTTCTGTGTGTGTGTGTGTGTTGTGTGTGTGTGTGTGTGTGTGTGTGTGTGTGTGTGTGTGTGTGTGTGTGTGTGTGTGTGTGTGTGTGTGTGTTAAATACCGTTAAAATATCAGGAAAACATATTTCACTCTTTTCACATAAAACTGATCGTTCTGAAAATTGGTAGGTATGTGTTAATATCGGTGAAGGCCGATGCCGACATTTTATTTTTCTGCGATCTTCACCGGCTTCCGCCATAACGACCATAAATTTTTTTTTTCTTCTTTATGGAGTATCTTAGAATCTACTTGGCTGATTTTTAAGCGATTTTTGAGAGATTGTGGCAAAGCGAAGAGCTCTTGATACAAATGTGGATATGAGCCTATATTTGTGACCGTTTGAAGCATTGCTATTGTCTTGTTTGCATCTTGTTATAATTATTTCCATTATTATCGATCTGTTCGCCTCTATGTCATTAAGGGCCTATTTTTAACCGATTTACAACAACCAAAAAAAAAAAAAAAAATTACATTTCGTGATTAATCTGAGTTTTCGTGTGTGCAGTATTTATCATTAGCAAGCGTATAAGTGAAAAAAAGATTATATGTATCATGCTGAGGGTAAAGAAAATGTACTACTTTTCACCAAAGTATTTGAGTGTGGTACTTTTACCTTTGACAGGCTTCCTGCAGTTCCTACGCCACACGCAACTGGAAAGTCTCGTTATGTTCGGACATCCAACTTGTCCATGTTGAGTGTAGATGCCACAAATCTAGATTTAATGAAACTGGGAATACAAAAATGAGACCCTTGTGTGGCATCAACTGAATTGAATGCTTCTAGTGTAAACCCAGGCGCTCGAAATGGGGTTTATTTGTCTGAGAACATAAAATTCACTAGGTTTTAGGATAAAGATTTAAAGACAGAGAAATAAGAATAGGTTAGACAGAAAAAAATAAATGAACTTTGCATTTTTAAACACACTGAACAGAAGAAAGAAAAATCTGATTGTCCAAATGCCAGTGATATGAAAGTTTCTGAAATCGTCTTCCCTCAACCACAGCCAAGTGTTGTAACACTGTCTATTATTTATAATCCGCCTGGTTTCCAAGGCAAGACCGTTTGCTTGTCCTGCTACACGTATCAGTCTTCTAATACTGACGCGATTTGGAACGTTGAGGACAACAGGGAAATCAGTGTGCAGTCTGGATAAAGGGATTCTGGAAACTGTCAGCCTGAAAAATGTGTTCACCTTTTGCAGCGTGTACCTGAAGCTTGGATCCATTCGGACTGTAGGGTGGATTATTAAAGCCTGGGATTTCTTGAGGCAAGTACTCGCGACTATCGACTGGGGAGTCGCAGCGTTGGCCAGGAAATTCGAGCAACACACAGTCTAAAGCGCATCTGTGGAGTGGATTAAACTCGACTGTGTGGTCCCAGTCTCCCCATTTAAAGCCTATAGCACACTCAACTATGGGTAGGAGCCGACCAAGGCCGAAAACCCCTCGGAGCTGATGGCATTCGACCCCGCGGCGCTAAGCACTTCGCCACGGCGACCGGTGCCCTTCATCGTTGGTCGCCACTCTGGGCGTGTGTTATTGCTGCACACTTTGTCGCCCCTTGAGACGCCAACATTTGCAATCTTTACAATTTGATTGTTGTATTTCTATGCTGGCTGTTTTTCAGTTTGATATTACCAGGAGTTTCTGGTATTTTATTCTCTGCTGAACGTGACCATTTCAAGTGAAGGCCAGTGGGCTGATGTTTGCACAAGCAGCACCAGCAATAGTAGCAGAGTAGTTGAAGTTGCAATAGTCACATTAAAGCAATTGGCTCCAAGTTTAAATACGTTTCTTTAGTCATTAAAATACTAGCAAATGCAGACAAGGAAGAGAGATCTTCACACGAAAAACCTTTTCTTCCAAACGTTCTTGTTATAGCTTTTTCATTTACTTGATATTTTTGTTGTCGGATTTCTCTTCGCTTTATAATGTGAAATGTTATTAAAAAACAACCAAAAAGATAAATACTGAATTTTAGAAGTAATATGCGTAACTTACTACACTTTCTCCGAATTTCCGAAAGGCGAGGGTTGCAGCCACACTTTGTCGGAATTCCACACTTTCTCCGAAATTTGGAAAAAGTGTGTGTGTGTGTGTGTGTGTGTGTGTGTGTGTGTGTGTGTGTGTGTGCGTGCGTGCGTGCGTGCGTGCGTGTGTGTGTGTGTGTGTGTGTGTGTGTGTGTGTGTGTGTGTGTGTGTGTGTCTGGGGGGGGGGGGGGGGGGGGGGGGGGGCACAATATGCAAAGCATACAAATGTACTCCCAGTTTATCTTGAATGGCAACAGTTTTCTAACATTTTTATATCAAGAGCTTTTTGCTTTGCCACAGACTCTCCAAAAATCGCTTCAAAATCAGTCAAGTAGTTTCTGAGATATTCGAAAGGGAAGAAAAACTGTTAACGGACGCTATAGTGGAAGCCGTTGCAGAGTATGGAAAAATAAAATGTCGGCCTTCACCCATATTGAACACACCTGCCAATTTTCAGAACGATCAGTTTTCTCTAAAATGAGTGGGATACATTTTGCTAACATTTAGACGGTTTTTAATGTTATATAACAGATTATTACGATTATGTCCCATCAGCTGAAGGAACACAATCATTTGACACAAATTCGTCAAAACCGCTTGACAGTCGGTCAAGTAGTTTTTGAGATATTTGATAAAGAAGAAAATTTTGTTCTTGAGCATTATAGCCATTATTAACGGCTCTTCTGTGAAAATACATGGTGGGATCGGTGTCTTCCTATTTCGCGCCTCCCAAATTCGCCCCTTAATTATTCCATTCTGCCCCCTTCTCCATTTCGCCCCCTTCCCATTTCGCCCCTTCTCAATTCGCCACATTGTCACTTTACCCTTTCCCTTTTGCCCCTTTCCCAATTGACCCCTTTCCCATTTCGTCCCTTCTGATTTCGCCCCTTCCTATTTTTGTACCCTTCCCGCTTCGCCCCTTCCTATTTTGCCTTGCAGTTTATGTAAGCGGATTTTGCATTGTTGGTCAACAACCAGGCCTTCACCTCCCCGTTTGTTTGCCTAAATTCTATAGCATTCTCTATCTTGCCTTGTGACATTGTTCTCAGTCCACTGATTCTGTGGTTGCAGAATTCCATGAAACAGACTGCAGATTCCAGGAAACTGGTCTGCTTGAATCGCTTGGTTTCTGTTAATATCGAACCGCGGTGGGACGGAATGAGACAAAATGGGAAATGAGCATAGGAAGGGGAAATGGGAATTAAAATTATTGAATTTATATTGATTAGATTAATCAAAATTGGGAAGAGGTCAAATGGGAATTAACGGATTGAGGCGTAATGTCTGTCTGCCTGTCCGTCCGTCCGTCTCTCTCTCTCTCTCTCTCTCTCTCTCTCTCTCTCTTCTCTCTCTCTCTCTCCCCCCCTCTTTATTCTCCCCCCCCCCCCCCCCCCCTCCCTTCTCACTTGCTTAATACCTTCTACGTATTTTCATGCCTTACAAAAAATGATTACATGCTGTGTCTTGCGCTCTCTCTCTCTCTCTCTCTCTCTCTCTCTCTCTCTCTCTCTCTCTCTCTCTCTCTCTCTCTCTCTCTCTCTCTCTCTCTCTGCGCGTGCGGGCGTGCGTGTATGTGTGTTCAAAAATATGTACGTACTTTGTCGTATTCATTTTATCGTCTGTTTTCATACATGCTAATCTTGTACGTTGTAGTACATTTACATATGTTCCCCAGCCCACCTCAC
>JADBJO010001486.1:347500-407500 GCA_016801955.1 Conus betulinus | reverse complement strand
TTCCAGTGGTCTTAGTGATGATCACAGTGCCATTTTCTTTATCATTTTCACTACCCTTGGCAATACCAGCCACAGTCAGCGGTGGCAGTGTGTCATCGTCAAGTGTCTGTCCTTGCCCATCGGTTTTGGTCTCGTCGAAATCGTTTCCTTTCAAGATTTGGTTGTCAAAATCTCCGTCTGTCCCCTTTCCATTGCCATGCACTGTCGCCTCATACGACTGCCTCACATCGTCACCTTTCAAGATGTCGTTTGTGTCAAGATTTCCGTCTATCACCTTTTCATTGTCAGACACTTGGTCGGTCACATTGTGTGATGATGTCTTTCTCTGGGTTGTCCTGTCGCTTGTGCTGTCCGTCTGTGTTTCGGTAATGTGAGGCTGAATGCTGATAAGGTTGGTGTCTTGTGCCGGTGGCAGTGGTGGAAAGTGGTACATAGAGCTGTAGTTGTAGCTGTAGTATGGCTGAACTGGACAGCTCCAGTCCTGTACCCCGCTCCCTTCACCGTTCCATCTCCCACCTCCATAGTGTCTGTAGTAGTCAGCTGATGGATGTCCCTGTCTCTAAATGGAAATCCTTGTTGTAAATTCTGCCTCCTACTGTCGCTCCTTTGCCCGTCAGCGGGGTGGTGTTCGCTGGAGTAGGTCCAATCACCTTCGTTGTAGTGGTTGCTGCTGTGGTAGTCGTGGCTCCAGGAATTGCCCGCGTGGTGTCGTTCTGCCCTCTGCCACTGTTGACCGGGTCGTCTCCTCTGCTCCCCCACCACCAGCCTGTTGCCCTTGTAGTAATCGTGCACACTTTGACTGGCTCCGCATCGTGTGGCATCAGCGTAGCTGCCGCTGCTCAGAGTAAGAGATTTCGGAATGGGCCTGCCACAACCAGCTTGTTTCCTTTGTAGAATGCACGTATTCCATTAGCTTGGTAGTCTTGAATGATCTGCTGTAGTTTGGTTGTTAGGTCACCTGCCACTCTTATCCCTTTCTTTCGCAGCCCCTCCCGTCCTTTTGTCAGTACACTCATTTTATCTGACCATCTTGCGAACTTCACAATGACAGACCGTGGTTTAGAAAAGTCACTACTTCGGCCAAGACGATGGGCACGTACAATGTCCCAGAGGACCACGTTTTCACTGGCACAGTGTCTTGAAGTGAACTGATCACTTTCTTTGCACATTCTTCGTAATCTTCATGAGACGATTGTGATAGATTGAAAAAACTTGAGGTTGTCTCTCCTTGAAAATGATTCTAACGTGTCAATTTTTTTTCGCTGAACTCACTCACTTGATATTTTTTAAGCTTATCTTCCATTTCAGACCTGACTTGTTTTGTTTCTTCTGACATGAAGTAGAAACGATCTTCAAGATTTGCTGTTTGGGCTTGTAGGTATTGTAACTGTGTTTTCATTGCTCCCAGCATTTTGTCCACTTTTGCTAATATTAAGTATTTGCCAAGCGAACCGAAACGTGTTTCGGGTTGCTGACACAAAACATCTTTTAACTTTGTCTCATGTTGATGGAGTAAATCACGTAATGTTTTTTTCCAGCTGAGAGTCAGGACCAGGGTCCGTCTCAATGTCGTTTGCACACATCAGCAGTTGGAACAGTATGACAGTGAGGAAAATGCACTGCGTCTGAGCTCTTCTCGCCTGGTTTATGTTGACACATACGGCCATGGCGAGCTTCCCCATGAAACTGAATGTAAACAGCAGCAAAACGACCGCAGAGAGGGAGGGAGGGCACCACCCAGAGTAGAGAGGAGGGAGAGGGGGGAGGTGAGACCCCCCGTACAGCCCACCCCAGAACGGATGAGGATTAGGTGGAAGAGGGCCGGGTGGATGAGACCTGGGGAGAGATGGAGGAGAGGGAGAGGGCGGAGAGGTTGAGGGATGAAGAGAGGGGATAGAGGGGGCACCCCCCGCCCCCCCCACCCCCCCGGGGAGAGGGAGAGGAGGGAGGGGGAGAGGAGAGGAGGGGCGCCACCGCCCCCCACCCCACCCGGAGCACCCCCGAGGCCCCACCACACCGAGAGGAGGGGGGAGAGAGCGCAACGAGTACGGGAGAGGGAGGGAAGGGAGGCCCCACCCTACGAGGACGGAGACCCCCGAGGACAGCCCCCCCGCCCCCAGCCCCACCCCCGGGGAGAGAGAGAGAGGAGCGAGGATGGGAGGGGGAGAGAGGAGAGGAGAGCTGATGTGAGAGAGGAGGACCCCCGCCACCCCAGAAGATCCCACTGGATGTCGGGGAGGGGAGGAGAGAGAAGGGAAGAAGCGAGAGGAGGGGAGGGGAGGGAGGAGAGGAGCGAGAGAGAGGGGGGAAGAAGATGAGGAGGAGGAGAGTTGGGATTAAGGGATGTGAGATGGCCTGCAAGGAGGAGAGAACTTGAGAGTGGGAGAACGGCACAGAAGAGGAGGGATTGAACAAGAGAGAATGACGAAGGGGACGCCGGGAGGGAGAGGGAGATGGGGGGAGAGAGGCGCCGGGGAGAATGGGAGTGGAGGGACATGGGTAGAGGGAGGGGAGGGGGAAAGGGGGAGAGATGGAGGTGAGGAGGAGAGGAGGGAGGGGGGAGAGGGAGAGGAGGAGAGCAGGAGGGGGGCGGGAGAGAGGAGGAGAGAGGGGAGGGAAGAGACCGGAGGAAGGAGAGGGAGAAGGAGGAAGAAGGAGGAGAGAGAGGGGAGGAGGAGAGAGTGAGAGAGGAGAGTGAGGGGGGGGAGGCGGAGGGGGATGAGGGGCACCCCCCCACCCCCGCCACAACCAGCCCAGAGAGAGACGAAAGAGAGAGGACGAGGGGAGGGCAGGAGGAACGACACCCCACCCCGACACACACCACGAGAGAGAAGGAGGGGGCCCCGCCCCCCCCCGACGGACGCCACCGCCACACCCACCCGACCCGCCCCCCCCGACCCCCCCCCCAACACACCCGCCAGGCCGAGAGGGAGAGAGGCGCCCCCGAGGAAATAGAGAGAAGGATGAGGGGAGGAGACGGGGAGAGGAGAGAGGAGGAGGATATCGCGAGAGTGCGGGAGGGAGCGGGAGAGAGGAGAGGAGACGAAGGAGAGAGAGCGGAGAGAGCAGAGAGCAGAGCGGCGAGAGGAGAAGAAGAGAGAGATAGGAGAATGAGGAGAGAAGAGACGAGACAGAGGAGGAGAGGAGACCCAGGGAGGGAGAGAAAGAGAGAGGGGAGGGGAAGATGTGGGATGGAGATCGAGGAGAGAGAGAGGGAGAAAATTCACCCACATCATCTCTCAGTTTCGGTCAACATTATCTTGCCAACCTACCACAACAATTAATATCATAAATCAATACATCTGGTTCGTATTACCCATTGGAACATTCATCCACCCCATTGATCTATCCAACTTTATCCAATAGTTTTCTCCACCAAATCATCGATCGGCTTCATCTGTCAACGTCATCCATCCAACAGAACCATCAACCTCTGCCATCCGCAACTTTTGTCCAACATATCTCATCAACACCAGCACCGATGACTTCACTGAAGAGGAGATCAGAACAGCCCATCAAGACATTAAAGAATAATAAGTCCCCTGGGTTCGATGGAATAACAGCGGAAATGCTTAAAAGTGGTGGTGACTGTATCGTCGTGGGTGTACAGTCTCTGTAACCAGGCGTCGTCCCAGAGGATTGGAAGAATGGCCAAGTCGTCTGTAATCAAAAAAAAAAAAAAAAAAAAAAAAAAAGGCAACCTCTCAGAGTGCGACAACCGGACAGGAGTTACTCTACTCTCGATACCAGGGAAAGTGTACTGCCAGGTCATCCTCAACCGACTGCGCGACGTAGTGGACAGTGCGGAACGGATCTTCACACTAAGACAAATCATCGAGAAGTGTGGAGAGCACCAATCAGCTTCATTGACTTCTCCAAAGCATTTGACAGTGTCCACAGGCTATCACTGTGGGAAATAATGAAAACCTACGGCATCCCAGAGAAGGTTGTATCGGCCATTGAGCAAATCTGCATAAACTCCAAGTGCAGAGTCAGGACGGAAGATGGCTACAGTGACTGGTTTGAAGTTGTCCCCCGAGTAAGGCAAGGTTGTATCCTCTCCTCTTTCCTCTTTGCACTTGCCATTGACTGGGTTCTGAAAAAAACCCAATCGCCACAATTTATTGTGTTCATCCTAGGCCCAGGGTCCATTTTTTCATCATCTAAGCTTTGTAAATGGTGCGCCGCATCCGCCAAAGATGTTTCATCCGACATATTCAACTGTCCAGTCTCTGCCTGAATAGACGTGGCCTGGCTGTTGACAGGTTGTGCAGAAGTGACGAACATTGCAAGTGGTTGTACAGACCCTGCCATTGAAGTCACTGCCTCTGTGCCGGTCACGGTGGTGGGTGACACTCTGGGAGGAAACTGGATGTGGAGATACCACGGGCGTTGCAGACATAGTGGCCGCTTGATCGGTGATTGCCTGAGTAGCAAGTGCCTGACCAGAACTGGCAGGCGTTGTGTCTGGTGCCATCTGTGTCTGCGATGTGTCGGCCTGTACAGAGGTGGTCTGTGTGGTCTGTGACTGAGTGGAGACTACAGGCATGGTGTCTGGTGCCATCTGTGTCTGCGATGTGACGGCCTGTACAGAGGTGGTCTGTGTGATCTGTGACTGAGTGGAGACTACAGGCATGGTGTCTGGTGCCATCTCTGCGATGTGACGGCCTGTACAGAGGTGGTCTGTGTGGTCTCTGGCTGAGTGAAGACTACAGGTGTGGTGGGGTGACTGTATGGTTTCGTTTGTGTAGATGCTGCAGTCAGAGGGTTCAGCTGCGTGGTGGCTGCATCTGTATTTCGCACAGAGGCAGTCTGCACACTGGCCGTCCGTGTAGAAGCTGCTTGTTTGGGATGGGACCTTGCCGCGGTCGGAGGGCTTGCATGGTCCAGTAATCCTTTAGGCTCTGCTGACGGGGGGGGCATCATTATAAGGCAGGCTACTTTTCCAAAACACTTCTAGGCCTGTATAATCAAATTGCTGACTGGTACAGCACAATGTGAATTAAACACGTTGAGGGCCCCTTACAAAGTATGATCGGCCTTTTTCTGTTCTGTCTTCTGCCTTTCTTAATTATCTTTTCTTTCTTCCCCTTTTCATGTCTTCTTCTTCACATCCTTCTTTTCTCTGTGGTCTTCTTAATACTCACTGCATATGCTGTGGAGTAAGATCTGTGATGGAAGGGAATGAGATCCTGGTAAATTAGAGAGAGCAGGTGATCTCAACGTATCTCAGTAGTTCGGATCTCTCCTAGATAGGAAGTACACACTGGCCCATGTGTATCAATCGGATATTGCTTCGTGGGGCAGTCAAGACAGACTGCTCCCAGGCTGACTAAGGTAACCCCTGTAGTACTCTGCTCGCTGTCCCTGAGAGGTGGGCTTGATCAGGGGGCATAGGGTTTTGCTGGTTGCTGTTTGTCGTATATCTCTCCTGAAGCCTGGAAGGAGTCAAGACAGCAGTTTATTGGCCCTGGCCCCTTAGTTGCCCTCCATGGCGGGTGGCTGCCGGAGGGGTAATATCTTAAATAAAACAAAAACGGCTTCTTCACGACATCCCCCCCCCCCCCCCCCCCTCCCCCCCCATCCCTAATGGAGAAAGTGAAGGGATCACGATCATCATAGGAGGATTCCAAATCAGATTCTAAGATCTAAGGGACACTGGTTTTGGGGCTTCGTGGCTGGCAGTGTGGGGGAAGTGGAGGGGGGGCGGGGGGGGGGGGGGGGGGGGGGGGGGGGGGGGGGGGGGGGGGGGGGGGGGGGGGGGGAAAACCCTTGTGCCAGGCTATGAAGGACTGTCCAGCAATCCCATGTCCATTAAGACATTGACAACGGGCCATTCCTGGTAGAATACTGCTTTAAGTGTCAACTGGATCTACTCCTGAAAATATAATACTTGAAGACAGAGGAAGAAAAAGGTTAGCCATATGACCAGTTGAACACGTACCTGGAGTCATATGGAGTGTAGACATGAAAGGCGTCTCTGAGGCCGAGATCAAGTCCGAGTTGCCTTCACAGGGAGACGTGGATGTGCACAGTTACAAATGAAAAAAGGAACAGGAAGATTGCCTACAAACACGCTGTTTGTGAACTTCTGCACTTCTAAACTGCCATAGTCAATCAAAGTGGGCTACTTGAAGGTCAGAGTCATATACACATTCCATTTCCGATGAGGTATTTTACGTGCCAGAGGTTTGGCTATTTGCGGGACCTATACTCTGGGGAAGAAGTTTGTGGTGTCTGCCGTAGGGCAATCCACGAAGGGGCGTGCGAGGATCCGGCCAGTTGTGTGAACCGTGGTGGTGACAGCTCCTTTTCTCACAAAACTGAACTGTGTGGCTAATTAAACAGACCATTCACAAGGTCACACCGAAAAAAGATTCCTTTTCATAGGACTAAAAAGAAATACTTGTTAGCTGTCACTCCAATGTGAAACATTTTACTGAGCAGTTGTGTCTGTATCCTATCAAACAGATGCCTTCTATTGAAAAAAAACCGTTGCAGCGAAATACTATCTATGGAAGAAAGTGTGCCAATACATCTGTCACTCCTCATGTGTAACTTAGCGCCCTCGGAGGAGACCTAAAGCACTGCCGCCTACCAGTCTCTGCAGCAGTCGAGAACAGCCTGGGAAACAAATATCTCCCAGACTCTCCCAGCTTCGCTCATCTAGGACAGACCTCCGTCCTGTTCCACCTGGGGCCCTTCAAAAACTAACAAACAATGTGTAGAGGTGATAGACGACGTGGATGGGACTCCGTCTGCCCCTGAAGCCTCCACAGAAATAAATGGGTCAGGAAAAAAAAAACTTCCTGGCCCCAAAAAAAATAGAATTTCATGACAAAATTTATCCATTACAGTTGGAAAATGAAGATCAATGTTGGAATCGAATGAGATGTCAATCGTTTTCATGATGGATTCAACAATATTTCATTGGAACATCAGGGCTCTATGTTTAAATTTTCGAAGAGACACAGCTCCTTTGTCAGAACCTAAAACCAGTTGTGGCAACTCTGCAGGAGACTGAAATTCAGAACCAGAAGAAAAAAAAATCGCAACTAGCACAACTCCGACAAGTGACAGGAGAAGTCACAGAACTCACCTACAGGCTTTTTTTTTTTGTCCAACCGTATCGATGTAAATACTTGTCTTAAAGTTTTAGCCTCTGGACGTTCTTTGCTCAAAACGTTTACAGTGTGTTGTTCTCTATATTTGCCTCCATCTGTATCTGTCAACCGAGAGGAGCTGGTCAGCCTGATTATGGAACGCCACGAACTTTTCTGCTGTCGGGTGATTCTAATGGACACAGTTTTCTCTAGGTGGTGTTAATATTTCATCCAGATGCCTCTTTCTCGAAGATGTTTTTCGGAGCTGGACGTGTTGTTTGAATAGTGGTCTCCAACCTCCATTCTTCCACAGGCACATTTTCGTGTTTACATTTGTTGAAATGTGACCCCTCACTCGTCCTGGACTACAAGTGGTGTGCTCACGACAATTTGCACGGAACTGACAAGTTTCCAATTATCTTGATATGCAAACTAAATAAAGCTGTAATTTACCTAAACACCTTGGTTATCCAAAGGTTATTTGGGACATTTTTGCATTAGAAAGGAAGTTCTGCAAAACCCAAGCTCTGCAAAAAGCCAGATAGACGTACCCATAAAATATGCAAAAACAGTATTCGAACTTCTTCTACCAAACAACTAATGCTTGGTTTAACTCTGACTGCCAAAACATTATAAATCAACGCAACAACCTCAACGCTGCATGTACCACAGACAATCAACGCCCAACGCTTGAGCCCATGAAAATGCGAGCCAAATCGAGATAAACCTTTAAAATGAGTAAACGTCAGTCTTGGGACGATACTGTTCCAAGCTGGATTCAAACATATCAAAGGAAAAATCCAGGAAATTTATCAAGGAAACGAATCAAAAGGAAAAACATGAATTCTTTCATTCATCACCTGAAACTTGCCGACACTGATTACCAATAACACAGCCTGTTGCTAATCTCTTGACCTCCAGCATAGAACAAAATTCATCCCCCCAAATAACTCCGCTACCTAACCTAAAATAAACAAGCAAATAAAAGAAAAATCCCCCTTGACTTTTCGTTTGACAATACTAAAGTCTACAATGTGCCATTCTCACTAAATGAGCTTAAATCACTCTCTTGATTTGTAGTGATCTGCTCTTGGCCTTGCTGACATCCACAACCGACTTCTGAAACATCTGTTGGAACGCTGTCTCCGACCATAAATGAAATATACAGTTATATCTGGATCACAGGGTAATTTCCACCCTCCTGGTGGAGGGCCCTCATCATTTTTATCCCAAGTCCGAAAAAGACTTTACCAGTCTCTCCAATTAATGCATAGTACCCCTGACATCTGGCCTTTGCGTTTAAATGAAAGAACAAAAAGATACACCGAAGGTATGGGTGGGACCTAGAGAACTATTGTCCTCAACTGCCGAACAAACCGGCTGCAACCTTGCACCACCTTGGAAGCCTGCGCTGTGTCACATAGGGTGCAACTGCACACAAGGCATTCCATTAAGACGTCATAGGGAATAATTGCTTCCTGGCAGATGCCATTGTATAATGACTATTGGGGTGTGACATGACAGAACCTCCAAGAGTGCGTTCCCATGAGTATACCAGCCTACATGACTGCAGAGCCCACTGGCGAAAAATGCCACCATGAAGCAACTGCCATGTGCATTCCGCAACCTAGTCATCGCTATTCTGCTGACAGGTGAAGACAGTACGCCTCCAGACATGGCAAACTTCGCCATGAGGTCTTACACACTCTCTGAAGAAAACCCCAGGTCACAGTCTTTCCTGCTGTCAACAGGATTTTACCTGTAGTCAATGGGTTTTTCCTCAACGTCTCTGGACCTTTCACAAGAGTCAGTCAAAAGGCAGACAAGAAAAAGATACACATGAAGGTGTGGGTGGGACATAGAGAAGTACTGTCCTCAACCGCAAAATAAACCAAGAGCGATCTTGCACCATCCTTGGAAGCCTGCGGTGTGTTCACATATATAGGGTACAGGCATGTACACAGGCATTCCATTAAGACTTCAAGGGACATAGTTGCTCCTTGGCAGACGCCATTGTCATAATGACCATTAGATGTGACACGACAGAACCTCCACGTGGAGAGCCCTCATCATTTTCTTTCCAAGTCCGAAAAAGACTTTACTACCAGGCTCTCTAATTATCGTCTAGTATATCTGACCTCCGGCCTTTGTAAATAAATGCAAAAGATGGTCAACTCGCGCGCCTGATGGAAACTGCTGGAAATAAATGGCTTATGAGCCACAAAACAGTACGCTTTCTGCAAAAACCCTTCAACCATTGACCATCTAGGCCATGCTGAAACCATCATCCACAACACCTTCATTAACAAACAACTAGCGGTTGCTATCTTTTTTACCTCGAGAAGGCTTACGGCACCATGCGGAAATGTGAAATACTTATGGATCTTTATAATCTATGTTTTCGAGATCATCTTCCTCTTTCTATTAAAAACTTTCTCATTGATTGTCAGTTCAAATTTCACGTGTACCAGCTGTCTGAAATTCAAAAGGAGTACAGCAGGGAAGAATTTGTTTACCCTCTGTAAACTAGGGTTCCGAGTCTTATGACCTTGCACTTTACGCAGTTTGAGTCACCTATGCTGGCGTACAGTATCGACTGCAAGTTTGCATGATTAACCCGACAGTGAGCCAAGAAAAATAGTGTGGCTTTTCCAGATACCAAAACTCAGTGTATTTACTTTATCAACTTTCGACAGTACTTTGCTGATCCTTAAAATCGCCACGATTAATGCACCATTCCAGCTGTGAAGAAAGTCAAATTTCTGGGAGTTACATTTAGTACAAAAAAAACCCTAACTTTAAGTCACATCCAACACTTGAACACTTCCCGTCAGACAGCAATAAACATTATCTATAACTGAGGGACCTGTTTAATCTGGTAGCCATTATGAGAGTTGTGACACGTACAAAGCGGAGTGCTGATTTTCTCCATCTGTACAGCGCTCTGATCCATTCCAGGCTGGACTCTGGCTGTATTATCTATGGTTCTGCCAGGCCTTACCTGAATACTCTGGATCCCATCCACCATCAAAGTCTGGGTACATTCCACACTTATCCCTGGACACAATCTGTATGCAGAGGCAAGGGAACCACCCCTCTCCAACCGTCAACTGAAACTTTCTTTGAACTATTGTTTAAACCTCCTTTCTGAACCCCATACCTTTCTTATGACCGTGTTTTTGACATGAAGTTCGCCAGAAATTTAAAGACATTTTACCGAACTTTGTTCTAAATGTCCTTCCTTTCAAAGACTATTTTCTGATGGCTCCAAAACTGAGGAGAGGATTGCCTCTTCTGTGTATTATACTGAGCAGCTCCCTCTCAGATCTCACAGGTGTTCTGAACACATTTCCCCTACCTATACTGAGAGGCATAAATTCCGCACATCATGCACACAAGTTCCACGGGAAAAGTTTATTTGTTGCTCCTTTTATGACCCATTCCTAAGTTGGTGGGAGTGTGACCCACCTTTCCACAGCGACGTTTCTCTTGCAACACGTGCCAGCAAACAGACAATAGTGCCAGAAACAAAAAACCGAAGTGGGCGACAACTCAGTTCAGAGTGAATATTGCGTCGCTTTCTTTTCGCGTGATAAACACACAGTTAAACCCCATAAAATGCCGCAACCAGAATGATTTTATCACACTGCAAGAAAATGCCACGGCTAGACAATACCCAGCGAAACCGCGCTGTTGGGATGCTGAGGGCCGGTTCATCTGTCTGACAGGTGGCAAGAGTCATGAACGCCCACCACACCACTATCTACCACCTGCAACAGCGCTTGGCAGCCACCTGGTCAGTTTCTGACCGTTCTCGACCAGGCGCACCTCGAGTGACGACTCAGAGACAAGATCGAGCCATTCGCCTTTCCCACCTCAGGAACCGATTCCTGACTGCTGCTGCCACTGCTAGAGCAATTTTGGGGGAGCGTGGGGGACCCATCAGCAGCCGCACACCATCAGACGACGCCTGCCACACGCAGGAATCAGGTGTCACAGGCCCTACTTTGGCCCTGTATTAATTGACAGACACAGGCAGGCTCGGTGCCATAGGGCAGCAAATGGTGCGTTCCTGGGAAGACGCGCATGGAGGAATGTCATCTTCTCTGACGAGTCACGCTTTTGCATGAGCCACGCTGATGGGAGAATCAGAATTTACAGGAGACGAGGAGAACAGTATCATGACCCTTGTGTTAGGCAGCTTGACAGGTTTGGCAGCCCTTCAGTGATGGTGTGGGGTGCCATCAACGCCAACTTTAGATCCCAGCTTGTGGTGATTGATGGCAACTTCACGGCACAGCGCAGCGTTACGTGAACCACGTTCTCCAGCCTGTCCTGCTTCCACTCCTGGATCACCATGGTGGACGACGTAGATTTGTGTTTCCAGCATGATAATGTTACACCTCACAGTGCCCGGATGATCCGTCAGTTTCTGCAGCAGAATGGAGTGGAGGTGATGCCCTGGCCATCCCTGTCACCTGACATGAACTGCATTGAGCACCTTTGGGACGCGCTCGGCAGGAGAGTGAAGCAGCATCAGCTGAGGCCCCAGACGAGAGGTGAACTGATCGCCATTCTTCAGCATCACTGGGTCAACATCCAGCAGGTGCAGATGCGACGTCTCGTGCAGTGCATGCCTCGGCGTCTTCGAGCGTGTGTAGCTGCCAATCGTGGATACACACCAGATATTGATAGAATCATCTCTTTTGAAAGATGGTTTATGCTGTGCAATAGCCATGCTTGACAGCTGTTTATGAATTTGATTCAGGTTGTTTTTTTCTGTTCACACATGCCCTTTTCAATCAAATTTTCTAACGCAGATTTGGTTTGTTAAAGTTGTTACCAAGTTTCCAATTAAATAACTGACAAAATGAGATTTTTGTGCATGATTTGTTATGTTTGTGCGGAATTTCTGCCTCTCAGTATACATACTGAGCTGACAGCCTTGGTCCTGACATATAAAAATGTAATGGTCTCTCAATCAAAACATAAAGACATATTCATTCTCTCGAATCCCCTTCTGCTTTGAAAGAGGCATTGGTGTGCATAATCTCAGGCACCCTCATCTGCTGAAATTGTTTGGACTATACACCTCTGAAATCTGATGGACATAAGATTGTCTTATCTTGCATTCCATTGTTTTAGCTTGTGTTCCCGGTCATATGGGCTTTCGAGTCAATGAAGTGGTTGATCAATTGCAAAGAATGCTTCAAAAAAGAGCTGAACAGATTCTCCATCCCTGACACTCATCTGAAATTTAAAGTTCAGGATTAGTTCAAAGACCCGCACGAGGAATGGAACACAAAGATGGATAATATTTTCTTCAAAATCCGTCTCAACCTGAAAGACTTTTTACCGTGTGACATGGGTAGCCATTAAGAAGAAACAGTCTGCCATGGTGAAGTGGTTAGCATCGCGGACTCCCAGCTAGAAGGCCATGGGTTTGATTCCCAAATGAGACATTTATTTGTGGCATTGTTTCTGCCCAGATCAGCTCCTATCGATATGGACTCAATTGGGAAGACTGAAACCACATAGTCCAGAATCGTCCACTTGATGGATACATATTATATCATATTATAACGAATACTTGTATAGCGCCTATTCTCTGCTACGCACTCCTGTGCTATCTGCTACACAGGCCACTTCTTTGTGCACCCATTCTTATCTTTTAAAACGTGAAGAGGCTCCGTGGTGCATTCCATGTCCTGTGCCACTCTTGTAGAGTGTTGGGACTTCATGATGTCAGATATGAACACTTCACAGCAGATTCCATGAAAATCTTATTCAGAGAAATCCCACCTGATATGATTTTTAAGTTTCGGAAGGAGATAAACACTTTTCAGCTGATCCGAGACTTTACAAGAAAGAGAGTTGACTTCGACCTGGTCGGCTGGGCTATCAGCAACATAATCTGTCTCTTATATTTGACACGAAGCTGTAACCCAGGGCATGATCCACAGTCGATAATGGCCACCATTTAATGCGGCACTAAAACCGTTGTAGGTTTGGATTTCCGGAAGAAATCTGTCAGAGTGTTTTTCGTCAGTTGCCTTTTGAGTGTGCATCTCTCTCCCTCTCTCTGTCCGTGTGTGTGTGTGGTGTGTGTGTGTGTGTGTGCATGTACGCATGTGTCTGTGCATGTATCATGCGTGCTTGAGCATTTGTGCGCGCGCGCGCGCGCGCGCGTGTGTGTGTGTGTATTTCTTGTTCTTTTATCTTCTGTCTCACGCACTGTCTGTGTCTCAGTCTGATTGGGTGTAAATTTCCTTGTATCAGGTGCATTCGTCAGTTTCTCTCTTTTATGTACTCTCTCTCTCTCTCTCTCTCTCTCTGTCTCTCTCTGAAGAATAAATGATAGTGTCTCTGCTGTCTACATCAAGTCATGTTTATAATATAGCCGATCATACGGGCCGCATCAGAGCTGAAATCATATAATTAGTACATAGTACATAGAATTAGTAAAACCAAGATAAAAATCTTAAGTTCAAAACCCTAAATAAGGTCTAGTACTAATACTACACTAATACTTTCCACGAAGAAGGTGAATGTCTAATGATTTGATAGGACACCCCATCAAGGCCAACAGCTGAATCATGTGAAGGGATAGAATCTAATGCTTCTGTTAGTTCTGACAACAGTAAAGGTGAGTTTAGGAAATGTTCGTTTTTCTTGTGGAGGAGCCATATAATGATCTTTTTGTTCCTCATTGTTTCTGTGATGAAGGCTTTCTGGCTGAAGATTTTTAGACTGACTACAAGCTAAAAATAAACCAGAAAAAGCTTCAGCTTTATCCAAAGCAGAAGGAAAAATCAGTTTGTAGCTTTATAGGGTATGACTGACTTTTATAGCAGTTTTTCATTTCTTTAACTTTTTTCAAAACTTTAAATAAATCTTTTGATTCCGATACTTTAACTTCCTAAAACTCAACCCAGTACTTCTTTTTAGCTTGAGCAATTTTTTTTTAGCACATTTATTCTTTTCTTGTTTCATGATTATAAAGTTTTCTTCTGACTTATTTCTTATCCATGTTTTGCAGCTTTTTCGCTTTGACTGTACAGCGAGTCTACATTCTTCTGTCCACCATACGTTGTCTACATATTTTCCAATCTTTTTGTATTTATATTTTGGGATAGTCTTTTCAGCTGCTAATAATACTACTTTTGAGAAATTAGCATAAAATATATCTAGATCGTCATCCTCAATTGGTGATGTATTTTGTGACAGAAGAAAAATTTGAAAGGCTTCCCAGTCTGCCAATTTTATAGTTAAATTTTGAAATTTTACATTCAGTGGTAGACGGTTCATCAAATATGTTTCATTAAAAAGGATTGTAATGGGAAGGTGATCACTCCCTAAACAATCTTCTACTGTGGACCAGTTATAGTTTACTGCTATATTTGGAGAAACAAGCGATAGATCTATTGCACTAGACTTGTGAGTAACTACATCAGGAATTCTCGTAATTCTACCGTCGTTTAATAAAATTAAACTCTAATCAACAATATTTTCAACAAATCTATTTGATGTCACTTTATTACAACTTGTGTCCCAAAAGGGCGCATGAGCATTAAAGTCACCCATAATAATCCACTTCCTCTTTGTAAAATCAGTATGTTTCAGCCAATCTGTGTCATCCTCTTTAGGACCATTAGGATAGTACACAGACAAAACATTATAAACTGATTCCTTATTTACTTTGATGACAGCACCTGTGGAAACACACATCTTGTTTATCTATGGGCACTGGAAGTGGGCTAATATTTGTAAACTCAAGGTCAAGTCTAATACAGATAGCAGTTTGCACCTTTTTATTTACCTCACTGATACTGTAAAGAGGTGGATAGTAATAATTCTTAAGATTGGGAAGCTTTTTCTTTTCCACATTAAATGACTGGAGCGCTAAAACACTATAGCCTTTCTCCAGAACATGACTTTCAAAAGATAATAGGTTAGTGGAAATAGACCTTGCATTCCACTGAAACACTATGAAGCGGCTGTTTGGATCTAGCTCCATAAGAAACTGAATTTACAGGCATAACTGTAGTTATGCAGATTGTAGTCGTTTCTGTCATTTTTCATACCCTTACTGTCACAAAGATATGACTTATAAATATAGTTGATAAGGTCTTGGACATATAGGAGTATCTACTCATGAGCATAGTTATTCTGACAAAGAGCATTTCATAATATAAACAAGCCAACGAAAATGTGGAAAATTTGAGGGAAAAGTGAACAACAAAAAATGTAACAATACAAAAATGTGACTTCAGCAGACTAGCTGTGCAATAACAAGTTCTCTGGCTGTCAAACAAGATAATATCCCAGAGGGATGTTGTGTCTCACAAAGCATAGACTGACCAAAACGACATGCATTTTTAGCCTTGGATATAAGAAAATCCCAATATACTGATAGTGGTATTTTCATTAGATCTTCGTAACATATAAGAGCCGTGCCCTCTGTCTCTTTCACACAAACACACACACACCCAACACAAAAAAAACAAACAAACAAAAAAAAAAAAACAAAAACAAAAAAAAAACCTCTCAACTTACACCAAATACACACAAATGCACACTTGCTTTTTCACGTTCTACTGCATGCATGCATGCATGCGCGCGCGTGCGCGCGCCCGCGCGCGCGCGCACACACACACACACACACACACACACACACACACACGCTTGCGCGCGCTCGCGCGCACACAGGCACGCACGCATTCACTCCCCCCCCACCTCCCACTCCCCCCCCCCCCCCCCCCACACACACACACACACATACACGCGCGCGCACTCATTGCACAGCTGTATGTTGCAAACACAGGGCATTCTATGGATAGTCCAGCTGGTGTACCACACACCCCTCCAGTCATAAAAGCCACTGGGATGTTGGTATCTGGGCCTTGCATTTTGCCTGGGCTTTTCCCAAAAGAGGTGAAGTTCAGGGAATCTGGGAAGCGTTCCCAGATATCACAAGCACTCTGGAAACACTAATTAGCTGTTAGATAGTTAAAATCTCCGATTTACGTCATAATGATCATGGTCAGTGGCACTGACCACTAGTCATCCGCTTTGTACAAGCTAAGGTATACAGGTACTCAGGAGACTAAATAGCTGTAAAATAGTTAAAAGAGGCAAACCGGTGTCGCGTGAAATCTGGGAACGTGATATCTGGGGAAGGCTTCCCAGATATCACAGATTTTTTTTGGGAAACGCGTTCCCAAAACGTACTGTGATATCTGGGAAGGCCCGTGATATCTGGTAACGTGGTCTTTCAGAGCTCAGAAGGGCAGAAAGAAGACGAAAAATGAATGGATTTTCGAGATAAGGTAAGAAACAATTTATTTAGGTGCAATTGAGATCTTTGGCCTTCTTGTCACTTTTTTCCCACTAATTTCTCGGCATGATTTTCACAAAGTACTCTCAGTTCCCAGATTTCACGGTTGGAAGTTCAGGGAATCTGGGAAGCGTTCCCAGATATCACGGTAAATCTGGGAACTAGTTCCCAGATATCACGGTAAATTAGGAACTAGTTCCCAGATATCACGGTTCCCAGATATTATACGACACCGGGATGAAGCAACAACAGTACTTGGTAACAACGACACGTGGTCACAACGACATTTTGTCACAACTACATATGGTCACATTGGCACTTGGTCACATTGGCATGTAGCCGTCTTTCTTTCCCACGCATGCACGGGCGTACACACACACCCGAATATTGACCACGCATGTAAGCCAGCGCAAGTTTGCAGGCTAACACATTTTTTTTTTTAAAGGCGGGTGTGCGTGTTGGGAAAAGGCAGAGGAAAACCCTGAATAACCCTCTCTTGTTTGAAAGGTGGGGTGGGGTGGAGGAAGATTCAAAATAGTCATAGATTGACACTTTGGGGGAGGGGGTGGGGGTTGGGGGGGGGGTAAAGCCAGGCTAGCCCAAACTTTAACCCCGCGGGGGGGTAAGTTCCAACTGGGGGGGGGGGGGGGGGTAAGTTTCTAACTAATCCTAGAATTACCCCTGGGGTAAAAGCAGGCTAGCCCAGACTTACCCCGGGGTAAGTTCAAGAGGGGGTAAGAACGGACTGTTACACCGGACATGGCCGAAAATTCATTCCCATAACAAATGAATGCCTTTAATGCACTCGGACCTACGACCTGCTACCCGCAAGTAAAAAGCACCATGCACATTTCACTATAACGTGTAAGGACAATATAACCAATATGTTGCCAAGAAGTCACTTTTTTTTCCTTTTTGGGTATGTGATCACCAGAGTCAGATCTGATCTGCAGGACACAAATTTAAATGAGCACACAAAATAAAAGGCGCAAAATAACATTGAATGCACAAAACAAAGAAGTTTTTTTTTTTTTTTTTTTTTTTTGACAACTCTTCTCTCTCAGGACTCAGAAACAAGAGATACAGAAAATACACGTAAACATACTTCCCACATTGCAACCAAGGTGAAAATCTGAGATTTCATTATCAATGTATTTTCCATTCTTTTTATTTAAAGTGTTTAACATTTCGTTGACTTTTAATTTGAAATCCAAGCAAGGAATTGACCTTTTGATTTTTTTAAAGCTCGTGACATTCTGAAGGCTAAGCTAGTGGGCTTAGACTTGGTTGCCTCGTCTGCTAACATAATTGGGGAGATCAAGTGAGATCAAAGTGTATGAAGGTGGTGTCACAGATCTCTGCTCCCAGAACTCACCAGGGCCGTACTTCACAACAATAATGGACTTTGCACCAGTTGTCTCTAATGTGGTTGTGTGCAAGGCCCTGGGTTGTGGTTCAGTTCAGTTCAGTGGTTTATTTAACGTCTATTCACCATTGATGATATTAGACGAAAAACAATCTAAGAACGTCATTATTATCTATCTATGCTTATAGCAATTTTTATGATAGAAGGGCTGGACAATATTTGACTGATATCTTGGACTTTGATATCAATAGAATTTTCTTTATAGATTGGAGTTAAGACGGAACATTCCATCAATAGATGATGCACTGAAATAGGCTTACCACAAGTACAAAGAACGTGGCAAGAATATTTTGTGTTCCATGCATTCAACTTGAGTTTTGTTACTATCTTGGAAATGACGAGGACAAGTATTTACATATTTAAGATTTTCTCCACAAATTCTGTTATAAACACAACTTTCTAATTTTAGCAAACTTTCTGACGAAGATATTTTCAGTGAAGATAAAGAATTACAAGCAGGGCAATGTTTAGCTCCAGCTTTAGCAAGAATATCTGCTACTTCGTTCCATTTCAAACCACTATGAGAGGGAACCCAGCAGAAGTCAATACTATTCCATGAATCCTCAAACAGTGTATGAGGTGATGAATATCAAAAAGTAAGTCTTTTTCGAGCCTTACTGTCCCAATGCTCTAGAGATTGCAAGACAGATTTAGAATCCACACATATGAGAATATTATGAAAAGGCATAGGAGCATCATAAATGTAGCTCAAAGCCATCAATATTGCATACAATTCTGCTGTAATATGGAAAACCCTTTGCCAAGATGATAATTCTTTTGGACATTTAGACTAGGAATGACAAAACCAGAACCACTACCAATGTTATCTAGGACTGAGCCATCAGTGTAAATTTTCAGGTGATTACTATAAAACTTGTCAAGATGAACTCTGACATCACTAACCAAGAGATTAAAGTTTTCAGTTTTAGAAACACTTGTGTAATTGTAATCAAAATTCCCACACAAATGCTCCCAAGGGGGAATCTTAGGCGTGATGGGATCTTCAGAAATTGTTGATAAATCAATGTTACAATCAGACATAAGCTTATACGTGTAATTTCTAATTGGTTGTAAATAAATGATATTTCTAGCTCGTTTGGGATAATCTTTGTTCGAGTCCATCAATAGTTCTGCTGTAACTGAGTTCTTAACTGACAGGCTTCTGATCACATATTTTGATACGTCTAAGAGCCGTTGTTCTCCAAAAGGTAACACCTCTGCAGCTTGATAACTTTTGATAGTATTTGCATGAAATGGAACCCCTAAGGCCAATTTTACTGCTTTGCTATCCAAACTTTGTAGCTTTTTCAAAAGATATTTTGGAGCAGAAAAAAAAAACTTCCTGGCCATACTTTAATTTGGATCGAACTAAAGAAGTAGACAAATGCAATAAATTTTTTGTGTGTCTTGCCCCCAAGGCTGGTGGTTGATTATCTTTAAAAAGTTTATTCTTTTTCTCGCCTTGGCTAATAAATGTTCTATATGCTTTTTCCAACTAAGTTTTGTTGTCAAAAAGACTCCTAAAAATTTAACACAATTTTGATATTTCAAGATATTATCCTTAATTTCAAAAATAGGTAACATGGAAGGATTTTTCACCATTATTAAATAGCAGCAAACATGTTTTTTCTCCCTGACAATTTTAAAACCATTTTCTCTTATATACTTTGATAAATTGTTTAGTTCCTGTTGATATATTGTCTGCACATGTCTGATAGTCCTCTTATTCGAATTTTTCCTTAAACTGGTGTTTATCCATACTGCAATATCATCAGCGTATTGAACCACATGTGTGTTCTTAGACAAAGCTTTTGGAAGATCATCAACAAAAAATGGAGAATAAAATTGGAGCAATGATTGAACCTTGTGGGATCCCCATATCTACACTTCTGAATGATGAGTAGGTATTGCCAATTTTGTACACATATGTCTATCCTTCAAAAAGGCTTTAATATATCCATACAATTTGCCACAAATTCCTATTTTCCTTTAATTTGAACAGTAATCTGGCATGCCAAACACTATCATACGCTTTTTTAACGTCAAAAAATGTAGCTAGTGTGCTTTTTCTTTTTCTTCGTGAAAATTGACGTTTGACCTGAGTAGTAAGCTTAACCAAATGATCTGTAGTGCATCTCCCTTTCCTAAAGCCAGCCTGCTGGACTGGAATCTTGTTATTCTTTTCACAATAAAAAGTGATCCGCTTGAGTATAATTTTTTTCCATTATTTTTCCAGCATGAGAAGTAAGCGAAATTGGTCTATAGCTGTTAACTGAAGATCTAATTTTGCCCTCTTTTAGAATTGGTACAACTACTGAACTCTTCCAGATTTTAGGAATAGCGCCAATATCCCAACACTTTTGGAAATAAAGAAAGTAGCAAACCTATCCAAGAAGGAGGCAAAGTGACATAGCATCTGGTAAGAAACTCCTTCTAGACCACCCCCCCCCCCCCCCCCCCCCCCCCACACACACACACAATAAGTGTGGGTGATGTTAAGACAGATATGTCTCTCATTTCGAATATCATTAAAACCCCATTCTTGCACCGTCCCAAGGTTGCCACATTTCAAATCGTTGATAGAAGTTTTGCCCCCCAGCTAGGGAAGCTCCGTGGAACGTGGAAGATCTGCGCAGGACCGGATCTTGCTGTTCTCCTGGGCCTCTCCCAAAAAAGGGGATGGATAGCTCTCCCAAGGTTCCTCGCAAGGAAGCTGGACCCTCGGCCGTTCGGGTGAAGGCTGTCTCTCATGTTGTTGAAATCTTGTTGAAAGATTATCATGGGAGACAAAGACAATCCTTGGTTCCCCGGTGAGTTCAGTCAAGAGGAGCGCGTTGAACAGCTCTCGTTTGGGACGCAGTGACGGGTCACGTACAGGTGACACTCTGCTCACAATCACTTTCACCTTAGGCCTTGCAGACAGAATCTTTTTGATCTCTCGAACCAGAGACTGACTTGCTGTCTTCGGGTCTTTGGTCTTCAGATCGTTCAGGCCGCAGTGGGTGACTATGGCGTCTATGGGTCCCTTGGCCATCATATCGGCAGCTTTAAGAGCACCCCTCAATGTCACCAACAGTGGAACATTTTGACTTGACGACATCAAATCCATAGACACCCCTAGCCTATTTCCATGTACACCATTCAACGTTGAGTCATGAGAATAGCAACAACTGGCATGTCTGGAGACCTTTCTTTTCTCTGTTTTGGAACTGGCATTCTTGTTAACTTCAGATTGCGCATTAAATATGACGTCATGTTTAGATTTTTGCGGTGACGTTAATGTTTTCTGTACTGTTCTTTTGATTATTTCTTTTTTGTTTTGTTTCTGGTTTTTTTCCCTTTTCTTTCGAGGTCCACCGTCCCTACAGTCATTTCAGTTGTCGACTTAATTGTAGGGATCGGTGGAACTACCTTTGCTATGTCCGCATAGGAGCGATGAGCAGGGTAAGGAATTGCGTCCGTCGGGTTTGACAGTTGACACATCTTGCTTTTGGAATAGGCCTGCTCAGTTTTTCTATTATTCTTTTTGCTCGCTGATGGTTGTTTCGAGCCGCGAAATTCTTTCACACAGGTTTCCAATAACTTGAGTTAAGGTTTCAAAATCACTCACCGTGTCAGCCTGGGTAATGTGTGTGATTCACCTTCAAGCTGAAGTGGACCCTCTTCGGCAGTCTTTGCACTTTACAGCAACGCTCGCGTCAAAACTTTGCTTCTAAAGCCAGGTTTTTGCTCGCTTTTTTCGGCCACTATGTCACTTTTCTCCAGATGACACGGAATTAAATCGACCCCTATTACTTCTGGATCTAAGCCGCGTCATCATTTTAAAACACAAAATTCCAGCTGATTACTAGAGACTCTAGCACTATGTCATGAGTGTTTCCGCCATCTTGGATCCATCCCTGGGTGTGGCAAACCGCTTCCCATATCAATTCAGCCATTGTTGTCTGCTTACCTCTTTCTCACACTGCCCTGTCTTCACTTCACTGGATATGTTCTTTGCAAGAGGGCTGTGCAGAATCCGCCGATCTTGTCACATATGCGTACCATTTCAGGTTTTTTCCCCAGATCGGAATGTTCCCCATTTGCCAAATACAAAATCGCCGTTTTCCCCAAAAGTCATTATCCGTTTCACCTGGGCTATCGCGCCGTACATGATCACCGGTACTTTTTTTCGTGTTGTTGTGCTGAATGGTGAGATGCAACAGAAAATGAGACTGGCTGACACGGGGTTTGTGTTTTTGAGGAGTTACGGCCAGTTTGGCGAATTGTCACGTTCGCGGTGATTTTGGTTACGGTGGGTGGGTACGAAACTCAACAGCTGTTCATCGAGTTTTACATGCTACCAGAGTGCTAGTGGTCCACAGTATACAGTATTTATGTAGCTGTTTTTTATTTCCCTTCGTGGTCAGCTGGGCTATATGCAACATGATTTGACATGCCTTTTACCGTTTCCTTCTAACTGGAGAATCACGTTGTTGGGAGGAGGGCATTTCGTCACCTGTATTGACAGGAATGGAAGACGTGATAAGAGGTGGGCAAGCTTGACAGGAACTGGAAGACGTGATAAACAAGGGTGTTAGCCTTGACAGGGTTGAAAGAACGGAGATAAAAAGGGTTTGGGTGCACGTTGCAAGGAAATGGAAGACGCCCCCCCGCCCCTGTAAACCAGGGTGGGCAAACTTGACGGGAAAGGACGAAGCGGGATAAATCAGGGTGTGCGTGAGATTGATCGGCAATGGAAATGGTGTATAACGGGGTGGGCGGAAGCTGTGCACGGGAAAGGGAAAGACGTGAATAAACAGGGGGGCTGTTGGGGGCATGGAAGACGTTTTAAAACAGGGATGCAAGGCTCATGACATAAACAGTGCTAAGGGGTGACAGGAAAGGCAAGAAGTATACCAAGGGGGTACAAGCTTGTAGCATAGTTTTTAAACAGGGTGTGCCCTGGAAGGTCACCGTGATAAATGCAGGGGTGCAGCTGGACAGGAAATGGAAGCAATTCTGCCGATTGACATGAAATGGGGGGCTTATAACAGGTGTGCCCTAGATCCAAGACGTGAGGAAAAAGGTGTTGTGACCGTTTCCTCCTTACAGGCCAGGCAAGCTGGCTGAAAATGGACTGGATCAAAAGGATACGTTACTTGATTGGCAGGAGGGATTTTATTAAACCGGCCAGGCACGCTGGCTGAAATTTTCTGACAAGGGCGGGAATACTGATTGGTAATAACGAGATCTAAACTCAAGCTTGGCTAAAACAGTCTGGATGATAAAGGGAAGGAAAATTGAGTGTGGGAGATTTTCAGCTAGTCTGGAGCTGCGTGAAATGATACACTTATTGGCAGGCTGGTCGGAGGGAAAATCATGTTGCACATGGGGAAATGGTGAAGAAAGAGCCCACCGATTGAAAAATACTCCTTCCCATCCACCCCACCACCTATCTCTTTTCGCTGCTCGCCCTCTGTCCCTCGCTGTGCAGGTGTGTGTGGGTGTGTGGTGTGGTGTGGGTGTGATGTGTGGGGTGTGTGTGAATGTCGAAACTTAGCAGCCTTTTCCTCTCCCCTCCCCTCTCTCCGTCGTTGCTCTCCTCTCCTCTCTCTCTCTCTTTCTCCCCACCGAGGACATTACATATTTCGATCCGGTCGATTTAGCCTAGTCAAAGATTGAGCTGAGACCTGGATCCTTCCACGCCCCAACGTCGAAGTTTCCTCCGTCACCCCCACTGCGTTAGGTCACCTTCACACACTGCAGCTCTCCCCCCTGCCTCCTGCCCTTACTCCCTGCTCTCCTCCCCCCCCCCCCCCCCCCCCCCCCCCCCCCGTCCCATCACAGCACCTCTCCAGTACTTCTCTGTGCACTCTCCTCTCTGAATTCCCCTGGTGTAACATAGTTCTTCTGCCCACGCGGTCCCAGGCGGGTTGCCCTGTTGTTGCCCCCGTCCTGAAATTATCAATGCGAGATCTTTTGAGCCTGTGAACGCTTGGTGCTGATAGCATGAACCGCTTGATTATGGTAGCATCACTTGCGTCCCGCTGGTTCGCAGTTTACGGCCATGCATTGAAAATGCATCCCCTAATCCCTTCTCTAATGCGTAGAAGCACGATGTAGTGAGGAGGTCCTTTGTTCAGTCACTGCTGTGTGTCGTCTGTGCTGGTTCTTCAGTCATATGATAGTGGAGGTCAGTAGCAGAGGGTGTCAGTTGGCTGGTCGCGAGACCCATACCAACCCCCCCAGCCCCCCGTCCTTTCACCCATTCCCTGTTCTCTTATACGCCTATAAGTTTATATTCAACTCCAGGTTTTGACTGATGAGAGCTTGACCTAGCAACACGTAATGCATGACATAACCCCTAATCAACATTCCGCTTCACGCCCCCTGCGCTGCGACTCTGACACCCCCCCCATACCCGCCCAACCCCACCCCGTCCTGTTGCCTTGCCCCCATCACATCCATCACTATTTTCATTCAATAGTCTTTTGAGCCTTGAACCGTTGGTGACACATCATTCCCTCGGGTTAATCACCTCATCATCTGTCTCTGCCTTTTCTCCCCTCCCCCCTCCCATTGATCTCCCCCTGTTTCCCCCATTCATCAAGGGGGGGGAAAGGCCAGCGAGCATAAACCCCCCACCATCGCACCCTCCATGTCCGACCCCATCCGTGACCCCCACTGCCATCACCAAACCACCATGCATACATAACCCCTGAATCTCTGCCCCCCCCCACCCCCCCCCCCCCCCCCCCCGCCCCGCCCCCATCCCACACACACACACACCTTCACTCCCTTCTCCAATCATCTTCTGTCGAAGAGGACGGGTAATGAATGTCTCCAGTTTCCAGTGCACGACTCTAGAGCTGGCCAAAGTGCTGATGGACCAGAAGCGACGCCTTTCCCGCCTGGTTGATTTACACACGTGAAAAGTGTTCCGATTGGCCTTTGTTCTAGCGCTGTTCTTCAGTATCAAGCAAGCAGTTTTGTTCCCACCTGGTCTATTCGCCTGTTTCTTGGTTTATATGTCGAAGACAGAACCCATTGAACGAAATTCAATGGAAAGATGGTCAGTTTCCCTGGTTTTAGGTTTGGGTAATATTGTGGATCAGGACACTTTCAGTTATATGAATAATCACAATTTGATTACGCAAAAAAACAACGAAACCATTTGTGTCCTGTCTCATTTCCATGCCACTTTAAACGCCGCTCAGTCTGGCTCCCCATCCGCAGTCATAGCCTGGCTTGTCCCACAATAGCACCATTGCCACCAATCCACAGCAGCAGTCAATATCAAGTCGTCATGAGGCAACCCACCAGAGAGAAGAGCACTGCATTGCTACTGACTCGTTTTGGTGGTGTTCATGTGGTGGTCAGTGTTCTGATCCAACATAAACAGGAACCACCTGCTATGCCCCTACTGATGGCAGTAAATGCTTTGTTGCGGAGCCAGCATGAGAAAGCTCTCTCTCTAGAGGATGCTACCATATCCATCCTCCATGAACTTGCTAATGCCAGTGACGCTGAAATGAATTTCGTCAAAAGTATAAACGTGGAAAAAAAAAATCAAAACTGAGGTCATGAGAGCAGGGTAACAGGGCCATGGAATACTGAGACTTTTTGAATTATGCTATTGATAAGGGTGTAACAGGGGCCATGGAACCTGAGACTTTTTTTGAAATTATGCTAATTGATAAGGGTGAGGATGAAGATGATTCTATGTATTTCCACTCTAACATGTACTGTTGGTCAGACACATGCACTGTTGGTCAGAGAGAGAGAGAGAGAGAGAGAGAGAGAGGGGGGTAGAATAGGTGAGGGGGGGGGGTAATGTTGTTATAGCCCAGCCAACCGCAAAGGTCCATGTCAAAGCTGCCATCGGGTTGAAGTCAACTCAAGTCATTAAAAAAATATTCACACATCTCTTTACAGTACACAAAATGCGCCAGAAACTTCAGATGAAGAATGTTAATCTCCCTCAGAAATTCAAAGATCACATCAGGTGGGACATCTCTGAACAAGGTTTTCATGGAATCTGCTGTAAAGTGCTTATGTCTCACATCGTGCAAGTCCCAACAATCTAAAAGACTATGTTTTACTGTGAGTGGTACATGACATGGAATACACCAGGGAGCTCCTTCACCTTTTAAAAGATAAGAATGGGTGTAAAACGAGTGGCCTGTATGCAAACGGCACAAGACTGTTTCGTATTGACGGCTGCCTCGGAAACAGGCTATAAACTCTTTCAGGTTTGGATGGATTTGGTACAGTTTGTTATCCGTCTGCGAGTTCCATTCCTCTTGTCAGATGTCTTTAAAATAAGCCAGTGTTTTGGTTTTAGATCAATGTGAAGAATAGACAATTTGTTCAACTTTTTTTGTGGCACACTTGGCAAGTTCATCAACTATCTCGTTGCCTGGAATGCCACATGGCTGAGAATCCAAACAAAAAAACATGTTGCATCCAGCTGATTTCAGAGAGGTGTACAGTTCAAATACTTTCAGCAGTTGACGGTACTTAAGATTATGGCTGGCAATGGCCCCCAAAGCAGAAAGGGGGTCTGCCAAAATCAGGAAATTTTTATGTGTTTAATCGTGAGATCATTTCATGAGTCAGGGCCAAGGCTGTCAGCTCAGCAGTGTAGATGGAGCTGTCGGTGGGAATGTGTTTAGAACATCTCTGAGGAAGGTCTGTTGCACAAAACACAGCACACACAACTCCGCCTTCAGATTTGGAAACATCGGTGAAAATTCTTTTGAAGGATGGAAACTTCGAACATAGCTCGGCGGAAAAGGGGACTTGTACCCAAGGAGCTCGTGGAATCTTTATGGTACGAGGCTAAATCGAACCGGATCTCTGGAGTGAAGAATGTCCATGGTGGGTCATCAGGAAACTTGAGAGAGAGAGAGAGAGAGAGAGAGAGAGAGAGAGACAGAGAGAGAGAGAGGGGGGGGGGGACAGGATAAAAAAAGGTCTGAAACTTATTCTTTAACCCTAAGTTCGAACATTCACACACACACACACACACACACACACACACACACACACACACACACACACACTGCACAGCGAGGAGGACAGAGAGAGAGAGAGAGAGAAAGAGAGAGGTGGGTGGGAGTGAATAGATGAAGGTTTATGAGGTATTTTTCAATCAGGGTGGCTCTGCTCATTCATCAATTTCCCCATGTGTGTTGATTATGTCTCCATCTCCAAACAAGCTCGCCTGCCTTGTTTAATAAAGTGTCTCATTTCAAAGCAAGCTTGCCCGAACTGTTAATCTGATCTCCCATTGGCAATCAAGTTTACCTTCCTTTTTCATCCAGTCTGTTTTCAGCCAAGCTTGCCCAGCCTGTTTATCTGATCTCTTATTACCAATCAAGTATACCTGCCCTTTTCACCAAGTCCAATTTCAGCCAAGCTTGCCTGGCCTGTTTATCTGATCTCCCATTGCCAATCAAGTATAACTATCCTTTTCATCAAGTCCATTTTCAGCCAAGCTTGCCTGGCCTGTAAGGATCTCCCATTTCCTCTCAAACTTGCACACCCTGTTTATCACGTCTTGCCTTTCCTGTCAATCTTGCACACCATGTTTATAATGTCTTCCATTTCCTGTCAATCTTGCACACTCTGTTTATCACGTCTTCCATTTCCGGTCAAGCTTGCACACCCTGTTTATCACGTCTTCCATTTCTGTCAATCTTGTACACCCTGTTTATCATGTCTTGCCTTTCCTGTCAAGCTTGCACACCCTGTTTATCACGTCTTCCGTTTCCTGTCAAGCTTGCATACCCTGTTTATCACGTCTTCCCTTTCCCGTCAAGCTTGCACACCCTGTTTTATCACGTATTCCATTTGCCGATCAATCTCGCACACCCCTGTTTATCACGTCTTCCCTTTCCCGTCAAGCTTGCCCACCTTTTTTATCACGTCTTCCATTTTTCCTGTCAAGCTTGCACACCCTGTTTATCACGTCTTCCATTTCCTGTCAAGCTTGCACACCCTGTTTATCACGTCTTCCATTTCCTGTCAATCTTGCACACCCTGTTTATCACGTCTTCCCTTTCCTGTCAATATTGAACACCCTGTTTATCACGTCTTCCATATCCTGTCAAGCTTGCCCACCCTCTTTATCACGTCTTCCATTTCCTGTCAAGCTTGCACACCCTGTTTATCACGTCTTCCATTTCCTGTCAAGCTTGCACACCCCTGTTTATCACGTCTTCCATTTCCTGTCAAGCTTGCACACCACTGTTTATCACGTCTTCCCTTTCCTGTCAAGCTTGCACACCCTGTTTATCACGTCTTCCCTTTCCTGTCAAGCTTGCACACCCTGTTTATCACGTTTCCATTTCTGTCAAGCTTGCACACCCTCTTTAATCACGTCTTCCATTTCCTGTCAAACTTGCACACCCTCTTTATTTCATTTCCTGTCAAGCCTGCCCACCCTGTTTTTATCACGTCTTCCATTTCTGTCAAGCTGCACACCCTGTTTATCACGTCTTCCATTTCTGGTCAAGCCTGCCCACCATGATCACCAAGTCTCACATTGCCAGTCAATCTTGCCTGCCTTGTTTTTCATGTCTCCATTTTAAGTAAAGCTCTCTAATTTTCAGTCAACCTTTCTAGCCCCCTTTGTCCACTCTCCTATTTCCAACCACATTTCATGCCAAGCTCAGAGTCTTCCATTTGCAGTCAAGCTCGCCCATCCTGCTTATTAAGGCTCTTATTTCCAGTCCTCTCGTCCACTCAGAGCCAGTTTCATCATAATGACGGAGTTTTCTGTTAAGCAATGTGCCTGCATCCCTTTAGCGTTGAAAGCATCACAGGACGGATGAAAACGACAAAGACATGAGTGAAAAAAAGAAATGAACACAAATAAACTGATCATTTCTGTTATGTCTGTTAAACATTGAGATATCAGACAAAACAGGAAACCCAAAAGGAAATGACAGGTAGTGGAGGTGGTGCCAGCTGGGGATGGAGAGAGGGGAATATAAAAATATAAAAGTAAGCAAACAAAGAGACAACGAGAAAATATTCAACAAACTAACAACCCAACAGAGGCAATAACCACTGTGGCACAGTGGTTCTGTCATAGGTTGTGGTGTAGGACATGTGATTTAATTCCGAGTATGGGCATTATGGGTAGATTGGTAGGTGTGTGTTGGGTGGGCATGGGGTCTGTTTCGCCTTGCTATTCATAGCTGTTGAGAATATTGTGGACTCAGACAGGAAAGCGTGAATCCCACGGTCGAGTTTCATTACTTCATTCACTGCTCAAAACTTTCAAGACCAGCACCACAGGTGTCTGCACATCTCAGGCCTGGTTGACAGCAGGGCATCTTAAGAAGGGAGAATACAATACCATGTCATGTAATCTCAGATAAAATGAAACACCACAGCATCTTTTTCACCCTTCTCATCCTCACCATTTTCGAGTCTTTTACGCCTTACTCTTGTCGAAGTCTTAAGTTTTGAAAACCTCTCATCCCACCTACACACCTACTCCGCCCCCCCCCCCCCCCCCCCCCCCCCATCTCCGTCAGGGTCTATACATCTTATGCGTTCGTGTCATGCAAGCTCTTAAGTGTCAGCAAATTGATGGGGTCTGTCGTGTTGTGGAATGGAAGGGGTGCGACGACTGTGGTGGGCAGACTTTGCCCCTGAGGGAACGCTCATTTACGATGCGACTGACCAATTACTCTCGTCCTTTGGGGAAGAAGATGAGGCTCGAATGAGAGACTCTAAGGCTCAAATGTTTTATTTATAAAGGCGAAAGCCCCTTAGAATGGAGATATATACATTGTGATACGTGTCGCAAATTGGTATTCTTTATGTTATATACATACTTCACTGTGTTACATGCATACTTCGCCTCTAGAATGCATTGTATAAATAAATAACTGCTTTACAGTGTCTTCCTTTGATGATGACATTAACAACGTTAATTTGAAAGGGCAAGGGTTATTGAAATGTTTTTCTGGGATGAATTGCTCTCTAAGATCTTTTAATACTGTACAAACCAATATAAAATGAATTTCATCCTCTTTTGTATATTGACAGCGGACAGGTCAAATTTCTATTGGATGACAGTCTATAACGAAAGCAATGAGTAAAGAGTTCAGATATACCAAATCTAGACTTAGTCATAGTACGTTTTAGATGTTCGTATATTTTCATTGACATATATACATGTAAACATCGTAAATGATTATACATTCTATATAATTCAAATATGTCACTGTTTTGTTCATGAGAATTCGTCTTGCCAACTGCAGTCAACGAGTTTTTCTCTGAATACCTGGATAAAAACATTCATATCACCAACACTTTGCTTCATCCATACAAATCCAAAACCATATTCACACAGTTTCATTCTCACATGTCACCCAGTTTTTCTTACCTCTGTCATCTAATTCTAACAGCCATATGCTTTGTGCAGCAATCTGTGATCCTGCATCTGAGTAATCTTAAGCCAGTGTCGAATACATTTCATAACGGAATTCAATATATAGAAAATCAAGCCGTTTCACCACACATCAAATCATTTGGCGTTTGCAACGATATTCCAAGAAATTTCTTAAGGCAAAAAGATGGATCTTCTCACAACGTACGGCAGCAGTAGCATGAAGACCCCATACTTCAGCTCCATACTGTACCATTGGTTGAACTTGGGCATCAAATAACTTCAAAAACAAAGTAAGGGAATCGTTATTCAGCAATGATATTTTTAGAATACACAGTGACGTATTTGTAGCTCTACTGGCTAAATCCTTGCAAGCAAAGACAAAACTCAAACGTGTTGAGAAATGTATTCCTACGTATTTATACACATTGACAACAGGCATTATAGATCCATTGTATATCCATCTTTTTCTCGCTGGGAGAAATCCACCCTTTTTAAAATACAATCATATTACTTTATATCATATAAACTTTTAACTCCAATGAAGCAGCAACTCTTTCCAAAGTATTTAACTGGGTTTGTAATCAATTGCTGTTTCCGATACCAAGGCCATATCATCAGCAAAAAAAAATAAAATAAAATAATAAAAAAAAAAAAATTAAGAATAAAAATTAAGAAATAAAAATAAAATCTCCAAACCATTATTTATGAAATTTGCATCATGCCTGCCACAATGTAAAGCTTCCTGTGTTAGTTCATTAAAGATTAAAAAAACAAAACACGGCTCCAGACATCACCCTGTTTCACTCCAGAAGTACAACTTATATAGTCTCTTTACACAGTCATACATACTTATGACACATTTATAGAGTTTCCCAATGAATACCACTTTTTAGCAGGATAGGCAACTACAAAGTTCTATTAACTGACTGAAAAGCCTTCTCAAAATCAATAAATGCAACATGTAATTTAAGATTTAAGCAAAACTGTTTGTACAAATGCCATAAATGTGAACATCAACCATAGAATAATTTTTCTTAAATTCAACTTGAAATTCTGCGATAATTTTATTTTCTTCCACCCACTCCTGTAATCTCCTGTTGATAATTGCACTGTACAGTTTACTGCGGACACACAACTAAATTCCTCTGTAAATTATTTGGATTGTTTGCATCACTTTTTTTATACAATGGGATGACAATAAATTCGGACCAGCATCTGGGATATATCCCTTGATCAAATAAGGAGTTAAAACATCTTACCAGAAAATCTAGAGATCTAGTTGCAAAGTGAGACGACAGCAGGTGGAAATCGAAACAAATCTTAAAACATATGTTAGCGAACCGAAAAAAAAAAAAAACAAAAGCAAAACACACAACAACACACAACAACAACAAGTGGACAAACGAATCACAAGACAAAACACACGACGCGTTTGGACCTTCTAGGTCTTCTTCAGACAAAACACAAAACAATTAGGACAACGAAAATGAACGAGCAATCACTTACCTTCAATCACTTTAGCGCAAGATAGGCATTCAACGTTTTTATTAGTTCACCTATAATTCTATCTGGTCCAGCAGCTTTGCAGGGTTTTATCTTTTTTAGAGCAGCAACTAAAACTTCTTCTTTGGAAATGGGATGGTTTAGATAATCATCGTCGTAATCTGTTTCATTTATATGATGTTAATTTCCCAGATCATTATGAGAACCAGCGTTTCCTTCAAGCAGATCTTTAAAACGATGAAATCATGTTTCTAGACTTATATCATTTACAGGTTGTTTTCTTTTTCTTGTTAATGCAGTCCCAAAAATCTGTCTGATTGTTCACGGATTGAAGTAATCCTGTCAACAGAGCATTATAATATTCTTTTTCTTTTCTCTTTAAAAGATATTTGTATTCTTGCCTAGCTTTGCAGTAGGCCATACGAGACGGTTTGACAAACAACGTCGACATTCATTTAATGAATTAAGAACGCTTCGTTTCTTAGCTCGGCATCTATATCATCAAACCAGTCGTCTTATTTTTGACTGTTACTTCACAAATTCTGCTGCCTCTTCTATAAAGAAGTAAACACATTCAGTGCATCTTCAATGTTGATATCAACCAGTCTTACTGCCTCTTTCATGCGCACTCGCATTTCATCAGAAAGAATGACACATTTTAACAAATCAAAGTGAGCTTTGCTCCAGACGAATTTTTCAGTTGTATAGCGCCAGTCATTTACCTGTGAAGACTCGCAGTCATGACTCTCGGAAATGAACGTCAACTCTAACGGCATGTGGTCAGTTTCGATTCTCACAGATAAACACATCTCACAGTTATAAGAAAAGATCGAAATCCAATCACAAGGCATCAAAGAAATCAAATCACAAGGCATAAAAAAGTCATTAACGCTGCTACTGCTGTCAGATATGTATGTGTAGCGACCTTGAAGGTCGCCCTTACACACACCATTTAAAATACACAGTTTCAAAGCAGCACCCATGTTAATTAGCAGTTTTCCATAATTGTTCAAGACAACATCTTCTGAATTTCGGACATGCAGTGGTCCACTTTTTCATTGATCGATGTATTAAACATGCTTTGCTCAATATCTCAAGAAAAATTTGAGACTCTACTAATGAAGTTACTGCACACTTTCACATCAACATTATTTTTAACACAAAGCAAACGGTCACACAGAAATTCTTCCAACTAGAAAACTCCATTTTCTTTGTAAAAATGATGATAGTATGGCGACCGTTCAGAGGTATATATGCACATACACACATATACATGACAGATACAACATCCACATGTGTAAAATAGGAGCAAATCTCGTTTTATACAAGACCAGTCCACCGGAACGCCTTCCACGTGCACAATAAACTTTGTATGCAGAGAACACAGGCGACTGAAAAAACTTCTACAAGTGTCTCGACCAAACATATGAAGAAAAAATTGGACACATAAGAATTTAAAGCATTGTTATACATTTTAGAAAGTAATCCGTTCATATTACAGTGGAGAAACGAAAAACGCTTTACTTTCTTACAAGTGTCAATATGAAATGATTTATCATTTCGAGGCGACAAGAATTTTAAATGAGCATTACCGGAAGACACAACATCATCTGTGTTACTGACATTTTTAACTGGCACCGATGTCACTGACTTTTCTTCAAAACACCCGACCTTACGACTGTTTCACATGCTGTCGATGAACAGCGCTGGGTTGAAACAATCGGTGTCGGCTCACTGTTGGTTCACTTCACTGTTGAAGACACTAAACTAAGACCAATTTTGGACCGGCCGAGTTCCTATCTTAATTCAATAAGTCCATTATCAGTACCAACGGTGTATCGTTTTCCATCGATGAGGAGGTATTGAAGACTAGCGTGGCACGTTTACCTTCACTCCTGACTTTTTTAAAGGTGAGATGTTAATCTCCTCCTCAGTCACGCACCCTAGTCGAGAAGTTCTGTCAAATGAAGATGTTGGTTCCTTGTAACTTGCATTCAGCTTTAAGAATGTCCAACTTCTGCTTATAAAAAAACACACATCTTGCAATCATAGGAGAGTCCCGCCTGTTGTTTAATCGATGCACCTGATCGAACTCAAAATCCTGAGACAACTCCAGTGCATTGGTAATGAGCTCCTTCAACACATTCTCGCAGTCCACAAAGTCTCGTTTTCCCGATGTGGTAGTCCATAGAAGATGAGGTTGTTCCGTTTGGATCTCCCCTCTAGGTCATCCGTTTTCTTCTCAAGCTCCTCCATCTTGTTAGTCAAGTCTTCGTTCTGTTTCCGTAGACTGGTGACCTCCTCCCGTAGCCCCTTTAAAAATTTGCGCTCCGTTGTGTTCGGCTTCCTCATGATGTCAAACAGTGAAGGATCCTTTCCGCCGTGAAGATGGCCAGGTTTCTCCATACTGGCCCTGCTGCTTCCTGCTCCTCCGATGGCGCTGGTCAGTCAGGTCTGCCTGGTGCTGTCTCTGGACTGGAAGGGGTTAGGACCTGGATTGCTCTCAACGTCACCACATCGAAGAAATAACCCCCCCCCCCCCCCCCTCCCCTCCCCCTAAGAACAAATAGGAAAGGAGCAATCCTAACACAGCACCGTCACCTCTGCACTTACGTCTCAACATGGCGACACGCACTGCTGATTTCTGCCTTGCTTGTTTTCACATAAATCGCTGAAACAGTGGCAAAAAAACAGCCACATACTGTCCGAAAATCGACAGAACCAGAAGGCATTGTTCATTAAAAAGTCCCTCCATCACTCTGAAAACCTAGTCAGTGCTGATTAGCCCAAATCATCAATTAAGTGACAGAGCACTCGGCGCGCGACTTCTCATGCCAAACACCCGCTCACGTCCCCGCTCGAAGAGAGAGAGAGAGAGAGAGAGAGAGAGAGAGAGAGAGAGAGAGAGAGAGAGAGAGAGAGAGAGAGTCGCATTTTGTTATTAAAAAAAGGAGGTGAAGAATGAAAAGATAGGATAAAAACAAGAAGCTAACAGACATACAAAAGAAAACAAATCAAACATACGCACACATACCCAATATGTAAATCGAATGCTTCCAATAATAATTGCACAAAGGAGAGAGAGAGAGAGAGAGAGAGAGAGAGAGAGAGAGAGAGAGTGTAGAACATATTTCCTAGGTATATCTGAAAATTCTGACATTAAAGGTGAATAATAATCATGTTCTTGTATTGAAATTTATTCCAAAAGAAACCACCAGACCAGAGTAACAGTGAACTGGATGTACCACTCCAGTATATGCTGTTCTCCTGTCTTTAGCGAAATGTGCCGGTCAGATCATTGTCTGCACTTCTACTACGGTGTGTGTGTGTGTGTGTGTGATCATTTGTGGATTTGTGGAGGCTGTTCAGATCACACGCTGCTCTGAAGATGACTTAGTGAAGTACATGAGACTGCATGATAGTGATGAGTAAAAATACATACGAAATGAACGACTGACGCTAATCATGAGCCTAGGCTTGAGAAAGATCAAGTAAGCATGTACGGATATATATACTGACTTCCATAAAAAAAAAAAAAAAAAACGCGAAAACAAAACAAGCTGAAGGTTGGGGGTGAATTTCATTGGTCACAATTGTACAGAGTGGAAGCGTGATTTGATTCATTACACCGTAATGTCATGATTCATTACACCGGTTATGTGTGAAAATGTCATCAACAATATGTCTTTTCTGTGGAAAATCCAAGGTCACGTGACAAACCAGCTTGAAGTCCTAATATCGTGTGTGGCCACCATTTGCGCGTTGACAACTGCTTGACACCTGCGGCTCATTGAGTGGACCAGGTGGTTGATGCGTCCCCTTGGCACACCAGCCCACACACGGACGATGGCCTGGTGAAGCCGCTGTTGCTGGTCGTGGACGCAGGAGGTCCATCCGTCTGCCAAGTTCATCCCAAAAATGTTCTGTTGGGTTATTCGGGACTGAGGGCTGGCCAGGGCAGCACATTGACGTTGTTATGCTGAAGAAATTGCTGGGTGGCCCTGGCGGTGTGTGGTCTTGCATTGTCCTGTTGGAATGTCAGTTTGGTGTTGCGCAAAAAAAGGAACGACATGGGGTCTGAGCACCTGGTTGATGTAGCGCTGTGCATTGACACCCTGTCCGCGACCAGGACCAATGTTCTGAAAGATGACTGGTCATACGGCGTGGTTAATGCCAATTGCACCCCATATCATAACGTTCGGGCCTCCCCAGGGGTTCCGCTCTATCAGCTGACACGACGCCATATTCAGACACGACGTCAATAACAAAAAATGGCTCTCATCTGAGAACAGTATGCGTCCCCACTGCTGCCTGCTGATTCGGGCTTGGTGCCCACTGTCCTGTCCTGCCGTGTCTTGGTGTCAGTACCGGACCTCTGTGAGGACGCCTACATGCCAGGCCGTTCTCCTGAAGAAGCTGCCGCACAGTGTTGAGGCTGATTCGTTGCTGGAGATTCCCAGGCACCTGTCGAGCAGTGTTGGTGGCTGTTTGCCGCCTGTCCCGCAGATGGGTTCGAACAAGATGGCGATCCTCTCTTGGTGTGGTGACCCGAGGACGGCCTGGCCGGGGACGATCATCAGTGGTACCAGTGACTCGCATGCGGTGCTGCAGACGATAGATGGTTGAGATGTGGATGTTAAAGATGTGGCGACCTGCCTGGCATCCACACCAGCCTCCAGATGGCCTGGGCACGATTGCGTTCCTCTGCTCGTAGTCTTGGCATCTCTGTAGCGCTCAGACGGCAAGTCGTTACCTGAACCTTGTAGCGCGGCTTCATAAAGGCTGCATGCCTGCGTACTTGTCGCTGGTTAACTTTGCTCTGCATGGTGTGCACGTGCCTCACATGCAGCAACCAGTTTGCCATTTTTGTTGACCCTCCAATGCCGGGAATGATGTGTTGCTCACACAATTTTTTCACTGCACGTGAGTCTTAGACCCAAACAACTTGCTACAATGGTTCAATATTGTATATTCACCCCCTTTTCACCCGAAAAAATATAGCCTTTCAATTTTTTGCGTGTTTTTTTTTTTTTATGGAAGTCAGTATATAAAGCAGTACCCAACCGCAAAAAATTGCTCAGATTATACCTCCCTGATGTATTACTCTCCCCAGCTGTAACTAGGTAATCATATGTCAGTCAATAAAAAAAAAGCTATTTGTAAGCTGTTAACAGTATCTAAATGACCTCAGACTAGTTTTAAGATGATGATTATTTTTCGAAGCTTTCATCATTTGTTGAGTTTCTGATATTCCTTTGTCTAGGGCCAGGAATGTAATAACAATCGTGCTCGTTTTAGCATGCCAGCTAATCAGAAAAAGTGATGATCGCTGGAATAGAATAGAATAGAGTGAAATAGAATAGTTAGGTAGAGGATAAATAGATATGGATATTTTAGGTAGATAGATATTAGATATTGATAGAGAGAAAGAGGGATAGATAGACCAATGGTCAGAGATTGGTAGGTAGATAGACAGATAATTAGACAGATAGATAGATAGATAGAAAGTTAGAAGATAGATAGATAGGCAGACAGATAGATAGATAGGCAGACAGACAGACACACAGATAGATACAGACAGATAGAGAGATAGACAGACAGATGGACAGTGTATCTCTGTGGGTGCTTCCACAAATATTACTGAAGCATTAGTGTTCAACAGCTATGCTTCCATGATGACAAAAGAAACATACTTATCTGATGCACTAATATCATTCAAAGAGAGAGAGAGAGAGAGAGAGAGAGAGAGAGAGAGAGAGAGAGAGAGAGAGAGAGAGATCTATGCATCTGTGTCTGTCTGTCTGTCTGTCTGTCTGTATGTATGTATGTATGTATATGTGTATGTACGTATGTATTTATCTATTTGCACTCAGAACATTATAGTGCGTTTATGTAATTACTGCTGCCAACATCCAATCACAATGGCGGACAGCCAGTCAGGAAGACAGAGCTGCATTTATATGCCTGCTAAGTGTACCTCAGAGACGGAAAGAGGCGAAAGGGGGAGGGACGCAAGGGGCAAGGTTTGGAGAGGGCATTAACCGACACTTTACGTTCTAGACGAGCAAGGCATAAGGTACGAGCAGTCTATACCGAGTTGAAGAATGTCTAAGCCTCAGGACTAATCAGTGCGGCCACAGAGCGTGAGCATTGTAGATGCCAGCGTCAAATCAGTCTTCCTCTGAACAATAGCAATACAGCCGAAGTCACACTTGAAAACAATAATCGGTTATTTTTATCTGCGGATTGGACAAACAATGAGTATTATAACGGTAAGTGTAATTACGTTGTGCAAACAGGTGGTAATTGCATTAGTATGGAACAGATTATGACGCTGTCTTTCCCCTCTCTATAAATTTTTGTAAGGATGAAACACGCACTCTGCTCGGTTTTGAACAAATTACAACAACAACAAATCCCCCAAAACTTAGTGTGGTTTCAATTGCCTCCTTAAATTAAGCTCCATTCAAATGTTGGGCAGTTCATCATAAAATGAAATTCGTCTCCGGTCACACCCATTTCACAAGTGCGATAAATACGTAATTCGCCGTGGAAATTGTAATGCGTTCTAGCTTTGACAGGTAATTTGCCACTACTGCATCTGAATTTAGTTATTACATAGATATCTGGTAAGTTAGAAATATGTTTTCTGTCCTAAAATCATTTGTGAAATTTCTTTTAATACTACAAACGTTTTGCTGCTCTCCGGTAAATTGTGCAAACCACAATATAGATATTTTGTAGTTTCTGTTTACTACAACAATCTAATCCATTCTTGTTCCTGAATGGTCGATATTCCAATACACAATTAAACCTTGTCTAAACCACAATGTTTTTATTCATGCTTAAGCCGCGGTTAAAAAATATCTTTCTTGATTAAATTGTACATAGCATTTTAAATTTGCTGTAATACTTTCCTGCACAAATGATGTTATGTTCTTGCTCTCACAAGAACTGAAATACGATGGATGCCTGTGTCTTCTTGTATTGTACAACTCATGGAATTCTTATTGAATGTGAACATAGGAATCTGAACTGTAACTTTCCAGAACAGCAACACTCCCGACCTTCCATATATCACAAAACGGGTATAGCACAGAACCGAAACTGACGCCAACAGGCAAATTTTGTTTTTCTGTCTGCGAAGAAAACTGACTTCAGCGTTTGATTATCAGTTCATTTTTTACTTTGAACATTGTACCCATTTGGCTAAACTCAGTACTTACATACTTATATAATTTTTTTTTTAATTACCAAAAGGAAATATGAGATGGATTTTATTTTTCTCCGTAATTTCACCACTTTTATCGAGTTTGTATTTTCTCACAAAACTTTTGCAAGATATGAAGTTCGTCTGTAAAATAGATTTGAATGTAGCCAATAAGATTGTGTCACAGTCATTAAAAGTACACGCAACCAAGCCTATTTTAGAAATTTTAGCTCTTGTAAGTTCTGGTGACACTGCAGAATAAAACAACCATTATTGATTAGATATACTCTAAGATAATTTAAGATTAACTAAAATAGGTCAAGTGAATCTCAGCTTTGGCTTTCCATCCACGCTGAACTTCTCTCAGCTTTTCAAGCGTCCACCTCCCCCCTCCTCAACCCATTTCCCCCATCAAGAAAAATACAAATCGTTAACGCGTTCTCAGTCACCTATCTTTATTATAGCCTGAAGTATCCGTCTAGGAGTACACTCCTTTACTTTTAATGTTTGTCTTGAAACAGAATGAATAAAGGCACAGTACAGTTTTTGCTTTTGAGGCCATTACGGTCTTTACGGTCTTAACACACACACACACACACACACACACACACACCTGAGAACGAGTGTATGATTAATTCTTGCGAGCTTTCGTGTACACCCTGCTTGGTTTCTGGCTTTTGACAAGATCAGTCAGCTGATCATTCAGGATCGACGTGAACAGCTTCCTAACAGAAATAGTCTTATTCCTCTGTAGTTACCGCCTTCATGCTTCATGCCTGTCATGCTTTCCTTCATAAAGCAGAACTATAGGCCATGTGACTCATTCTTCTGGTACAATACTAGCATCTAAAACTATTGAAAAACTACAAACATGTGCCGAACAAAGGAATATCATTTCAATGTATTTGTTTAGAACCAAATGATTACACGCAAGCTTCCCGTTTTGCAATGCTTTCCACTTTAACATTGATTTAAGAAAGTCACCAGAAACTGCATTATCATTGCCACTTCTTCTTTGTGGTTCAGAGACTGAAAAGGACTTAAAAACTCTAAAAGATTAATAAGACAGTCGGAAATTTTTCGTCCTTTCTATTTTCCAAGTTATATCTCGGATTGTCTGTCTTTAAGCCCTCAGAATATTCTAGGCCTAAAGTCTTTCCTTTCTGATATTCTAATTTTGTACGTAAGAATGGCAATTAGTAAGTGAGTCCGATTTCTCTACATTATGTTTTACCAAAAACACCGTAAAATAAGATAGAAAACCAACACTCTCACAAAGGGCCTACGATCAAAAACCTCGATATACAATCCAATATTTAGTTTTCTAACCATTGCTATCACTTTATGGGAGACCTGCAATTAAGATGTCTTCCATCTTGATCCATTCCCTGGCCGCTATTCATCTTGCTAACTACTTTCCCGCTTGATGGATTCCGTATGTAGATAGCTAGTAGTAACAGGAAGAAAAAAGGGGAAAGAGTGAGAATGAAACTGTCAGCCTGTTCGATGTGGATGTTATCAGCTGGAGACGACGACGAGAGAGAGAGAGAGAGAGAGAGAGAGAGAGAGAGAGAGAGAGAGAGAGAGAGAGAGAGAGAGAGAGTAATCTTAGAACAATAAAGAACCTAAATGCCCTCACCGGCGTCGTCCAATATATGACGAGGATGCCAAATTCTATTTCCTTCGCAGCACACTTCATAGACACATGAATTCTGATCCTTTCCATGATGTGAACGCCAGAGCGCTTAACATGGGAATCGTGTTCTCTCGTCTGTAAGAAGAGAGAGAGAGAGAGAGAGAGAGAGAGAGAGAGAGAGAGAGAGAGAGAGAGAGAGAGAGAGAGAGAGAGAGACAGACAGACAGACAGACAGACAGACAGACAGACAGTGCGCATGTATGTGCACATACTTTTGCGCCCACGTATGTGTGTTCGTGCGTGCGTACTATTCATAAATGGATGTACGAGAGAAGGGAGGAGGGAGAATGGATGATGAGAATGTGTCAGTATAGCTGTGTCAGTATAGCTGTGAGTTATAACTATAATTTCATTATGGCATTGCTCAGATTTACAAGTAGAGCAATGCACTGTCTTTCAAAGCTGTCCGACTGTTAGATGTAATACGTGTAATCTCGTGTTCTCTCGTCTGCAGAGAGAGAGAGAGAGGAGAGAGAGAGAGAGAGAGAGAGAGAGAGAGAGAGAACGAACGAACGAACGAACGAACGAATTTTATTTTAAGAGGGTAGTGGACTAAGCATGAATGCTTTTTTTTACATCCAGCCCTCTGGGCAAGAAAAAAAAAATCGATATATAGTAAAAAAAGCAAATAAATACAAACACACATAAAAAAATGGAACAATTGCTTGCATGAGAACCTTTGACAAAAGAAGAAAGAAGAAAAAGAAACCAATAAACACCACCACCACCACCACTACCAAGAACAACAAGAAGAAAACACAATAATCAGGGCAAGGGGGGGGGGGGGGGGGGGGGAAATGGAGAGAGAGAGAGAGAGAGAGAGAGAGAGAGAGAGAGAGAGAGAGAGACCGATGGACCGACCGACCGACCGACCGACTGGCAATAGTCAGAGATAAAAGGAAGAGAAGGACAATGAAGCAGACATGGAGAAACACCCAAAAAAACTTTGAAAAAAACCCCCACATGAATGGTATGGGATGATCAGTGCAATTTGCAAAGAATTGAGTCAACTTCGAACATCACATAGTTGTTGAATTAAATCTGAATTGAGAGTTTTCAATACATTTTTGGGTATAGTGCAGTCAAATCTGAGACATTCATAAGATATTTTTGAAAATTAGACTTGAATTTTTTAAAGTTTGATTGATTTTTTAGTTCTTGAGGAATATGGTTCCATAGCCAACCTCCAGAATACGCCAAACTGGACTTGAATAGATTAATCATTGAAACGGGAGGTTGCAAACGGTTTATTTTATGTGAATGTCGATAGTCGTTAAAAGTGAACATATTTGTCAGAGAAAGTGGAGCATTTCCATGGAGTACCTTATGCATAAAGAGCCTTTATTGTATAGAAGTTTGGCTTTGAATGGGAGAATGCCTGATTGTTTATAGTCTGAGTCTGCCAGCGAGGGGTGGTCGACCTAACGTTACTTTGACAGCTCTTTTGTGAAGGCTAATTAGTGGTTTGAGTGAATTATTGCTCGCTGAGTCCCAAAGCGTTGAGGCATAGTCAATAAAAGGCTGAATGTAAGAGTGAAAGAACAGTTTTCTTGCATGCAAATTTAAGAAGTTCTTAATCCTTTTTAGAAGATGTAGTTTTCTTGCAACGTTTCTAGATAAAGACTCTAAGTGTTGTTTTGACCAAGTAAGATTATTATCTATTGTTATTCCCAAGACTTTGTGACTGGTTACTTCTTCGACGTTTTCGTTAGAAATGCAAAGTACTGGCAGATTCTGGCTTAGAGTTTGACGTTTCTGTCTAGTAGTTATCATCATGAATTTAGTTTTATGAGGATGGAGAGCCATGTGATTAAATCGTGTCCATTTAACCAAGAGATTGATGTTTTCTTGCATGTCACTGCAAACCTGTTTGGCATCAGAATTACTTGTGTCTAAGGTTGTGTCATCAGCGAACATTTCACTGTTTATTTTCAAGTACAATGGCAGATCATTGGTGTAAAATGAAAACAATATAGGACCTAATACCGACCCTTGTAGGACACCAAATTGTTGGGAAGAAAATCAGATTTGTATGTGTTTACGGACACAATTTGTTGTCTGTTGGAGAGAAAAGATGAAATCAGTTTCAGGGTTTTGTGTATGAGAGAGAGAGAGAGAGAGAGAGAGAGAGAGAGAGAGAGAGAGAGAGAGAGAGAGAGAGGGAGGTGAGAGAGAGAGTGATTATCTTAAAAAAATAAAGAACCTAGTATCATCCTCCCTCTGTCCAAACTGATCCAATAATGAAACAATATTATCGTCACGGTGACAATTGCTAAAATAGAAACGGAAGGCAGATGATTGAGGAGAAGGGAGGAAGGGGGGGGGGGGGGGGGGGGGGGGGAGACAGAGTAAGCGAGAGACCAACTTTCTACCCTCTCCCCCCTCCCCCCCCCCCCCCCCCCCCCCCCCCCCCCCCCCCCCCCACATGTCTGTGCGCGGGTGGAGTGGGGCGTGTAGATGAAAGAAAGACAGCGGGAGAAGAGGCAGAATGAATGATAGGTCACAGAAGAGAGGGAAGAGAAGGAGCATCCAATTAGACAGTGCTAATTCTTATAGATAATACATGATGCAATAGATAAAAGGAAAGAAAAGAAAAGAAAAAGCATTTATACACAGGTCTTACACAGCAGGTTGCATTAATTACAGCTTAATAAAACCTACATCATCAGTTTCACCATTCACAGTTAGAGCAAGCGCCTGATGATGAATGTGTGTGTATTCGTGCGTGCATGTATATATATATATATATATATATATATATATATATATATATATATATATATATATATATATGTGTGTGTGTGTGTGTGTGTGTGTGTGTGTTGTGTGTGTGTGTGTGTGTGTGTGTGTGTGTGTGTGTGTGTTATGTGTGATAACAAAATGTCGCGTTTCTGTCAAATCCAGAAACCACTAACCTAACCTTTATCCTTCTTTTATCCATTCTTCCATATTCCTCTCAAGCTGTCTTCAGTAACACCGATCATGTGCTCACCCACCTCATCCCCTTCACCTCCCCCATCCCCTCAAATTCGTTTGTCAACATTTGATTTACATCGGTAACAACGTCCAGGTCTAGTATGTTTCCGTGCTTTAGTTTTGTCAGAATCTGTCACTGGATGACCAAGTGGCCATTGTAGCTGAGTGGGACCTGACCTCACACGCAGGAGTCTATAGTTCCCTTGTTTTAAATTTTCGGCAACAGAAACACTAGACTGTTTAAGTTTTTCCTACGACCCATAGGCACCATCCCCTTTTTGTCTGCGAGAGAAAAAAAAGGAATAAAAATTGGTCTTGGCCAACGACTGTCTTTACTCCTTACTCTCGATCTGAGCTATCTCAGCGTCAATGTCTGTAACAGGTACTCCAGTTTTCTTGGTGAAAATGTCCACACATGTGTTCACACAATCTTCCGCAGACCCCCCTGTTGCTGTTCTCTAGGATACCTTTAACACAGAGATTCCATGGTCTTCAGTGCTGCTCATGATCGTTCATGACACGTTTGATTCTGCTGGCCTCCTTTCGTTGTTGTGACAGCTGGCCCTGAAGTTCCACCCGTTCCCCTTTCAGTTTCTCGACTTCAGTTTTAAGTTTGTCGTTTTCCTTTTGCAGGTCAAAGATTTTAGTTTCGAGCGTTTCTATTCTAGCCAGTGATGCTGTGAGTTTCTCCACACATCGCACGCAACGTCAGGATACCTTCTTTGGTCGCTAACTGGTACATTGTTTCCGAATTTCGTGCAAAGTGTCCGTTAACGCCATTCCTTCACTGACACAATTCTCACTGTCCTGCTTTTGCTTTTTTCTTGCCTTGCCTAATTCTGCTTTGCTCTGTTTCCGGACTCGGACATACGTCACTCACTGAGGACGAAGAAGATTGTTTTTTTTTGATGTATTTGAAAGATACGCAGAAATTCTGGTTGTCACTCCTGGACAGCGGCTGTCTCATTCACCTGATTCACACCTTAAATAAAACACGTGACGGACACACATACCGTGATCCATCGAACAGAAAGAAACATAGCACCCAGTAAAGTCCACTGACAAAACTTCATTTTATGGTTCTACTCTCTCTGTAACGGTAACCTCCAGAAAACAACAACGACAACAACAACAACACAACAACAACAATACACTGATTACAGTTGTATTTCAATACTTGTTGATGTGACTTCTGTTAAAATTTTGTCGAAATGCCGGCCGGCCTAGGCTAAGATTAAAAAAAAAAAAAATTTTTGTTTTTTTATTTTTTTAACTGTCCTCGCAGAGACACGCTAATCTGCATCTTGTCAGTCCGGCGACCGGAAGTTAAGACCTGGAATACAGTCTTGACAAATGGAAGATCCTGACATTGCTGTACAATGCTGTGTGGCCATGGGAGGAACAGTCGTCCCACTACTTCTCTACAGATTGTAAATCCATCACAAAAGTTCAGCAAGTGATAACTAAAACAGTAGCAGAGGTCCGAGGAACAAGCCGATGGAGATGGAAACCATGGATCTTACGACAGTCTTGGAGATGTGTTTGACACTAGACGGACAGTCAACTATTAAAGAGGACTAAGGGGGAGGAATAGGATACTGTAGACAAGAGGATTAATGACGAAATGAAGAACTCGAAGGAACGTTCGGTCCAACAACAGTGTGGGGAGATGAAAAAAAAAAAACAAAAAAAAAAAAAAAAAAAAAAAAACGTACACAAGTACAACATGAAGAAAGCTTCAAACACTGTAAATGACTACGCCAAACAAAAGCAGAGTCAGCACCATTCAGGACAAAGACGGCGATTGATTCACACGGGGAGACATCATTAACAGGTGGACTGAATATTGCTCCCAACTCTACACGAACAGAGCATACGAGATCCAAATGTGTGGTAACAGCACAGGATTCATCAAGTAGGCTAAAGATAACATTCCGACGCTCCGTAAAGAAGTCATAGCTGCAATGAAATGGCTAAAACGGGGAAAGGCTGAAGGCGTCGGCAACTTCCATGCAGAACTCTTGAAACGTACCGGAGGTGCGCTGATTGATATCCTAATCGCCATCCGCCACAAAATCAAACACACCGGGAAGTGTCCCACGCCATGCACTCAATCACTAACTGTAACCCTTCCTGAGAAAGGAATTCTCCAACGCTGTCAGAACTATATTTTTTAAGCTTGATCAGACACGTCAGCAAAGGAATTATTAGAATTATTTGGAACAGATTTTAACCGCAAGCAGTTACCATCATTGCTGAAGAACAGGCTAGATTCCGCAAAGATGGACATACGACGATACCATCAAACACATTTTTCGCCTGTGTGTCCTTTCAAGAAGAAATACCATCAAACTGACTTTTCACTGTGTGTCCTTTCAATACAGAAATACCATCAAACAGATGTTTAGCCTGTGTGTTCTTTCAAGACAGAAATACCATCAAACAGATGTTTATCCTGTGTGTCCTTTCAAGACAGAAATACCACCAAACAGATGTTTAACCTGTTGTCCTTCAAGACAGAAATATCATCAAACAGATTTTAAACCTGTGTGTCTTTTCAATACAGGAACACCATCAAACACATTTTTCGCCTGTGTGTCCTTTCAAGAAGAAATACCATCAAACTGACTTTTCACTGTGTGTCCTTTCAATACAGAAATACCATCAAACAGATGTTTAGCCTGTGTGTTCTTTCAAGACAAAATACCATCAAACAGATGTTTATCCTGTGTGTCCTTTCAAGACAGAAATACCATCAAACAGATGTTTAACCTGTTGTCCTTTCAATACAGAAATGCCATCAAACAGAATTTTAACCTGTGTGTCCTTTCAAGACAGAAATACTATCAAACAGATTTTAAACCTGTGTGTCCTCTCAAGGCAGAAATACCATCAAACAGATTTTCAATCTGTGTCATTTCAATACAGGAATATCATCCAACAGATGTTAAACTGTGTGTGTCCTTTCAAGGAAGGAATATCATCAAACAGATTTTTAACCTGTGTGTCGTTTCCCAAAACGTCTCCAGCACAAGAGGGAGCTATGCCACCTAGATTTCAAAAAGACGTTCAACAGAGTATGGCAGGAGACAGACTGGACCACCATGAAGAAAGATGACAGAGTATGACAGGAGACAGAATGGGTCACAATGAAGACAGATAACAGAGTATGGCAGGAGACAGAATGGACCACAATGAAGACAGATAACAGAGTATGGCAGTAGACAGAATGGACCACAATGAAGAAAGATAACACAGTACGGCAGGAGACAGAATGGACCACAATGCAGAAAGATAAAGAGTATGGCAGGAGACAGAATGGACCACAATGCAGAAAGATAAAAGAGTATGGCAGGAGACAGAATGGACCACAATAAAGAAAGATAAAAGAGTACGGCAGGAGACAGAATGGACCACCATGAAGAAAGATAACAGAGTACGGCAGGAGACAGAATGGACCACAATGAAGAAAGATAACAGAGTATGGCAGGGAGACAGAATGGACCATAATAAAGATAACAGAGTATGGCAGGAAACAGAATGGACCACCATGAAGAAAGATAACAGAGTATGGCAGGAGACAGAATGGGCCACATGAAGAAAGATAACAGAATATGGCACGAGACAGAATGGACTACAATGAAGAAAGATAACAGAGTATGGCAGGAGACAGAATGGACCACAATAAAGGTAACAGAGTATGGCAGGAGACAGAATGGACCACCATGAAGAAAGATAACAGAGTATGGCAGGAGACAGAATGGGCCACAATGAAGAAAGCGAAGGTCGGGCAGATGGTGATCAAAACCACCCAGCAACTCTCTTCTTCAAAACCACAAGGTGCGGTGCTCATTCAGGGTGCCATGGAGAATGGTTTCATACTTTAGGTAAAGTTCGTCAGAGCTGCTTTCTATCTATCTCCCCTTTCAATATATTTCTGGATTAGTTTAGCTTAGCTTGGCTTAGCTTAGATGCTCCCGTGTCTGTCGCAAGAGGCAGTCAAGGCGCTCCACTGTGCACGGTCCTCAACCAGTTTACTGGTGTCACTCCATCCTCTGTCAACGAATCTGAGGTTTCTCTCTACTGTCTGTCGCCAGCTCATCCTGGGTCGTGCTCTTTTTCTCTGGCCTGCTGGGGTCTGTTTAATGGCCTGGTTTGCCGGTCTTGATGAGGGTAATGTCAAGATATGACCTAGCTAGCGGAAGCACCGTCTGCATATGATGGCTGATACGGGGAGCTGTTTGGTGACCTCTTCATTTGGTATAAAGTCTGACCATTTGATGCCCAGAGATCTTACGCAGGCACTTGGTGTCAAAAGCGTCGAGTTTCTTCTCCTGGGTGGTCTTCAGTTGCCAGGTTTCACAGCCATATAGCAGCGTTGAAATCACACTGGAGTTATAAAGCTTCAATTTGATTCCAAGGGAGAATTTCTTGCTGTTCCATATTTTGTTCAACTGATTGAATGCTGATAGGAGGTCACAGAAAACCTACGTTAGTATCGCCATGTAAGAAGATCCATTGCTTAAACAGTCCTCCAGGGGACTTTTTTTTTTAATGAAAGTCTCTGTGTTCTCTTCAAACATTCCTGTATATACACAACAGCACACAGTTTTTGGTTTGGAAAACATATCACTTCTAATGGCTGTACATGCTTTCCTGTTGTGTTGTTTGAAAATGGACTTATAAGTTATCCTACATATCCCATCACTAATCTGGATATCATCAATAGTCAAAGCATAGAGAGTTTGGCCTCTCTGACCTGACACTAATGCTAAAATCATTACCAGTCTAAATGGGAGGTGTTTGAAGTCTAATTTCTCCACAGAATCCCAGCTTGCTAAAGACTGCACAACTACATCAACTTCCCAAACTTCCTGATATATCGGAAGTGATGGCCTATTTTCAAATGCCCGCTTGACTTCACGACAGATAACTGGATGACAGCCTAATGTGTCTCCCCTTTGGTGTGAAAAAAGCACTTTTGACCATATTTATTGTACTGTGGCTTACTCCTGAACTTTACAGCTCTGCAACAAAGTTTGCTACAATTATATGTGAGGGAAATGTTATGCAAGTCCTAGCCATATACTCCTACCGTTTTCTAAGATAACTGTCACATGCTTTGGTGTAGATGGGCGCCACGAGTCCGTTAGAAGTTCCACGGCTTTCTTCGTCATTCTGGCTTGCTTGTAGATTTTCCGCAGATCTTGCAAACTAGCAGGTTCAGGCGTCTTCGCTGAATCAGGGGAAGCACTGCCTCTGGCTGGCTGAGGAGATGTAGAAGCCTGGTCCTGTGGCGTTGTTCTGCTGGACTTTCCGAAGAACTCGTGTCACCACACATGAAACAGGCATGTTTTTTTCCAGGAGATACTAAAAGCATTAACAGCAAAGGCAGCCATGTCAGGCTTGTATGATATATATTTCTTCATCTGCTTGTTCAGTCTTGAAGCAAACAAGTCAATAGAAGGGAACATGCTCAGCTCTTAGAAAGCTTTTCTGAGGCAGTTGCTGGCAAGCTTCAATTGTACGTCTATGTTGGTATGCCTGGATTCATAATCAGCAATGACATTTACCTTGCCTGGCATATAAAAAGCACTATGCTACTGTGGAGACACCATGACCGTAGTTCAAAGGTCAACAAATTGCAAGCATCTGAATGACTTGTACCCGTGTGCTAAATGCAAGACACACAAGTCATGTTATAACTGCAACAATCTGACATGTTTTCCTCTTAAATTCTCTTGAAAACATTGCAATGCTAGGAAACCAGCTTTTAAATCCAGAATATTTACGTGAGACAATTTCACTGTGACAGACCACTGCCCTCCTGATGATACTCCCTCACATTCACAACCACAATCAGAAAGGCTTGCGTCAGATGTGACTATAATATCAGGTTCACTGTACTGATGTCATTGTATGCCTGGTCTAATCCACCAATACAGCTCAGCTTTGCTGTTAATAGACAGTGTCATGGTCTGGTCAAAATCCCCACAGCTTTTCTTTAAAGCCTAAATTTTGCCTGCTTCTAGATAACTGTAATGGAGAGGCTCGCATTTGACAGCTGTCAAGAAGAGGCCCATAATTCACTGCTGCACAGCTGGCAAAGATTTCCCCTATTACCTGAGCAACCTCTCTTATTGACAAAGACTGTGCAGCAAGCATGCACAGTCCTGACTTTGTTGGATGAATCAGAAATCCCAATTTGACGGGCCATCAGTGTGTCAATGACATTTCTCATACATTTGTTCAGTGACACCACATAACTGTTATCTAGAAAAGCTGTGGAGATGTGCCCTTTCAGCCATAGCTGGGCAAACACAGACTTCATAAGCGTAGTGAACAGGTGGGGGCTGAAGCAGGGCCATTGGGTAAGGCATAGTATTAATAATAATGCTGACCTCTCCAAACAATTCTGAGCAGTTTCCAGAATTCTGGGTGTATGGCAGTAGGCATCTTTGAGATCAACAGAGCTCATGTAGCAATCTTTCTCAACCAGGGATAGAGCAGTGGCTAGTGTTTCCATTCTAAAATGGTGGTATGTAACTTCACTGTTCAGTTTCTATAAATTCAGGAACATCCTGTGTGATGTATTTTTCTTTTTCCTCGTAAAACTAGAGAAATTACTTCACCTGTTTACTTTTTACATGCTGATATCACACCTTTTGATCAAAGTTTTGAATTTCAGTGTCAATAAAAAAAACCTCTCATTTTCACACTGACATGATTTGTTTGAAAGCATGGTAGCCGGCCTGCTCAGACTGTTTGGGTAGCAATCGAACTGTATTTTTGCACCTGGCACTATTCTCAGAATGTCTGGATATGATCACTAAGAATTCATAAATTCCTTAATTCTACCTACCTGAAACTTGGAGGGTTCACATTTTTCTTTAATTCCTTTCAGGGTATTTGGCAAGTTGTCGCCAAAAAACAAAGCTGTAACCGAAACGGATTCGTCATAGATTTTCGTCGCCAAACAACAAAGCTGAAACCGGAATGGATTCGTCACAGATTTTGGCTGTGCTTTTGTTTACAAATGGCCGGATGTCAGCTCTCCTGAGCAAAGACATTTCCCGGCTTGCATAAATGTGTGGTGGTTGTTATGCAATCACACAGATCACGTGCGCAGACACGCGCGCGCGCGCGCGCGCGCGCGCGCGCACGCGCACACACACACACACACACACACACACACACACACACACACATCACGGAAGGTCAATCGCATCAGTGCAGTAGCGAAGTTCATCTGCTCGTCTGCTCTGCTGTACATCAGCGGCCAGTAGTGAGTTGGCTAGACGCGTAACTGCTGTAGCAGCTTTTGTAACAGCCCGCTAAATGTCGGACAATTTCAAGTCCGTTTCTTGCATGTGGTGGCGTCTTAGTCTAGGTTTCCCAATTAAATGTTGGAGTTGTCATGTCGGGGCAAATTTTCTGTTGTGCGTTTCAAACCGTTTCTTTAACACTTTTTTTCCGAGAGTCGGCCTTGGATTTTTTTTTTTTTCCCGAACTTCTGCGCCACCTCAGAGGCAGTGCACCCGCCGCTCATTCTGACACCCGTCCACAGCCACAGCCCGGTCGGCCCCGTTGCAGCCCAGACACCGGCAATCCACAGGGAGCAGTCAATATCAAGTCGTCAAGAGGCATCCTACCGGAGGAGACACTGCACTGCTGCCGAGTCACTTCGGTGGTGTTCAGTGGCGCCTATTCTGATCTAACATACGCAGGCACCACCTGCTAAGCCCACTACTGACGACAATAATTGCTTAGTCGCGGAGCCGGCGTGAGTGAGCTCTCCCTCCGGAGGGCGCCACCACGTCCGTCCAACGACAGCCCCCATGGACTCGCCGATACCGGTGACCCCGACGGAACCAAACTAAGGCCACAGACGGAGAGTACATCGAAACTGAGGTCACCATGAGGACAGGGCATGAAGGGCACATAGAATTTGAGACTTTTTTTTATGCTGATCGATGAGAATGAGGATGATTAAGATGATGCTACGGATTTCCATTTCGGTCTGAGACTACATGACAGGGCTGTACTCTACGCTTCCTTTCATGATATATCCCGGCGTCAACCAGGAATGAGAGATACAGGCACCTGCAGTGTTGGTCATGAAATTTGAGCACCACTCTCAGAAACGCATCCATTAAGTGGATGAAACTCTCGACTGTGTGGTCCCAGTCTTCCCAACTGAGTCCGCAGCAAACTCAACTCTGGGTAGGAGCCGGTCGGGGCAGAAAAACCCACGTGACTCTGATGGGATTCGAACCCACGACCTCCCAGCCGGGAGTCCGCGACGCTAACCACTTCGCCACGGCGGCTGGTGCCCTTGGAATCTTTTGTTCACAACCCCCACAGATTAAGTATATACAGATTGTTCACTGCCTTCTTTCCGTTACTTTCTTGTTAAAAGCCAAAATTTCGATTACTTTCCTTTGCTCTGGGTGGTCAAAGTATTCAGGTTTAGTATTTGCTGTTGCATTCAAAGTTGCATATTTCAGGTTTAAAACACACAGACACATTCACGTAGAACTCATACATATGCATGCATGTACATAAATACGCACACACGCACGCACGCACACATGCACGTACACACGCACGCACACACACACGAACGTACACAAATGAACACACATACAAACTGCACTCATTTAACCGCATATGCATGCATGCATGTTATACACACATGCATTCGGATGCATACACAAATACATACACACGTGAGTGCGCGCGCACACATACACACACACACACACACACACACACACACACACACACACACACACACACACACACATGCATATGCGCACACATGAGCACATACACAAGCATGCACACGGTTACACACGTTTACACACATATGCATGCAAGTACTCAAAATATACAAAGGTACACCCACACATACACACATGTGCATGCGCAGACTTGTATGCACAACTGCAAGCACGGTTTTGGAGCAGGAAAGTTCACCCAACACAGTTCACCCCAGGCAATTCGCCCATCGTAGACAATTCACTTCTGGACATTTACTCCTGACAACGCGCCCTGATGACAATTCGCTCCCATTGTGCATGTTGCCTACTTGCACGAACTCACAGACGTGTATGATGTGTGTGTGTGTGTGTGTGTGTGTATGCGCGCGCGCGCGCGTGCGCGTGTGTGTGTGTGTGTGCGCGCGAGTCTGCGCATGTGATGTGTGTGATTGCATAACAACCACCACACAATTACACACACACACACACACACACACACACACACACACACACACACCAAACACACACACACACGCATGCACAAACACACGTTTGCACAAACACGTTTATGGACACACATATGCACGCACACACATGCACACACACACACACACACACACACGTGACACAAAATGGCGGAGACTGCCAGCAGTTAACTTTTTCTCGCGAGGTAAAAGTTTTTGCAAGTGGCTAGACATGAAATCAAGAAGTAACGGCACTCCTGCATGCAAACGGATAACTCGGGCTTCCCAACGATGGTCAGCTTCGAACGCAAACACGTCCGATCGTTCGGAGAGCCATCAATGCAACCCAGGAAGCGAGAAGCCGTCCACTGATCCAACACCAACGACAGTGGAGTCTGCGAACGAGACAGTGTGCAGCGGCGTCATCTCAACACCTGTGCTGTGCTCAACATCCGACGCAACGCCTGACTTACGGCAAGTCATTTTAAATCTTGCTGCCGAATATCCTCCCTTGAAAAAGCAGTGGAGTTTCAAAACGGCATAATCAGAACATCGCCAAGCCGAAAGTTTCCATGACGACCACGGAAACTCAAACCGACCCCTGCCCTCCAGCTGGACCCACCTACGCTGAAGTGGCGGGAAGTCGATTGTCGTCAGGCGTTGCGAGTCATCCTGCACAGCACAAGACGTCTGCTGCAGAAAAAAATATCGAAGAAGGTGGGACTAACAAAAAGGTGTCCTGCCCTAGCCTTTCGAAGACAAATGACGCCAAACCTTCCAAGGCTGACCAGTCAAGAGATGACGTCAAGTACAAATCTCGTCATCTTGTGGATTCCAAAAAGAAATCGAATACTAGTTCCGATCTACCGAATGTTCTTATTTCTTCACGACTCTGTTATGAACGGAGTACAAGAAACACGCCTTGGTCGATCTTATCATTTCAAACCTTCAAAACAACGAAGCAACACTTTGAAAATAACTCAAGATCACTTGCAGGAGATAGCTACAAAAGAACCTCATCTGATGCTGTGGTTATCCACTGTGGGATTAACGACTTGAAGACAACGGAGCCAAATAAGCTGTGCAACACCTTTGTTAAATCACTAAAAGACGCATCAAGAAAGAATCCTAACACCAGATTCGTCGTCAGCAAAAAGTTTCCCACAGTGAAAGACCTGAAGATGGAGGTAAATCGGCAGTTATTTAATGCCATCCTCATCTCCGAGCTGTTCGAACGTGAACAACATCACGCTCGTCGATCATCATAACATAAGGCCTTACCATCTCAAGGACAACTGCCACCTGTCACAGAGGGGGACCAGTCTGCTGGCAGGGAACGTGGTGGGGCGACACGTCAGGGATCTTCTGTGGGAAACGCCCAGGAAGCCAGCCCGCTATGCCCGACCCTTTCTACGTCCACCCTACCCCGACCGCAGCTGGTTCAACCCGTTTTGACGTCCTAGGAGACTGGCCAGTATTCTAAGAATTGTCACATACGTCTGCACACTTGCGAATTCACTTACCTCCGTGCCCTTAGACTGCGTTGCGCGCACAAATAACTGCTGTGATTTTTGTCGGCTAATTTTTGACTGCACATGCAATTTTTTTTTTCCTTTAGATAATAGGACGTTATCATTACCGTTATTATTATTTTTTATTCCTGTTAACTTATCAGATTGTGAAAGATTTAGTTGATGTCCGCGGAAAGTAACTTCAGCGTATTCCAGTGGGAACTGTCGCTCCATCAGTACGAACTTGGATCACCTCGTGCAACACCTGGCGCACCATGAATACCAACTTTTAGCTCTTCAGTCTCTAAACGTTAAAAGAGACAAGTTGCCTAAATTAAAAAAACTATTATTTTCCCCCCCTATACATCAGAAGATAGATACCGATGGGAAAATCAGTACAGCTATATATATTCATGAAGGGGTAAAGTACACTTCATGCCCTAACCCTATTCCACCAAATATTCCCAATCTTAATTCTTGTGCCGTGACAGTTCAGTTGAACTCTTCACTCTTAACTGTCATATCTGTTTACCTACCAAAGGGTCCAAATGATTTTAACAGAGTGGATTCGAACACTTCAGACGGACCAAGGTAAAAAATTTCTCATTGCAGGAGATTTCAATGCACATTCACCATTTTGGGAGAAGGACTGTCAATCAATTACAAGTAATCGTTTCGTTGAAAACATTGTTGATACTTCCTTCTATCTCCTTAATGATGGTCGAATAACTCGTATTCCTGATAATCCTAGTCATAGAGCGAGTGCCATTGATCTAACTTTAGTGTCCCCAGATGTGGCACCAGTCTGCAGCTGGAATACACTTGATGACAACCTACACATAGTGATCATTTACCTATTGTCACTTGTTTTGAAACTAAAAAATCTCAATCAACAGATACAACCAAGGACAAAGTACCCAAGTATAACTATAGACTTGCAAATTGGGATAAATTTTCAAGTTTACTATCTACATTTGAAGTTAATGACGCAAACAACAAAGATGTCAATACCTTATATACTTTATTTACAAATGCAGTCCTAGATGCTGCAAATGAATCTATCCCGCGGTGCAAGTCAGTAAGATCTCACAAGCATCGGGTAATATTTGGTGGAATCAAGCTTGTGAAGAAGCAAAGGAGGAAAAGATATCAAAATTTAGAATGTATTTAAGAGATAAGTCTGTCCCAAATCTTTTAGAGATGAAAAAAGCAAAAAACTAAGCCAATATGGTTAATGCACAAGCAAAAAGGCAATATTGGTCTAATTTTTGCATAAATGAAATATCAAATCACAAGGACATGCAAAAAGTCTGGGAGAAATTAAAAACTATGAAGAATGGAATTAACTTGCCACAGTGTCCTATCAAATTGGACAACTCAGATATACCTACAAATCTAGAAAAAGCTGAAGAATTTGCTGAAATGTTTGCAAATTATAGTAGAAATACTGGACTCTCAGAGAAAGACAGGAGATATAGAGAAAATCAAGAAAAAAAATAGAACACATAGAGAAACAAATAATATAAATGAATCGTATATAAATGCTGATATAACATTGTACGAAGTAAAAGAATGTATTTCAAGTCTTAAGAAGGAAACATCCGTTGGTTTAGACGGAATCTCAAATGAAATGCTGGGACACTTGCCAGATAATGTTATAGAATTTCTTCGTTTTTTTTCTACAGAAATGCTGGTCTGATGGTAATATCCCTCTCGTCTGGAAGCACTCAATCATTATTCCAATACACAAACAAGGAAAGCCCAGAGCAGATAAAAACAGCTATCGTCCAATCGCCTTAACATCCCACACATACAAACTAATGGAAAAGATTGTTTTAAATAGACTAGTTCATTACTGCGAAAAAAATATAAAGTAATACCTGTCAACCAAGCTGGCTTTCGAAAAGGCAGATCTACAACTGAACATCTCGTTAAATTAACAACTCAAGTAAAGCAGCAGTTCGCAAGGCGAAAAAATATACTAGCGACATTTTTTGATGTACGAAAAGCATACGATCAAGTTTGGCACACTCGCCTTCTCTGTAAACTTAAACACATAGGCATAACAGGTAACACGTACAATTACATTGCCAGCTTTCTATCTAATAGTTTATACAGGTAAAGCTTGGAAATTCATATTCAAACCCCAGACAGGTAAGTATGGTAACCTCAAGGATCGGTTATTTCTCCAATTTTGTTTAACATCCTTTTAGCTGATCTTCCGAAAGACTTGTCCAAAGATACCACTTTAGCTCAGTTTGCTGATGATATTTGTTGTTTGTGGATGAAGGTGTCAATGAAACGTAAAACTCCAGTCAGGGCTTTGAACTATACAAAGAAAGTGTATCAACGTGAACTTAATAAAATCAACAACTTATGATAGAAAATGGACTAACATTATCATTGGAAAAAAACAAAAATGATGCTGTTTAATTCAGGCTATGACCCTAAAAAATTACCTGAATTCACGATTAATGGTGCAGTCATAAAATATACACAAAATTGTCAAATTCTTGGTGTCTACCTCACTTCAAAACTTTCGTGGAATTACCACATCGATTACATAACAAACAAAGATAGAAAAAGTCTTAACTTTTTGAAGGTAATAAGCAGACAGCACTGGGGACAGGACACAAAGGCACTAATATCTCTCGCTACCTCCCTTGTACGTTCACGGCTGACGTATGGCCAGGAGGTTTTTTTTCAGCGCTCCAGCGCACTTGTTAAAGAAACTGCAGAGCATAGATTCCAAAGCTTACAAACTTGCTCTGGGTGTACCAATACACGCGTCAATTTTAGGAACTTACACAGAAGCAGGTATTCTACCCCTCAATGAACAAAGAAAAGCTTCAGCAGCGAAAATTTTTATCCTTAAAACTTCTGCTTATGAAACATTTTCACAAAAAGAAACAAATCTTAATTCAGAAACCGACTTTGCAAAAAGAGCTAGAACAATACAGTCATTGAAGTCCATTAACACATTTGCCTCAGATATTATCTGTAATACAGAGCTGAACGGGAAAAATGGTGCAATTAAACCTTCATTTTCTCCACTTCCAGAATGGGAACAAAACCAACCAATATTTGACATTAATCACACAGATTTATCCAAAAACCATTCTCCTAATCTATTAAAATGTTTAGTTGATTCCCACTTGGAAAGTAAGTATACTGACTACCTAAAGATATATACCGATGGATCAGTTCTTGATGATGATGGAAATACTGGTGCAGCTTTTGTAATACCCTCATTAAAAACAGAAAAACGATACTACATTGGTAAACATTATTCCATTTTTACTGCTGAACTTGTAGCCATACTTATGGCATTAAATTACATTGAAGATCTTTCGACGGATACATGCAATATCTTATTTTGTGTTGGATTCATTCAAAGTCTGTTTTACAAGCCATTAAATCCCGAGGCATAAAAAAACGACTAGAAATGACTATTGAAATAAAACATATATTATTCATGAGTTGTCTCTAAAGGGTACCAGTATTACCTTTTGCTGGATTCCTTCTCACTCCGGAATCACTCCAACGAGTGGGCAGATCATGCGGCTAAAAGGGCAGCAAAAAATATAGGATCACAGCTTCTCGACATTCGACTAGATCTGCATGAATTTAACCAGCGCATAGAAAGGGTGTCTCAAAATCAGGTTGCTGAACTGCACAAAAAAAAACAAATAGTCAGTATTACCAGCACTGTGTACAAGTAAAGAATGCAGCAAATCCGAAATCATTTTAAAACAATTTATCTGTAATGCATTCCAGACATGTTACTAGTTTGATGTATAGGTTTCGATTAAATGCTTTTAGAACAAAGTATTCTAAAAATACACATTGCATATGTGGCAAACAAATTACTGTAAACCACTTACTTCTTCACTGCCCAGGAGTTAGGCACTTTGTTCCTAAGATAAAGTTAGGAGATCAGTTGTCAGCCAGTGCACTATTATCCACTGAAAACATTTTAAATAATCACTCATTACTTTGAGTGTTCTCTGAAAATTTTGATTCCGGTCCACTTGGTATCTATCTCTGATGTACGTCAAACTAAAATTGTTGTATTGTACAACATTGATATAAAAGAGTTACGATTATATGATATATATGATTATCCCCCCCATCCCCTCCCTCCTACTACTCCCGTCCTCTATTCCGTCCTCCTTTCCACCCTGATGCCCCCCATTCCCACCCGCAAACCTTCTCCTCCCCCCCCCCTCCCCCTGCATTATTTTCCAGTCCTACTAAATTGTTTCATTTGATATACTTTAATTCCTCCGATCAACATACACTAAAGACTAGAAAAACGACCAGGATAAGTAAATATTTACCTATCTTACCACCCATCCCAACCTTCCCCTCTTGTCCCTAACACTCTCTCTCTCTCTCACACAAGGCACAGGCACATACACAACGCATACACACTCATACGCTCTCTCTCTCTCTCTCTCTCTCTCTCTCTCACACACACACACACACACACACACACACACACACACTTTTTTTTTTCCCCGTCTAATAACACTTATAGTGAATAGACGTTAAACTAAAGAACTAACACACACACACACACACACACACACATTCATGCAAACACACGTGCGTACAAAGGCGCGCGCGCGAGCATACGCATGCACATACATACATTATATATTGATATGTGCTCAGACGTACGCTTGTGTTTATGTCAAGTGTCGTTAGACCTAGTGTATCTGTGAACAGATCTATCTATATAGTGCTTCTTTCTCCTTCCCAATTCGTTCACCCATTCACACCCACCTTCTCACCCATGTCCTGTGCATACATGCATGCACACATGTAATTTTGTGTTTGCACACTTAAATATTTTTGCATTTGTGTTATGTGCGTACACAAAAGCTTATTTCATATATTCAGATCTAATCAGGAAAGGTAGTCTTTACGAAACTTTCATTTGCTAAGAAACAGACATGGTCCATGCGTGTATAAATCTACTGATTCCCATGTTGAACATAACTATACCTCGCTTGGTCTTTCGGAAATCTGTAAAAAGGTTTTTTTGTCTACAGTCTTTTTTTTTCCATATCGAATTCGTGCAGTTTATTGCTGCACACTGATGTCCGCCGTTCTTTATTTTCGTAGCCATGCTGTTTGACCACCCAAGTCTAAGGGACAATACTCTGTCGAAATCATCACGATTTGTCTTTACTGACAGGTCTGTGTAACCTCCTTAGTCTGTGACAACACCTGCCAATTTTTCATCTAGTTTTTCGTCCATTGACTCTTCTGTCTTGTACTCATTTTTGATCTCATCTGAAAAAGTATGAGGATTCCTCGCATTTCTTCCCACTTTGATCTTGAGTCACTTCTTTCAAAAAATCTTTCTCTTGCTCGTCGATGTCTTCATCTTCATGGATGCTTAAAATATCACAATCCGCAGCGTCCTGACAGCGTACTTTTTTGTGCGGAGGCTCTTCGTGGTCGCGCATTGACTCTTCACCCTCTTTTTGGCGGTAGGGACCGCCGAAATCAATTTGACTCGTGTTCTGGCTCCGACTGGCGATGTTCCCGCGATTGGCATCTCTTATGTGAATGTGGATTAACCAATCGCTACACGAGAGAGTCGAACT
>JADBJO010001486.1:300000-342500 GCA_016801955.1 Conus betulinus | reverse complement strand
AACACAGTAGTCTTCGTTTTGCTAAGAATTTGGTTCATGTTGCGGTAGAGTTCCAACACGTCTTGCTGGCTGAGGTCTGTGTTGAGAAGAAACTAGTCTTAGCTTTTTTCAACTGTCTGCAATGTTCCGCTTTGTAAATTTATACATCTTCTTATGAACAGTGACACTAGTGGAGCGCAGAAGCCTTGCAACGTTCACGCTTTAAACACGGACAGTTGCGGGGCGACTGCGTTGTACCAAGGCGTGGCTCTGTCTTCTCTTACTGTAAGCTGATGAAGGGTACGTGTCTGTCAAGCAGATTGCACACGCAAAATTCAGATCAGACAGAGACATATCAGATGTTATACACATTATCTGAAGATAAGCAGGCCCCTACTACGTTTGAAGACCAGCTGTCAGAGCTATTTCATTCTGTAGACCTGGTTTTTAAAGGCTTTCATGAACGTGGATTTGACGGTAGACGTGCATCTATATTCATTTTGATTTAAAGAACTGTTGAATATTTTGTTATGGTTTATGATATGTGTGTGGCACGTCGTAATATGTCACTCGTTGTTTAATGTTCTCCGACTTCTGACCATCTGCATGTTAGATCTAGTTGCAAAGTGAGGCGAATGCAGGCGGAAATCTAAACAAATTTTAAGTCTGATTAATAGCGAACCGCCAAGAAAACGCACACAAAAGAATCACAAGACAAAACACGACGCGTTTCGATCTCTTAGGTCTTCTTCAGGAAATATACAACAACACTCGGCACAACGAAAATGAAGAAGCAATCACTTCTCTTCATTTACTAAGCGCAAGATGGGCGTTGAATGAAAACGAGGCTGTCAGAAGGAGACAATGTGTGAGTCAAGGTTGTAATGATGATACTTATATTACTGATAGGAATAATGATAATGGTAAAGATGATGATGATATATATGAAAATAATAAATAAAGACAGGATTACTACCACTTTTAGTGATAACATGGCAAAAGCAGTTGTAGTATGGGAGAAAGGAGAGTGGGTTAAAAATTCTTAAACAGCATGGTTGTCGTGGCAACGGTCTTAGTGGCGATGGTGATGTTAATGACAGTGATGGTAATATCAATAATAACAATCGTATTGATAAATAATAATGAAAATGCTATCAATAATAACAATCGTATTGATAAATAATAATGAAAATGCTAACAACTATAGCAACGGTAATGGTAATAATATAATAACTGATAATAAAAGCATGATACATAAATGTAATCAAAGAAAGAAAAAAAATGTAATAGCATTTATAGAACAGAATTTAATAACATTTGTAATTCCTCTACATGTTGTTTTCACCTTTCCTTTACATGATGTAATAAACACGAAAATACTGACGTTTCACTTACTGAGAAATACACGGAAGATACAGAAGATAGCACAGAGTTCCTGAAGAAGCTGTGTAACGCGGACTTTTTTTTTTTTTTTTTTTTTTTTTTTTTTTTTTTTTTTTTTTTTGCTGTCCCCATCTCTGCGCCACCTCAGAGGCAGTGCACCCACGCCGCTCATTCCGACAACCCGTCCACAGCCACAGCCCGGTCGGCCCCGCCGCCGCCCCCGACACTGACAATCCACAGGGAGCAGCCACTGTCAAGTTGTCAAGAGGCAACCCACCGGAGGAAACACTGCACTGCCGCCGAGTCCACTTCGGTGGTGTTCTGTGGCGCCTGTTCTGATCTAACATACGCAGGACACCACCTACTAAGCCCCCTACTGACGACAATAATTGCTTAGTCGCGGAGCCGGCGTGAGCGAGCTCTCCCTCCGGAGGGCGCCACCACGTCCGTCCAACGACAGCCCCCATGGACTCGCCGATACCGGTGACCCCGACGGAACCAAACCAAGGCCACAGACGTGGAGAGGACATCGAAACTGAGGTCACCATGAGAGTAGGGCATGAAGGGCCACAGAACTTGAGACATTTTTTTTTTATGCTGATCGATGAGAATGAGGATGATGATGATTATTATGATGATGCTACGGATTTCCATTTCGGTCTGAGACTACATGACAGGGCTGTACTCTACGCGTCCTTTCATAATATATCCCGGCGTCAACCAGGCCCGAGAGATACAGACACCTGCAGTGTTGGTCATGAAATTTGAGCAACACTCTCAGAAACGCATCCATTAAGTGGATGAAACTCGACTGTGTGGTCCCAGTCTTCCCAACTGAGTCCGCAGCAAACTCAACTCTGGGTAGGAGCCGGTCGGGGCAGAAAAAAAAAACCACATGACTCTGATGGGATTCGAACCCACGACCTCCCAGCCGGGAGTCCGCGACGCTAACCACTTCGCCACGGCGGCTGGTGTAACGCGGACTATTAGTTCACACCATTCATATGGCTGAAAATCCTCTACAGTATGATACAGATGCTGCGATAGATATATTTGTAGACTTAATACTTGATTCTAATTCGCGAGCTGATGGGTGGTAAAAAAAAAAAAAAAAAAAAAAAAAAAAAAAAAAAAAAAAAAAAAAAAAAAATCTGCTTGAACTCAGCACAGAAGACTTCTGATCAGGTCATAGACGACTTTCATAAAGCCAAACGTAAAAGTAAACAGTCAAAAAAAGTTTTGATCAACTAGATTAAAAAAGAAGATATTAAAAGCATTTACAAGCAAACAAAATATTAAAAACTCTTAAAAGATCACGTTAAAAAGCACACACACACACACACACACACACACACACACACACACACACACACACACACATCCATGTTTACTATAAATGGTTCTGTCATACTGTATGTAAAATCTATAAAGTTTTTAGGTGTATACATAAATTCTAAACTTTCTTGGAATCAGACATTGACTGTATTATAAACAAAGCAAGAAAAAGTTAACCTTTCTGGAGATCGTAACTAAACAAAAGTGGGGACATGATACAACAACTTTAACTGCTCTAGCAAACGGCTCTCGTGCGTTCACGTTCACGTTCATGACCAAGAAGTCTCTTTTAGCGCACCCCAATATCTTTTGAATAAATTACAAAGTATTGACTGCATGCATCTAACTTAAAGTGAAGCTGGAATACTACCTCTTGAAGAGTTTGGAAAAGCATCTGCCTCAAAATTTACTTTAATGAGTCTTACCTTGAATAATTTTTGTACAAGCGAGGCATCTTTATAATCTGAAGTAGATTTTGCGAAACGAGCGCGGGAAATCCAATCATTAAAAACTATTAAATCTTACACAAGATCACAATGCCACTCTTCTAATTTTCGGCCACGTGGCCTTTTTCAAGAGAAAAAAAAAACCCGAAAACAATGCAACTATACGTAAGGTCTATCTTTAGCAACTGTCAGAGCACAGAATTGACGTCATAAATATATTACGCAAGTTATGACATCATAATATGTGATGCCATCAACAAGGGAGAAAAAAAAAGGAGGGGGGGGGGGGGGGGGTGGGGGGAGGGGCGGCAAGTTTGTGTGTGTGTGTGTGTGTGTGTGTGTGTGTGCGTGCGTGCGTGCGTGTGTGTGTGTGTGTGTGTGTGTGTGTGTGTGTGTGTGTGTGTGTGTGTGTGTGGTTACACACTGTAACCAATGTACTTCAAAACATAAACAATACGCTCCATAAATCACAATGAAAATGAAACCATAGAATAATGCGAACATAGTCCTGTCTGTGACTGTGCATGGCATACAAGAACTGTCATCTGAAAAAATATAAATTTTTTCTGCAAATCATCAATGTTGTTCATACATACCAACATAAAAATCACTCTACGATGGAGTAGAGAACAAATTGAATTCCTTGACATTTTGGTTAAGTTGGAGAATGGCCATGTTCACACACGGATCTATTCAGGAAAGATACTGATAAACAGTTATACCTTAGGCAGGATTTCTTGCCATCCCCCCACACACAAAAAAATCTCTAGCATATGGTTTGGGTGTTAGGTTGAGAAGAATCTGTGAAAAAAGGACTATTTAAAACACAGATCTGAACTTAAGAATCGGTTGCACAAACGTGGCTATAGTAGCAAACTCAAAGAAGGTCAATTGAAAACAGTTGATAACATGGATAGGAACCAACTTCTTCAGAAAAAAAAGAAAGAAAAAACACTGAAAGAGTACCAATAGTGTTGACATTTTCAAGATTATTGCCAGATGTACAAGCTGTACTAAAGAGACATAGTTAAACGCTCTTTAAGTCAAAAGACATGCGCAAAGTATTCAATAAACTACCGATGCCTGCGTACACTTGTGTGATGCGTTGGTTCACCAGAAAACTGAAAGAGCAGTGAAGGGAAAAGCAGAAACTTGTGATTGTGACACCTGTTCTTCACTAGTAACTTCAACAGTGTTGGACACAAGGCAGAAATCTTCACACAATATTGTGAGTAATGTAACATGTGCAGATAGAAATTTGATATATGCTCTGTTGTGTAAACGGTGTGATAAGACAGTTTATGTTGGTGAAACCGGACGCTCGTTGAAAGAAAGAATAGCGGAACACAGACGTGACATCAAGTCCCAAAGAGAAAAACCAATAATGCGACATTTCCGTCAGCATTCAGTGGAAGACCTTGTTGTTGCAGCGTTGGCAAAAGCTTACGGTGAAAGCAAAAGCTTCAGACTTATTACTGAAGAGAAATGGATAAGGACATTAGATACAAATATGCCAAATGGATGTAATGTTAAGACAAATTTGTAACAACCCTATCCAGATTTACCTATGAACAACATTGATGATTTGCAGAAAATCTATATTTTTTTCAGATGACAGTTCATGTATGCCATGCACAGTCACAGACAGGACTATGTTCACATTATTCCATGGTTTCATACAACTTGCCGCCCCCCCCTCTCCTCCCCCTCCCCCCCTTTTTTTCTCCCTTGTTGATGACATCACATATTATGATGTCTTAACTTGCGTAATATATTTCTGACGTCAAAATCTTTGCTCTGACCAGTTGCTAAAGATGGACATTACGTAGTTGCATTTTTTTCTCTTGAAAAAAAGGCCACGTGGCCGAAAATTAGAAGAATGGCATTGTGATCTTGTGTACAGTTTCTTCCCTTTGGATGACTATTGCTTTTGTTTATTAAGTCTTACATTTCCAATCAAAACAGAGACTCTGAAATCACTAACATTGCTTCTAAAACCATCCTTTTAACTAATTCCTAGGTGGGTGCAAAAAGAGCCTCTTCTGATATCAGTTCCAATGAAATGTCCCAAAAAAAAAAAAAAAAAAAAATCCCCTGTTTATTAAAAAATGTTGTCACTGTGACGGACCTTTTCCCGTCCAGTCACACAATTTTCATGCAACCATGCTAACTGGAAGGTAATTGTCCGGAAACTGGTTGAAAAGTTTACCTGACTGCTGCTCACCTGCGCTCTGTTTAAGCTGGGTGAGCTGAAAAGGTTAGGCAGTCTCTGCAGTGATTCCGGCAACGCAATTACCTAGAAGCCGAAGAGGGACTCCCGTCTGTTTTTGGTGGCAGTCAGGTATTTATCATTCAATATTTATTTATCAGCAAACCGAAACCGGAGCACTGTGAAGGTTTTGTTTAGAAAAGAAAAGTATTTGTTGTGTTCTGTTATCCTATGACTTGATAGGGTAGCAAAACGAAATTATTTCGGAAAACATTAATAGATGAAGTGAGTGTTAGTCTTCAGGGGAAAAAATTGTTTACTCTGTGATTTAACTAGTTATGAACTAGGCTTTGCGAGAAGAAGGAGAGTTTTGATGCTAAGGATAATAAACTCCCAAAGTGAGCGACATAGACTATCATATGCTGGTTTTGATTTTTGATGTGGATGAGTATTTAACTCACTCTTGATATGAATATTGAATAGTTGTGTGTTGGTGAACAAGAGTGTGTGGAAATCTTTCCCTTACATACATTGAAGTAGATGAATCTTTTGGAAAAAGATACCTTCTAAAATCTGGTGATTATATGAAATGAAATGAACATTCGTGTTGTGTTACAAGAAGAAATGAACATCTTGTCATGACATTTATAGTTTGATGAAAAGTAATCATTAATTGTGTGCAATGAATTGTATTCATGGTTTATTGAAGAGGGTCTAGGTGGGAATCCTTTCCCCATTTGGGAAAACTACTAGATTCTGAAAGGTTTATATTGAAATCCCTTTCCTGTGTAGTGCTGTGATTCCGGAAAAGGTAATGTTGTAGTGTTATGATTCCGGAAAAGAGAATGTTGTACCGGAAAAAAAGGAATGTTGTAGTGTTGAAGAAAGAATATGCTGATGTTTGTCCCAAGTTCTAGTGGAATGTGATGTGGCTAATGAATATGAATGTAGTCGTGATTGTAATGAATAGTAGCCATGATAATCAAGGTAGTTGATCAGTTTCCCCCAGGTAGAAGTGTACCCTCGTTTGAAGGGGACTGGCTGCCACTTTCTGAGGGTCAGGGCCGTAGCTGTGTTCTACCCACTTGCTGTCCACCTTGTGTCGGTGTTGAGAGGCCGGCCTGAGTGCCGACAACTACCCTACCTGCCACTGCGCCCAGGACCGACTACCCACTGAGCCAGTTGGGTTGGAGACGCCGCTGCTGCCAAGCAAGAGCACCGCTCCCGAGATTTGAACCAGCGACCTGTTGGCTAGGCCGTCGCTGTGTTCTGTTTTTGTGTGTGAGCCACAGTTCCTGAGCGAGACTGTCGCCTTGTCGTCGGCAGAGACGCCCTCATTGTGGCAGTGTTTTTTGAGCCACAGCTCTGTGATGTTCTATTAATCCTGTGTCAGACTTGACTCTGTAGACGTCATCTTCGTCGTCTTCGTCGTCTTCATCGTCTTCGTCGTCATCGTCGACTTTGGCATCCTCCTTGTCATCGTTACATTATATTTAGATATAGTTCTGTGTGCACGCCTTATGGTTCGCGTGCCGACCTATTGATGGAATTATGTTTATTATATATGTTTGTCTGATGCTCGGGCAGCATAAAACAACAACAACAAAAAAGTGGTGTTCTGTTGCCTGGCTGACAATGTTCGGGTGAGTGGATGTGTGTATGTGAATTGGAAAAGTCGTGCATGCATCCATGATTTCTGTGTGAGTCAGACAGTCAGACACCCGCAGACACGACTCATTCCATCCATGACATCAATATTCATCTGGATGAAAATTACAGAAATTATATGAAGATTTTCACTGATGGCTCAGTTTTAGACGATAATGTATCAGGCACTGCTCTTATTATTCCAGATTTGAATGTAGAGAAACTCTATAATCTCGGTAAAAACCTTTCCATATTTAGTGCAGAGCTCATTGCCATTTTGATGTCAGTGGAATTTATTTTACATTTCCCCCTAAATTCTTGTCGAATTCTTGTGTGTGTACTGATAGCAAATCGGTTCTGGGGTGCCCCCCAGTCCCAAAATTAAAATGTTCGACTTAGATGATATTAGAAATTAACCATATCATTCATCTTTTATCACATAAAGGGATCACTGTTACGTTTTATTGGGTACCATCTCACAGTGGAATTGTATCAAATGAAAAAGGTTGATCACGCTGCAAAAAGAGCAGCTAGAAATATGGAAAGCACAACTTCACTTAATATACCTTTAGATCTTTCAGAATGCTATTCCTTAATTGACAAACAGACTGAGAAAAGCTTTCAACAGTCTTTAAAGAACTCTCGGAATCTCAGTACTATCATAACTGTATTGCATACAGTTCTGGAACACAGAATAAAACAGCAAAAAACTTATTTAACTCATATACCCTAGAGAGTAAGAAGCTTAATTCACAGATTACGTTTAAATTCACTGAAACACAAAATTCAGTAGAAATGTTAGAAGCATGTGTGGAAATGCACAGTGTTTTCACATTTTGTTAATTCATTGCCCCAAAACAAAGAACTTGATTATCATGGCTGGTGGTAATACTACGGATAGATCGACGTCATCACTCTCAAAGTTGCTTTACGAGCAGATGTGGGTTACTGTACACCCACACAAACCCCTCCCCCCCCCACAACGTCCCTCATCTGTTAGTTTCATACAGAAACCATGGGTTACTGTACCACGTACGGCGAGGGATTAGTTTTCTATACAGAAATCGTCTGATATCACTTTCGGTGAGAAGGCGAGGGTTTAGGAACACACACACACACACTGTACATCCACGGCACACACACACACACACACACACACACACACACAGGACACACGCGCATTATCGACATCGTTAAAGAACTGGATATCACTTTCAGTGAGCAGACGTTAAATTGAGGAACAACACAAACACACGTACACACACACACAAGTCACAGATTACGTTTACATTCACAAACAAAATTCATACAAACACGCGCGCGCGCGCGCGCGCGCACACACAAAGTGTTTAACATTTGTTAATTCACACCAAAACAAAGAACACACACACACACACACACACACACACACAGACGCGTATCATCGATCATACAAAGCTGTTGAGGGAAGAAAAACTGCTACATCGATATACATTGTTTCAAAATCGCACTATCATATGCCAGATATAATTATGACATTAATTTTGTGCAAATGCAGTTTTAATTCTCAACACTTAAGTTGTCATGTTATGTACATGAAGTGGAAATACATATACATTTGACAACGGTACACAGATAATTTATTATCAAGGCGTCTTTTTTTTCAGTGCCAGTTAAATTTCCTCAAGCACGGGACACAGAAAGCACTGTATAGCTTTCAGGAAATACACACTTCCAGCAGTTCAAAGGAAAGGAACACACATTTCAGCCCTCTAGTCTAAACTTACAGGAAGAGGTATCATAAAGAAAGCTCTAGGTAGATCATACCTTTTCCCAGCAGTTAGGTTTGATATATTGTTGTGCTTTAATTCTTTGGAGTTTTTTTTCTCAATTTATATGCATGTTATGTACATGACTGAAAGTGGTACATCATCATGCTTCTTCTCCCGTTTTCTTTCCTTTCCGTACTCGTTCGGGAGAAAGCACTGTACATGTCCTCCTCCACACTCTCTCCCATTGCCTGTCTAAACTTACAGGAAGAGTCCATGGCCGATTTCTAGGTAGTCAAACATGTTCGTACAGTCCTCTTCTTTCTTTGGAGTTTTTTTTCAATTTATATGCATTGTGTCTGTCTGTGGTACATCATCATGCTCTTCTCCCGTTTTCTTTCCTTTCCGTACTCGTCGCGCTCTGTCTCTCCTCCACTCTCTCTCTCCTCTCTCTCTCTCTGTCGTCTCTCTGACTGTCTGTCTGTCGGTCTCTCTGTCTGTCTGTCTCTCTCTCTCTCTTTCTTTCTGTCTTTTTTCTTTCACGCACACACACACACACACACACACACACACACACACACACACAACGCGCGCGCGCGCGCGCGCACGCACGCACGCACGCACGCACACACGCATACATGTGCACACGGTTACTCCTTACCCCCGTCAATGCGATCCAAAGCATGTCGACACAAAGCGTTTAACGTCGTTATTAGGCCCCTGGAACATAAGACAACGTGAAGCACGCTTGACCGAAACATTATACAATGGTGTTAATGAACGCTCTGGCCAGCTCGGAAGTGTATCCGCCCACATGCACCAGTGCTTGTTTGGGGACAAACCAGTTATGAAAATGTCGGACAAAGATTAACGCATACTGCTTCATGAACATACCTCTATATCTGTTATCTTTTGCTCTTTTGCACTTTCCCTGTCCAGGCCCTTTCCTTTTCCTCTCTCTCTCTCTCTCTCTCTCCTCTCTCTCTCTCTCTCTCTCTCTCTCTCTCTCTCTCTCTTTGTGGGCGTGCGTGCGTGCATGCCTGTGTGTGTGCGTGTGTGCGTGTATGCGTGTGCGTGTGTGTGTGTGTGTGTGTGTGTGTGTGTGTGTGTGTGTGTGTGTGTGTGTGTGTGTGTGTGTGTGCGTGTGCGTGCATGTTTGTGTGTGTGTGTGTGTGCGCGCGCGCGCGTGTGTGTGTGTGTGCGTGTATGTATGTGTGTGTGTGCGCGCGCGCGTTTTTATGTGTTGTGTGTCTTTTTTTTCTTTTCCTTTTTCCTTCTTCTTTTTTTTTCTTCTTCGTCTTCATCTTTTTCTGTGCTACTGGATCTGCATGTGTGACCGACAGGGCTGGAGAAGCTCGTGTGTGATAGCTCCTCCACCTGTATCTTCTTGCACTCTTTCACTCGTAGTGCGGTGGTAAGCATCGCAGACTCTCAGATGTGGAGGTAGGGGGTTCGCTTCCTATTAGGCTCCTTTATTTCTTGAAATTTTCGGCCCAGGCTAGCTGGTTCCGAAAATGGAGAGATGTATGGCCTCCAAGGGAAGACTGGAACCACGCTGTGGAGTTTCACTTTGTGGATTCGTCTCTGATGATATTGCTGAAAATTTCGGATCAACGCCGTAGGTGCATCACTCGGGCCTGGCTGACACCGTGTTATATTATGAAAGGGAGCGTAAAGAACTGCCGTATAGCCTGAGACCAGAATGGAACTCCAAAACATCACACCCATCGCCTTTTACTCTGATTAATCATTGTAAACAAGTCTCAAATTCAGTGGCCCTTCCCACCATGCTCTGGAGATTACCACTGTTCTGATTTCCTCTCCATGCCCCCACGCTTGTGGTAAGTTCGAGTCAAAGTCAAGGGTATGGACGAGCTTACGGGAATCGTAGCTAGATAGATGTGGTGGTGTCTTCTGCAGGAAGGCGCTAATGTACGTCTTCGCCACGATTAAGCAATTACCATCATTAGTAGGAGGCGTTCTGCGTAGTTTGGATCAGGACGAGCACCCCAGGGCAGCACGGAAATAACTCGGCAGCAATGAAGTGTCTCCTTCGGTGGATCGTCTGGCGGATATCTAAACTGGAACGCCCCCTGTGATTGTAGTGCTGGGGCAGCGACCAAATGAAATGGTTCTCTGGTTGTGCATGCAGATGCGGAACGAGGGGCGTTGAAATAATGCCATCAAGGGATAGAGAGGATGAGACACAAGCCAGAAGAAAGAGTACTGTGGCAAAGGCATAGGGGCGAGTTGATTGGAGTTTGTTCAAGATGCGCATATCTGGTTTCCCCATTTATCCCCGTCCTCCTCTCTTCACCCTGCGTCCTCATAATTTATGGTGATTATTTATCACATGTGACTTATGATAGGAAAACGTTTCACTACTTCAGAAAGGGCAACGATATCAGTGATGGCCGTCTATGACGTGTACGTACACACACAAACACACACAGACACGCACACACACAGAAAACACACACACACACACACACACACACACACACACAGAGAGAAAAACACACACACACGCAGACACACACACACACGCATATATATATATATACATTCATACATACACACACACATACATACATACATACATGCATACATACATACATCACTTTTTCCACAACTGGCCCGGGTCGTAGGTGCACTGCAGGTGGCGTGCCCAGCCAGAAGTTTCCACTTGACCCGGTTGTTGACTAGCACGTGGATTTGGAAGAAGCTTTTGCTGGTCCATTCCAAGACGTTGTGTGACTATCGCTTTCTCTGGCGTCCTCTTCTCCGCGTTCCTTATACTGTTCCCTATAGAATGGTCTTGGAGAAACCCCGTGATCTGGTTATATGGCCATATCACTCTAGTTTTCTCTTTTCTATGGTCGACAGCAAGTCTTCATATTGACTCATCTGTTGACCCATTCCTCTACGCATCTCTTCATCAGTGTTTCGGTCAGTGTATGAAATGCCAAGGAATCGTCTGAGGCACCTCATTTCTGCAGGTTGAATCTTCCTTTGGAGTTCTGCTGCCAGAGTCCATGGCTTGCATGCATACAGGGGAGCTGACACAACGAGAGAATGCAACAGTTTCAGTTTGGTGGTGTGTTTTAACTTTGCCATCGCAGCTGTTATCAGCGCAGTTCTTGAACTCTTTGACTGTTTTCAGCCGTTGACCACTGACTTTGATTGGTGTCCTGATGTGTCCGTCACTATTTCTGAGAACTCTGATTTTCGGCGCTGATTCCGATACCATATCTGGATGCTGTTTTGTCCAGACATTTCACCAGGCGAGCCAGCTCATTTTCACTTCCCGTAGGGCCGTCGATGTCATCAGCAAATCTCAAACTGGTAACTGTTGCCCTCCAATACTAACTGAGCTGATACGATCTTCCAGTCATTATTCGTTCAAGGAAGATGCTGAACTGTGTGGGGGAGAGTAAACAGCCTTGATTAACCCCAACGGATATGTGAAACCAATCTCCCACTCTTCCCTAGACAAAAAACACACTGCTGGCTGTTTGCATAGCTGTTGGATGGTTTGGAGTTCAACTGGAGTTTTAGGTAACAAAGCAAAATTGTCAGCTAGTAATAAGATGAATGATTTGAGGATTTCAGGTGACAATGTAGCCCCATGACGTCTCTTTTTAATATTTCTCAGACCAGTTTATTTAGGAATGAAGAAAACAATACAGGACTACAGGCAATTCCCTGTTTCACAATTGTGTGCACAAAATACAGTCTGTAAGTTCATTGCCAGATCTTACTTTTGCTCTCGCATTAGGATACATACTTTTTATATACACCAAAACAGCTTCCCTTTCACACCATTCTCTTGAAGAAATGGCCATTGATGTTTCCTTGAAATGGAATTGAAGTCCTCAAATTCAATGAAAGCAACGTATAATTTACGATTGAAACGAAACTGCCTTTGTAGCTATTAACGTAAACATGTGGTCCACTGTGGTGTATCCTTTCTCAAAACCAGCCTGATATTCGCCTGTGATATTATACTGTTCTACCCCTATATCTGCAGCTGTAGTTTATAATGGAACTACATATTAGTGTTTCTTTTCTTTTCTGATCTGATCTGATCTGATCTTATCTTATCTTCTGATCTTATCTCGATTCCTATGTACTATTATCTTAGAGAGAGAGAGAGAGAGAGAGAGAGAGAGAGAGAGAGAGAGAGAGAGAGAGACACTGACACTTTTTTTATTGTCCAATAGCTGTACAGCCCTTTCAGACAAGGGGGGACAGTCATATGTAACTGAATGTTTTATCATAAAATGATCTCAAATCTTTATCAAAAGACTATACACACATGCATGAAAGAAAATATGCCCCACACATGCACATGCAGGTGCATACACGCGCGCCCGCTCGCGCACGCACATTCACACACACGCTCGCACGCAGAGAGAAAGAGAGGGAGAGAGAGAGAGAGAGAGAGACAGAGACAGAGACAGAGAGATAGACAGAGAGAGAGAGAGACAGGGACAGAGACGGAAACAGAGAGATGCATGCGCGAACGCGCGTATACAGATGGCGGATCAACTTGTACTTTGTTGAATTTGTTCAATTAACACTTTCCTAATCTTCATTGCTTCTGCTAAAAATCTAGCCAGGGGTATCGTTACATCTTCGTTGTTATTTGAAAGAATGTATGCTACCGATCTCTGATCAGGATTTCCTGTAAGGAATTTAGAATATCACAGCTTTTGCGTTTTTCATGATAAGCAGAGCAATTGAACAGTACATGAATTTCATCTTCTGTTCCATTTCACACACGATGGGCAAACGTTGTTTTTAATCTTCTTCAGTTTGAAACCATTGTTTGAAATTTTTTAGGCCGCTAGCTCTTAGTCTGAATCTGATAAGACTAACCCTATACCATTAATCCAATACAAATGATAGATATCTTTCTGCTTGAAAAACATTTTTTGAAAGAATAGAACCACCTATATTTATCATTTGCTTCCAATTCTGAATGCCAATGCTGTTTATAGCAGGAGTTAAGTCTATCTTTGAATTCACTAATAAAACCATACTCACAACCTTCACTTTGGCTTAGCCATACAATACCAAATCCATTTTCGCATAAAATCTCTTAACATTTGACGCCCAATTTACGTGACCAGATTCACGTTGTATAACAAGCATTTCATATGACTGTCTGCAAATTCTCGACATTGGTAGGTTAATAAATTTAAGCCAATATTAATCCACTTTACAGACATTCGAATATACAGGGGATATCTTCTGGTTTCGCAATAAACTAAAATATTAGAAGTGTGGAGGGGAAGACCTAAAAGTCTTTTTATTGCAAAGGTATGCACTTTTTCATCTTTTTCCCTATCTTCCTCTAATCCCCACACATCAGCTGCGTAGGTTAATATGGGCTCTATTTGTGTGTCAAATAGTTTCCAAAACAGATCTACATCCCCAGTGTTCAATTTTCTCATGGATCTCAATATGTCCATTACCCCTTTTCTTCCCTTTTCTACAGACGTCTAATAAACTGCTATCAATACTTAATTTTGTGGTAAAAAACATTCCAAATATCTGTAAGAATTTCTAACCATCACTTCTTTACCTCCATAAAACCATCTCTCCCTGGCAGCCAAATGACCCCCCTTTCTAAACACCATTACGTTTGTCTTTTTAAGATTAATACTCAGATGTAATCTATCTGCTTTTCTTTTTAAGCTGTCAAACTGGTTCTGAAGACCTATCATTGTATTCGATAACAGTAAGACATCGTCTGCAAACAAAAGAAGAAAGATTTCTGCTGCCCCAGGAATCAGTGTATTCCATGCTTTCCAGTCGCAGACAATTCTACAGCTAATTCATTAATGAAAAAGGAAAACAATATGGGGCTCAGTAGGCACTCCCCTAGTCTCACTCCCCTAGGACAATTGAATAAATCAGAATAACAACATTTGTCACGAACACAAGCCAACACAGAATCATAAATACTTCTTAAGGCCCTATACATTTTGCCATTCACACCATTCCTCCTCAAAACTGCCCATAGTGAATTCCTGTTCACAGAGTCAAACGCTTTTTTAAAATCAATAAATGCAGCATACAGTTTAGAATTCTTTTGTAAAGATTTTTGTATGATAGCATAGAGGGTGAAAATATGGTCAATTGTACTATACCCTGCTCGAAAACCTGCCTGCTCTTCAAGAATTTTTTCTTCTTCTTTTGCCACATGCCTTTTCGTTAAAATGTGTGTATAAACTTTACTTACAACACTGTTAAGGCTATGCCATGATAATTATCTGGCCGATTAACGTTCCTTTCTTATATATTGGTACGATAATGGATCGTGACCATTGTTTAGGGAAAATTCCATGATCAAACAATTTGTTGAAAAAGACAACCAGAAAATCGATAACAACAACATTTGCATGTTTCAACATTTTACTATGATTTTGGCAGGGCCTGCGCTTTTCCCAGACTTGAGATGACCAATACTGGCAAGGACCTCCTGTCTGGAAATCGCTTCATTAAATGATGCATCAGAAACACCCAATGTTTGTTCATCACTATTGACTTCGCATTTCTCAGGATGTGGCGTTATATCTAATTCACTAAATAGTGAGAAGAAATGTTCGTACCACTGATCTATAGGTATGGAATTGAAGATTACTGATTTTGTGTTCACGGACCTGACTGTCTGCCAGAATAGTTTAGAATCATGTACTGACTGCTTTAATTTAATCAACCTTGCTTGATCATACTCTGTTTTTAACTTTTGGTTCTTTCCTTTCCTTAACGTACGTACGCCTCTCTTTTTTTGTTGACGTGCATTCTTTGCTCGCTTGAATTTCTTTAATAACCCCCTAACTGCTTTCTTTTTACGGTGACATTCAGCATCAAACCAGTCACTCTTTCTCTTCTTATTTCCTGTTGTTCTCATCATACACTACATGCGCTACATAACGACTTTGTTACTATTTCTAGAGAAGCATCGATATCTGTATCAAGAACTAAACAAGCATTATCTAAATTTTGTGTGAAATCAGCAGATTTTTGCTCATTTTGATAAATGTACAAATACTCCTCTGACCATACCTAGTGATTCTCATTACTGGTTTGAACTGCACGTAAGTGAATGAATTCTTGCTCCACATTTTCCCAAACGAACTCTACAGGCAAATGCCAGGAATCGATTCGATCACCAACACATAAATCACAACTGCACGCAGACAACATGTCTTTTGACATAATGACATAATCAGTCACACACTTGCACCATGCGGTGAAACAAAAGTAAAATCACCACTAGAATTATTGTCAAAACAGCCGTTCAAAATGACACAGTTAAACATGTAACAAAAATTCAACAGGAATTGACCAAAATTATTCACAACGTTATCTGTTGAGTTCCTGTTCCATGTTTCTCATCATTACCATCATCATCATCATTATCATCCATACATGGTGCATAATTACTCATGTCTTCCATCCTTGGCTGTTCACACCCAGTTCTTGCATTAAAGTCGCCCATAAGCATCAAATGCACATTATCCTTTTCAAGGACGTGTAATAAACTTTCTTCTAAATTAACTATACCATCCTTAATTTCCATCGTATTATACAGAGGCCCATTTTCTGGCACAATATAACATGCAACCAGAAGGACATCTTTGTCACTCTTGAAAACAGACTTGTTTATGTTGACAGCAAGTACATTTCCACAATCAATATTGACAGCTGAGACGCATTTAGATAAGGATTTTCGAATCATGAGTAATACACCGCCTGAGTTTCTTCCGTGACGAGAAAGCTTTTTCTTGAGGAGCAGCAAATTTGGTATAATCATGGAATATACCACTAAAGTCAAACAGTTCATCAACAAAAGTTTCTGTCATGCAAACAACATCAAACTTAGAAATGTAATCAATGAAAGAAGCATCACTAATCTTATTATATAAATCTTCAACATTATAAACAAGAAATTTCATATTCACAAGATGAGCCGGCCTGTCCTAGCGCACTTGCCGTGTTGATCGCCTTGGGAGGGGGTGACCAGTCAAGCTCCTGTTGGCAGGAGGGAAGGAGGAGTGGGGGGAGAAAAAACCGACGAAGACCCGTGTTGCTCTGTCCTCCAGGCCCGTATCCCTTTTACCACCGCTACCGCCGCACTGAACACGTGCATTCCGAGAGCTGGTCTCGCTGCCCTGGTTAAAGCGATGAGGGGAATCCCCGTCACGACTTCCGCGTTTTTTGCCTGCTGACCTCTGCCCCCTGTTGCGTTGGCTGTCGCTTCTTTGGCTGATGCGTTGGTGACGGTAGTTGTCGTTGCAGCATCAGCGTTGGTCACGTGGTCATCTTTGGCAGCCACCACCTCAGCGTAGGTTCTAGGGTCAGGTCGTTTGGGCCCCACCACTAATTTGGCCTTCTTAAAGTAGGCCACCTTGCCCTCTTTTCTGGCCTCTGACACAACACTGGCCTGCTTTCTGGTCGCGACAGTCACTCCATTTGCCCTCAGTCTTTCACGATAGTCACGATTGGTAATCACCGTCATTTTGTCCTTCCAACGATTGAATTTGACAATCATTGGTTTCGGTCGGCCATCTCTACTCTCACCCACTCTGTGCGCTCGAGCGATATCATTAGTTGTCCATTCTTTTGGTCCTGTCACGCTGTTGAGAACATCAGTAACTACTCTGGCACATGTTTCGTAACTTTCGAACGCTTCTTCTTGGGGGACACCATACATTCTGAGATTGTCTCTTCGAGAAAAATTTTCAAGCTTCTCACAATGTTCTTGAAGTGTTCTTCCTCCTGCTTCACCTCTTGATGTCGGAGAACACATTCTGGAGATTGTCACTATTTCCCGTGCTGAATAGGTTATTGATATCTTCTTTTGTTTCTTTTTGCAGTGCAGCTAACTCTTGTGTGTCTCTTTCTAGTCCGTCACATCTTCTGCCAATGACATCACACTTTGTTGTGAGTAGCCCAATATTAGTCTTAAAGTCAGTCAAATCATTCTTCACGGAAGCCAGGTCAGTGTCTATAGATTTGGATCTCTCCTCTTGCACTCTCAATGCCTCCATGATCTGAGAGAGAACATCCACAGGGGCAGTAGAGGAATCCATACATGAAGAGAGGGGACGATCGGTAGCGCTACTCCTGTCCGCTGAACTGGTACACGATGGCGCTGTCGTGCCGTTCTTTGCTGTATTCACTTGCTGGGAAGGGCGATCGCGATCCGTAGGGCCAGGGTTCAGTTCAACATCGCCACAACACAGAAGGTAGGCAGCGACAAACACAAACATCACGATTTCCAGTCTGTTCCACACCGTCACAAGTCTCGTGTGGATGATCAACACAACCCTGATACGTTTTGCCATGAAGGTCAGGAAAATGGCCAGAAAACAGGCCACACCTGACACGAAAACACACACTGTCCACCGGCATAGTCACTGACAGTCATAAAAACTACACCTCTGTGATCAGCACAACGTCACGTACCACACTGCATGAATATCCACTTTCAAACATCGCTAATTATTAGACTAATTAACAAAATACTCTAAATTTCTGAGAGCGGCGCGAAAAACATGCGTGCTATCAACACCGTGAGATCGTCTCACCCCCCGAGAGAGAGAGAGAGAGAGAGAGAGAGAGAGAGAGAGAGATCATTCAGTCAGAGAGACGAAAAGTTACGAAAATTGAGGTAGTAGTACGAGGTTGATAGGACAGTGTGGCATGTCAGAGAAACTTCTCCATACATGTTCAGAAACATAGCAAACAGAGGATTGGACGGGTATAACGTCATTTCAATAAACAGGCTCTTAGAATTTACACATGTATTTATTTGACTACAAGCTTTTGCCCGAGTCTGAATTGAATAACTGTGAAGCGTGGCACGTCTTTGACACCGTAAGAGAACGCCAGACCCTGTACATATCGAGGTCTGGTTTTCATTACTGACCAACTGCTCGGGGATGGGGGAAAGGAGAAGGGGTGTGGAAATGTGAGGGGTGGGAAGAGAGGGGACCTAGCTGTCATGCATCCAGGTACTTAACGACCGGATGTACCGCTCGGGAAGGGGTGGGGGGGAGGGCGTAGGAGGGGCTTAGAATGTCTCTCAGGCTGACACTTTGCGTCGCTCGGTCCATCTGGGGTAGGTAAAATGACCAGATGTAACTGCTCGGGGAGGAGGAGAGGGGGGGGGGGGGGGGGGGGGCACTGGAGAGGCTCAGAATGTCTCTCAGGCTGGGTGGTGGTGGTGGTGGTGGTGGTGTGTGTGTGTGTGTGTGTGTGTGTGTGTGTAGCTGCTATGTATATCACTCTGTGATAATTGTTCCCGCTTCCCTTAAAAAAAATGTCCTCAATTTTTCATTAAATGAAGATGAGAAGGGAAGGCTGGACTGTTTCTAAAATAAGGTTGTGACTTCATATTTTGTTGCAAAGTGCGGCGTTTTGATGTCACCACACGTCGTCCTCACAGTGACGTGACGGCCTGTCCATCGGCGAGAGTCATATTTTGGTACAGGAGTGGTATACGATCGGGACATTTTGCGGTTAGGGAATGGTAGACGCCTCTAGTCATGCATAAAATTATTTTAAAGCTGAACAGATACTGCATTGCACATAGTTGTAGCCAGCATTACAATCTGTCACACGCACATAGTCCATTTTCTCTGGGAGGATAAGCAGTAATATGTCACTTTGAAGCAAGAGTCATGTCACATCACGGCACTGAGACACAGTGTGATCGACATTTCGTTGCAGATTAGACACAATTTCTAGAGCAGTTCACACGCCATTCAGCGTAACTTATGTGCAGCGTTGAGAGGAATGCTTAAAATTTTGAGCACCCCAAGCTTATAGTCACTCTGTAAACAGATATGTCGATCGAACATTGTGGTGCGGAAGTGACGTGACGGCCTGTCCATCGTTGAGAGTCATATGGCGTTATGATGTCATCACAAGTCGTCCGCACGTGAAGTGACGGCCTGTCCATGTCCATCGGTGAGAATCAGATGGCGAATGCTGCCACATCAGGCATGATGGAAAGAGAACAAAAGAGAACGAAGAATACATCGTCGGCGATTAATACCAATCAACAGTAACAAAACAAAACAAAGCAAAAATCAAAGAGTCAGACCCGGAAAAGAGACGATGCCAAACAAATTAAAAAAAAAAAAAATCAGCACACACAATCAAGAATAAATGCAAAGGAAAATTCATGAACCTTCCATGAATTGTGAAACGTGTGTAAGATTGCAAGGAATGCGTGAGCCACTGCTTTGGTTTTCTGAAACTGGAAGAGATCACACTGCAGCCCGAAAATAGTTTCAGATTATAAAAAGGTCACAAAAGAAATGCCACTTAATGATTGTGAGGGAAAGGTGTAATAAACACATTGTCAAAGCGAATTGCATTCAGGGCTCGAAATAATTCATAATGACACCCCGACCTAGACATAACTAAACGAACACAAATAACAGTAAGCATCTTCATGAACAACACACACACCGAGTGTGTGAAAACAAAGGATAAAAAAAAGTGAAGGATTTTTAAGTGGCGTTTCTAATGGGACTAGCATGGACTATTTGGCTTGGAAATCCGTTCATTTCTCAGCCATATACTGCCAACAACTTAAAGCAATGGTAGATTACGGTCTCGGGTTACGGACATCTACTTGATTACAACACGAATACCAATCTTCATGATAGAGTAGATAATACACCGCAGAGAATAGGTGATTATCTAAGGTGATGTCTTTTATAAAACTGTGATATTCCGTTTACCAAAAAACAAAAAAAAAAAAAAAAAAAAAAAAAAAAAAAAACTAAAGTGGCCTTCGAAACAATCATAGACCGTACATGATAAAAACACTCTTAAAATAAGTATTCCATTCGAAGTCACAATGACCCAAACTTGGTTAGACATATTGAACAGATGTTCCTTAACAGATCACAACACCTAAAAACCCACTGCGGTACAAGGTGGAGCGCAGCTGCACGTGCGGAAACCACGTAAAAACCGGTAAAACGGGTGCCTGTGGGAGCATATTATGAGTTTGAAAAAAAAAAGGGCGAAATGCTCGTGGTCAATCATGATGCACGTGCATGGCACCTCGTTCATGAACACAGATCAGACGCCGTTGGCCACAAATCTGTAAACAGAACGGTCGTCTACGCCAGCCCAAAAAGCATGGCACAAAGGCAAAGACTGGACCCTGCGATCGTGGACGTGCCTTAGCGTTGATTGACGAAGGGATTTCTGGCCGCGAGGTGGCTAGGCGTCTGAACGTGTCCCATTCCACCATCCAACGTCTTGTAGAGAGGTTTCAGGCCACTGGCAGCGTGCAGGATCGGCCACGATCAGGCCGTCCTCGGTGTACCGACAGACATGCTGACCGATTCCTCCTGCTCTGCCCTACGCAATCGGACTGTCACCTCATCCACCTTAAGGCGTGAGCTCCTGCAGGCTGCAAATGTCAATGTCAGTAGAAGGACAGTTTGTAACCGTTTGCACGAGTTCGGGCTGTCATCCCGGAGACCAGCAGTCCGAGTACCACTTACTCCAGCTCACCGCAGAGCACGGGCAGACTGACTGGTGTCGTCATCACGTTCGCTGGACGAGGCAGCAATGGTCTCGAGTGCTGTTCACAGATGAGTCCCGCTTCACCTTGGCATTCAATGACGGCAGGACCCGAGTGTGGCGAAGGCCAGGAGAACGTTTTGCTGACGCCACAGTTCGTGAGGTGGATCGTTACGGAGGGGGTTCTGTGATGGTCTGGGGTGGCTTCAGTCGTCAAGACAGAACTCCCCTGTACGTCATTCAAGGCATGCTGACAGGGGTGCGGTACCGTGACGAGATTGTGAGGCCCCTGATCCAGCCCGCCTTTCAGGCCATGGGTAACGCTGCTGTTTTCAAGACAACAACGCCCGTCCACACCGAGCCCGTGTCGTGGACGATCATCTGCAGCAAGAGGGGATCATCCGGATGCAGTGGCCATCTCGCTCACCCGATCTGGCTCCAATTGAGCACCTCTGGGATGTCCTTGGACGGCGGGTAGCCCACAACCACCCCCCGCCTGTTGACGTGGCCCAGCTCACTCTCTTTCTGCAGCAGGAGTGGCAGGCCATACCGCGGGACACTCTTCGGACCCTGGTGGACTCCATGCGTCGACGTTGTGCCGCTTGCCTGGCGGCAAACGTGGCTACACTCGGTACTGAATGGTGCAGTTTTCAGTCGTGGGCTTATGTGACGATCCTGAGGAAGGGTGATTGGACATTACAGCTGCTGTCCGCGTTTGATTTGTTGATTTCGTGCAATGGGTCTAATGAATTGTTCTTGAATAAATTTGGAAGATTTTGCGTCCATTCTTCTTAACATTGGCTGTAGTGTTTTTGTCTGGGAGACAGCGTTGGCAATGGCTGTGTAACGTGACGCTAGTAAACAACGATGTGGAGTCAAACAGACCGAAAGCAGCTCCAACGATATTTGAGTGGATACATTTTGCAAAACCTTTTCATGAGTGTGCACCCGCATTAATTCAACACATAATCCGAGATAAAAATAAATGTATGGATAAGTTTGTGAGTTAGCTGTGCGAATGTGAGAAGTCGCATCGTTCCGAGATCGAAAAGTACGTGGCCGTAAAGACGAACATGCAGTCGCTCCGAAACAAAATAAACTGCATCGATGACCATGGTAGAAGGAAAAAATCGTCCGTTGATTCAGCAGCAGTTCCTGAAACACTCAAAAGACGTGTTAATATCCAAACATAAACGAAACACTGAATGAAACAAAAGTACTTCGCAAATATTACGATTAATGGTCCTTGACGAATGGGGGGGGGGGGGGGGGGGGGGGGGGGGGGGGGGGGGGGAGAAGAGAAGGGGAGATGGCAGTGATCGGCACAAATGAAATCATCTAAACGTTGACAATGGGCCTGATGTATTACCAGCAGGAGAGTCGCTAGCGCATAACTCTCATGTACAATGTTGAGTAATAGACTTATACCAAGGAGTCTCATAAAGTTCACAATCAACTGGCACGAAGGCGATACATTACCAGCTTAGAGAGTTGCCAGCGCTTGCAAATACAAGCTGTGTGATGGAACAATATATACAGAGGCAGGTAAAATTCAGGACCGTAGCACTTAGGCATACGGCATTTGCGCCGTATAGTAGTAGAAGTAGTAGTAGCAGCCATGGCAGTAGTATTGTGAAGTCAACGAGGCGTAATGTGCCGTTAGGAGTAGCCTAATAGCAGTGGGCGGAGAAGTGGGATTATGTACAGTGGGTTGTCAGCGCCCAGTAGTGTGCCGTAATACACCGATCGTTGATCAAGGGAAAGGGAGGTAGATCATGAATAATGACAATAAACGAACAGAGACAATACCGACATTGCACATATGCGCACATGCAATATTCATTATGTACGCACATGGGCGTTTGAATTGTATAGTAGTAGCATAAAGAGCAGCTGAAGTAGAGCAGGAAGCGTATCACTGTACACACGAACGGTAACTGGACTGATAATGTAACTGTGGTTGTTAAGAACTGAAGCATTATTCTTATCACTAAACGTGGATATTGCAGACGAGTCGAATCAGGCAAGGACGCAACAAGACGAACTGACATGTCAATGACACGGAAAAGTCGTGCAGGGATTGGGTCAGTCAGGCGGTTAACTTCGACACGGTCAACACCCGTTCTCAGTCTACACAATAGTTATGTAGTGTTACGCCAATAAAACCGGACCCGAGTGGGGCTTGGGGTGGGTGTGGGTAGTTACTTGGTGAAGCAGCATAAGCGCCATTCAGTCAGAAGAGAAACTGTTTCTGATCGATAGGCTGATGCATGACTTAGTGACAAAGTGGGAGAAAGAACAATAATCACGAATCACAAACCAACAGTAAACGCGACGCTATCAGTTTGTACACATGCATGGTCGGACCCCCTAACCACCATACACATCGTGTCAGTTTCCGGTCATCGAAACCCTACTATCCAGCCTTGCTAACCACAAATCATGGGAGCGGATGGGGGAGGGTGAGAGTGGGGATCACGTAGATTCCAGTCCACTGAAAAGTTAGAGTGGCGGAAGGTGGGAAATGAACACTTGGCTAAACGGATAAACAACTTAATTCGGAGCGATCGGTCGTCCGGCAGCTGAAGGCCACCCGTTTGTTGAGGCGGAAGCAGAGCTGCCTTGTTCTTGTTAACAAAAATATTGACGTCATTTAAACGACGAAATGTGACGTGCGCATCTGAGCAAAAAGAATTCCTTTCTTGGCATTTACGTCTGCTAGGCCTATTTACCAGAAACGTATCTGGAGTAAATAAGCGACAAAGCGTTATTGAAAATGCAAAAGCAAACGAACACATCGATGTATTTGTAAGCCAGTGAGTCATGTTGGTGATTGCTTTTACTTGTAGTATTTATACGAACGATTTGAAACACTTAAAGTCTGACCAACTGTCAAGCAACATGTTTTACTAGACAGCTCTCTAAAAGGTGCGTGAATTATCGTTGTTCTCTGTAAGTATGTTTGAAGTTATGTCTTGGTTACTTGAAGGAATTTTTAGAGAGACTGAGTCAACGTAAAGTAAAATGTTACAAAAGTTAACAAGAGAGACTTTTTTTTTCTTAACAGATGTCCCTCAACTACACGAATCACTGCATGAATAAACCATTAAAAATTGGATCGTACACATCAGGTTCAGCTTATTTTCACAGGATTAAACACAAAGTATTGATGCACAATTGAACACTCATTAGAGGCACAAGCAAGTAGAAAAAAGTAATAAACTGTACTCTGTATAAAAAAAAAAAAGTGGCGGACATGGGCTACTAAGTGCACTGTCGATAAGGATGTATTACGGAACGTACTTTAACATAAGAAAATAGAACACTTAGATTTTACTAGGCCTACCATGACGCACCACAAACTGAGGAGTATGGAATAAAAATGAGAGAAGAAAATGAACATGTGACGTCATGTAAATTTATGTAACCGAACTCAAAACTCTGGTAACAAGCATACTGTCCGTCGCTATCAGAAATAGGCTGCTACACAGCGAAAAGGGACTGAATCGCCTTGACCGGCAGAGCACGTGTACAGTCACTGACCAAAACAACGCCGCTGGACCCTTCGCCCTTCACGGGCGGAGTTAACGGCACAACCCATTGGTGCGCGTGACACAGGCAAAACAGTACTGCATGGTAAAGAAACTCGCAGGCGATGGCTAACTTAAAGGTCTGACAACTAATTGTGAACTTTGCAACAGTATCTCTATACGGTAATTTTTTTTTTAACCACCAGTTTATAGACAGTTAGGCTATTCATCCATGCCGATGTACCTATCAAAGTAAGTTCTGATACAACTGTACGGACTGATGAGCTCCTACACCAAAGGAAAGTATAGGTAGAGTCAACACGCTTGGCTGCAGAGTGAGGTGAGGGGGATCGACTCGCATTTACATCAACTATCGCACGAAGGGAACTTGATTGGGTCGTGGAACTATTAAGAAGTATTGTGCTCTGATGTATTAGGGGATGTTACTAGAAGACATGGGGATGTTGGGGATCTTACTCATTTAATTGTGGGATGTTAATGAATCAACACTACAGCTGACTAATGACTAAAATTCCTATGTACCTTATCTTACAGAGAGAGAGAGAGAGAGAGGAGAGAGAGAGAGAGAGAGAGAGTCATTCAGTCAGAGATACTAAAATTGAAAGTGAGGTAGTACGAGGTTGATAGGACAGTGTGGCATGTCAGAGAAACTTCTCCATACATGTTCAGAAACATAGCAAACAGAGGATTGGACGAGTATAACATCATTTCAATAAACAGGCTCTTAGAATTTACACATGTATTTATTTTGACTACAAGTTATAATAGACATTCCCAGGAACCCTAACTTTCAACTAAGACCTTCTCTGTCTAGACTAATAAAAATAGATACACAAAAACACGAAAGTCACATACCTTAACACCATGATCACTGTGTCCAGGCCCGAAGGCCGATAGGCCCAGCAACACCTTGACTCAACTAGAGGATGCCATGGAGGGGGGGGGGGGGGGGGGGGGGGGAGTTGATACCTTTAGTTTTATATAGCTTTTGTTCGAGTCTGAATTGAGTAACTGTGAAACGTGGCATGTCTTTGACACCGTGAGAGAATGCAAGGCATTGGACATTATCGAGGTCTGGTTTACATTCCTGACCAACTGCTCGGGGATGGGGGAAAGGGAGAAGGGGTGTGGAAATGTGAGGAGTGGGGTGAGGGGCGGGGGGGGGGGGGGGGGGGGGGGGGGGGGGGGGAGGAGAGGAGACCTAGCTGTCAATGCATCCGGGTAGTCAATGACCGGATGTACAGCTCGGGAGGGGTGGGGGAGGGCCTGGGAGGGGCTTAGAGTGTCTCTCAGGCTGACACTTTGCGTCACACTTTAGATCAAGGCAATCGCTCGCTCGGTCCATCGGGTCCATCCGGGGTAGGTAAAATGACCGGATGTAACTGCTCGGGGAGGTGGGGGTGGGGGGGGGGGCACTGAAGAGGCTCAGAATGTCTCTCAGTGTGTGTGTGTGTGTGTGTGTGTGTGTGTGTGTGTGTGTGTGTAGCTCCTATGTATATCACTCTGCGATACTCCCCTGCAGTTGCCAGGGACGTCAACATTTCCTTTTTAAACGATGGTACTGTGATTGTGATTTCATCAAGCCTTCAGGGTATATTCCACTGTCAAAAAGAGCATTAAAAATTTAATAAGAAACTTGAGAATTCTCTCGCAGTCATTTCAAAACATTTCTCTAATTAAGCCATATGTACCATCAGATTTGGGGATTTTCAATTTCTTTTTACAGCTGCTAAAACGTCCTCTTTGGGGATTGGGTCATCCAGAAAACTGATTTCGTCTGTGGTTTCCGAATCATTTGCCGTCTCTGTTTCTATTGAACAGTCAACATCTTCTTCAAAGAGGTTTTTGAAAGGTTTGTGCCACTCGTTAAAAGAAATTGCATATGTAAACCAGACACTTTGGATGACATCCATTGTAGGTGATGCCAGAAGTCATTGGCATGACTCACCGAATTAATAAGATTATTTTAACACACACGTGTGTTGAATTCTTTTTCCTTCTTCTGTAATAGTTTTTAGGTACTCTTCGTGATTTACGATAAATCGACGTGTTAGTGACCTCCAATGTTCTACAAAGTATTTTTAGGAGCTTTCTGAAAGTTTTCGCTACTTGTCATTCTAGGTAAAACAACGCATCGTTACGCGTTCTTTTATCAATTCTGATCTTTGTTTTCACACACACGGCTTTTTTTTTCTTTCATACAGTTGTTAAAGGTATTCAATGCCAAGTTAATATCTATCTATGAGATAAATTGCTGCTTCGTGTAAAGACTTAGTATTTTCATTATTCATCAGCGCATGAAATAATTCAGCATTCTGTTCCCGCAAAACATTTTTTTCAGTAAACTTACAATTTTCATTTATAATACCTTGATACTTATGAAGCTTATCGTCCTGATAACAGTTCACACTGAGTTCCAAAGATAAGTGGTCTGACTCAGTGCGTTCTTGCACATGCAGAGAACATAATGATACATACAGATCAAACAGAAGCCAAGAATTAATCATTTACACAATTATCTGTCAGAAACGCATGTGAAAGGACCTTGGCGGTCGCTATCACATGCTCCGATTAAAAAACATACTTCCAGAGCTATGCATATGCTGAGTAAACACACCATACCTGTTTGATACTCTGTCTTCAGACTCCCTTTTAACACAAAAAAGAATCATTTTTGAAACAAGCACAATAAACACTGCTATCAGCGGCTTTATCCTGACTGATATTGGACGTTCTGCTTTAAAGTCTCCGTTTAAAAGTATACACACATCGGGAAATTCTACAATCCTACCTGTGTGAATATCTTCTAGTGTACGTATACCGTTATCAACATCAAGATACGAATAGTATGGTGAGTTTTCGGGGTACATATGTACATACATACAAACATCTTTGGTCAAATTAAGTAGACTTCTAGAATTACAAACATAATAACATTGTTGTAATCAACGTCTATAGCCTTTAACATATTGCAAAATATTTTTCACGAGACAAGTTATTCCTACTGATCGCCTTCCTTGAGGCGTAAATTGTATAGTAGGTTTACAGATAATCTCATGGATGTAAAGAAAAGAAGGTTGTGAAGAATCAACGAAAGTTTCAACAAGACAAACTATGTCAAACGATGTTACATAAGGGAGAAAATTATGATCACCAATCGCCCATTGACATTCCAATGTAAAAATGACAAGCGGATTCCATCCACATACACGTTATACCTTTTTCTCCCTCACACGCATGCACTGTTTCCGTGATGTGTACAATTCACACCACAGCTCTCAAATACACATTGACACCACTGGAGATCGACAACAAGTTCACACTATTCTCGTGCCCGCGATCGGGAGCTAACACAGCTGCAGTGTCATCTTCTGTCACAAGCTCACGAGGAACAACACCACTTGCACGTGAATACATTCGTCAAAACTAAAGGAAGACCGTGATTCTAATTTTTTTTTCATTCCCTCTGTGTTGTGTAAAATTTTAGTTACAAATCTTTACTATAATATAACAATGTATGCTATTCTTTATGTACGCTAAGCCTTCAGTATTCCTATTGAATTGGTTTTTAGGTTTGTTGGTGATCCAACCCAAATTTTTGTGCCTTCTTATTTTCTTTGCTGGCTGTCTTCAGACGAGAAACAAGTTTTCGTCGAAACTCCCTAACCCGTTAACTTTCCCCAGTGAATATGTTGCTGCTCCGAGCATTACTTCTCTAACAAAGAACTCTTTCCTTGTCTTTAAAAATAGTACATCGACCAATAAGTTGGGAAATCTTGTTTTCGGTACAGTCTGTGGAGTCGGCTGAAGTCAATGTCCTGTGTTAGTTCCAGTTCGTCCATTAGTAGATCTCTGATTAAAACTTCACATTGCTCTTTAGATTCATTTTCCTGTCGGGAAAATATGCCAAAAAAGATCATATTGTTTCTTTTGGACCGTTCTTCAAAGTCGTCAGACTTCATTTTCAAGTTCTATTATTTTTCGCATAGTCTTTCGTTTTGTTCTTTCAGAGATTAATTCTCACATCTTACGTTTATCACTTTCTCCATCAGTTCAGTCAGTTCTTCCCGTAGTCCAGCAGGCATGTCTTGAACTTATCGGATATACTCCTTCACTTCGTCGAACTTACTAAAGAGTTGACATGACGTCCTTCAGCGTCGGGTCACCGGCTGTCCGTGAAGGGGAAGAAGCTCCGGCAGAACCGAGCGGGTCTGCCGAAGACTGTCCCCCTTTCCACCAGGTGCAGAACCAGGATTCAGCTCCGCGTCTCCACAGCGATGCAGAACAACGTCGGAGTACAAATAGGCCATGAGCAAGCCAACCATGACACAGGTGTACCTGTTTGCGCAGTTAAAATGTCCGAAAGAATATTACTTTCTTCTTCAACACTCGTCGAGCCAAGAAATGTATGAAGACCGGCACACATCTTCCGCACACCGACCCCAAACTTAAAGCAGTGGCCGACATGATGGCGACCAGGTGCTCTCCAAGTTGATTTCGGGGCTCAGATCAGTGAAACTTCACTTCACTGTCACAGCTCTTGTCAGTCACCCGGAAGTGACCTCCTCCCCACCCCACACAGAGAGAGAGAGAGAGAGACAGAGACAGAGAGAGAGAGAGAGAGAGAGAGAGAGAGAGACAGAGACAGAGAGAGAGAGAGAGATTCAGATTTAGATATTTTATTCATATCTAGGCCTGGGTCCCTTATGAACGGGTACACAGATACATTATAACAACGGAGAGAGAGAGAGAGAGAGAGAGAGAGAGAGAGAGAGAGAGAGAGAGAGGAGAGAGAGAGAGAGAGAGAGAGAGAGAGAGGAGAGAGATTCAGATTTAGATATGTTATTCATATCTAGGCCTGGGTCCCTTATGAACGGGTACACAGATACAATATAACAACGGAGAGAGAGAGAGAGAGAGAGAGAGAGAGAGAGAGAGAGAGAGAGAGAGAGAGAGAGAGAGAGACAACAATCACAGTATCAAGTTATGATTAGAATTCCAAATAGCAAACAGAAAACAAAAATATTGACAACTTTTCTATTAAATAAATTTTAGAAGGAATTTACAGTAATTCCGCCAGATAATAGGGAGGAACAAATAACAAGACAAAACACGACGCGTTTCGACCTCCTGGGTCGTATTCAGCCAAGATAAACAACATCCAGGACGTTGAAAACGAACAACGAGCAATCATCCATCTTCCCAAAATCGGCGCAAGATGGGTGTCGAATGAAAACGAGACTGTTGGGAAGGAGACAATGCAAGTCATAGGAGTAATGATGATAATGGTAATAATGATAGTTATAATGACCATAATGATAATAATGATGATGATAATGGTAATGATAGTGATAAATGACATAATGATAATAATGATAATGAAAAATATTGAAGAAATGATAAAGAGGATTAATTACTACCACTTTTGGCAATAATATGACGATAGTACCCGTTACATACCCGTTCAAAGGGCGCCAGCTCTGGACAACTATCCAAGGCTAACTAACTAAGGGATGAAACCCCGACAAAAAAAAAAACCAAACCAAAACAAAAAAAAAAAAAAAAAACGAGTGGAACCCCTAAGGCGGTTGGATGGCAAACTCTGGCACCCTTCAGCGACCGCATTGGCACCAAACTGTAACAGCCTTGCTGTTCCTTTGGATATGTCAACGAGGTGGAGAGGGAGGACAAGCTGCATGGGCAATGCCCGTCCATCTATCCACAAACACTCACTTGCACCTACAACTTGGAGAGGACAATCCAGCTTCGCTACTTGCGACGACACAACACGGAAAGCAGTAGATACCGGTTTTTCAGTCAGCGATCAATTCGCGTTGTGCGAAACGCCAGGGGTTGCTTCCGCTGGTGGGAGAGATCTTAGCGTCTCACTGGACAGCTACTGCCCGCCTAAGCTGGCAGCCCCCAAACAATAAGGCGCTGTCCCGCCACGCTCTGCCTTCTTCATTGGTGTGCATGGAGATTAGAAGAGCGTTCAACAAGCAGGTCGTAAACTACCACACCAGGCAACAATAAAACTTCAAGAAAGGGATCAGTGCTAAAACCGGGATGTTGGAATGTCCGGACAATGATGCCTGGACTTTTCAAGACCTATAAGATATCAGCGACGCTAGAAATAGCTGTCATAAACAACGATTGAATGTGAACATTGCCACTCTGCAGGAAACACGGCTGGCTGACATAGCACACTGAAGGAGAGGGACTACACCTAATTCTGGCAAGGAAATAGCTCTGATACCCCAAGAGAGTATAGAGTATGTCTTGCAGTAAAGAACAGCATGCTGAGGCAGGCAGCAGCGGCTCAGAGCGACTCCTGACTCTCCGCCTCAACACCACTGAAGGTCTTGTCACCCTTGTCAGTGTATATATGCCCCGACTCTGTCCGCCACTCCGGATGCCAAGGATGAGTTGTATGAAAATTTTGCATCTACCATAAGGAACATCCCCAGTACAGAAAAACTTGTTCTCCTGGGCGACCTTAATGCCAGAGTGGGTGCAGACAACGACTCGTGGCTTGGTGCCTTTGGAGTAGGGAAAAATGAATGAAAACGGATAGCGACTGCTCGAGTTTTGCGACTGTCACGAACTGTAATCGCCAACTCCTTTTTCAAGACGAAGCCTCACCACAAAGTCTCCTGGAGACACCCGCGCTGAAAGCATCGGCATCAGCTGGATCTGATCCTGATAAGACGCCCTGCTGTCAAAAACCTTCTCCACACTCGTTCTTACCACAGCAGGAACTGCGACACAGACTTGGTATGTTGCAGGATTAGGCTGCACCAAAGAAGTTCCACTGCTCAAAGAAACAAGGGAGATTTCGTATGGACGTCGGTAAGATGTCTCAGCCAGATCTTGTGGCAACAGTTCGCAGAGAGCCTTTGAGAGAGAAATGTAATACACTGCAGCGCGGAGACTGCCACAGAATGATGGGCCCACTTTACGAGACACCATGCACCGCACCACCCTGGCTACCTTTGGGAAGAAAATTTCAAAGTCTCGCGACTGGTTAGAGACCAAATCGTTAGAGATGACTCCCATTATTGAGGCCAAGCGCGCCGCATTAGTTAGGTACAAGCGGTCACCCAAATGAGAAGAATCTGCAGACCCCCAGGCCTGCCAGCAGCAAGGTGAAGCTGAATGCCAGGCACTGCGCCAACGAGTGCTGGACAGAGCTCAGCGAGGAGATACAGACAGCCGCTGAAAGAGGCAACATCAGAGGGATGTGTGACAGCATCAAAAAGACACTGGGACCAACGCAGAGCAAGACGGCTCCTCTCAAATCCTCCTCTGGGGGGAAGTAGTCAATGACCCCAGCCAGCAGATGGAGAGATGAGTGGAGCACTACTCCATCCTCTACTTCAGACAGAACACAGCGATCTCCTCAGCCCTTGACGTAGAGCCGACCGTGGACGAACTCAGCGAGGCCATTGACAGCTTGGCATCAGGCAAAGCATCTGACAATGATGGCATTCCTTCAGACCTCATCAAACACTGCAAGACTGCCCTTCTGCACCCTATGCACGCAGTCCTATGTCAGTCTGGAATGAGGGAGATGTACCGCAGGACATGAGGGATGCCAAGATTGTCACCCTGTACAAAACAAGGGCGACAGGAGCGACTGCAATAATACAGATGCATCTGTCTTCTTACCATAGTCGGCAAAATCTACCTCGGGTCTTCCTGATCCGCCTGCAGATGCTGGCTGAACGTCTCTACCTGGAATCACAGTGTGGCTTTCGAGCAGAGAGGTCTGAAGTAGACATGGTTCTCCCTTTGCCAACTCGAGGAGAACTGCAGAGAGCAACGGATGCCACTGTATGTCGCATTGATCGACCTCACCGAGGCCTTCGACCTAGTCAGCAAAGATGGTCTTTTCAAGGCTCTCCGGGAGATTGGCTGCGCCCCCCCCCCCCCTCCCCCCAAACTGCACAGCTTAATTGAGTCCTTCAACTCCAAAAAGGAAATGGACTGTGCAGTTTATGCAACCTCTCCAAGCTCTTCGACATACACAGTGGTGTCAAACAAGGCTGCGTCCTTGCCCCCACCCTCTTTAAGATCTTCTTTGCTCCCCCTCCTGAAGCATGCATGCAGCACAGGGCAAGAGGGGATCTAAATGCGGACCAGATCAGATGACAGGCTTTTCGATCTCGCCCGCCTAAGAGCATGGACAAAGGTCCGCGAAACCCTCACCAGAGACATGCTGTTTGCCGATGATGACGCTGTCGCGACCCACACCAAGTGGGAATTGAAGTCTCTGATGAACCACTTCTCCCTGGCCTGCAAAGACTTTGGTCTGACAGCCTGAAGAAGACAAATTTCCTGGTTCAAGACACGCCGTTACCACCAGCCATCACCATTAATGACTATGAGGTTGATGCCATCCATTAATTCACTTAACCTGGATCCACCATCACCGATAACCTCTCACTTGACACTGAAATCAACAAGAGGATCGGGAAGGCAGCCGCAACACTTGCTCAACTCATAAAGAGAGTGGACAAACCCCAATCTGACCACAAAGACAAACATAGCTGTGTGTATAACGCCTGCGTTCTCAGCACCTTGCTATACGGCAGTAAGACATTATCATGGACCACGCCTGCTAGCCAGGAGAAAAGGCTCAATTCCTTCCACCTCGGAAACCCGGGCGTATACTCGGCATCTTCTGGCAAAACAGGGTAAGCAACAACACCTATCTCGTGGTAGCCTCCCTACCATGTATGGCCTGCTGAGACCGCGTTGGCTGCGTTGGCTGGGTCACGTTTGCCCGCATGGAGGATGGTCACATGCCAAAAGACGTCCTCTATGGAGAGCTTGCCCCAAGGCAAAGAAGCATTGGCTGCCCACAGCTGAGATACAAAGACGTTTATAAAAAGAGACATGCAGGCACTTTGAGATTAACACTGAGTCCAGGGAGGACCTTGCTGCAGATCGCAACAGCTGGAGAAGCACTCTTAAGAAACAGCTGCAGATTGGTGAAGACAAAAACTAACAGCTGCTACAGCAGAAAAGCGAGCCCTCAGAAAGGGGATGACAGTGAGTAAACCAGTGTCAATAAACAGATGCGGCCGCTGCGACAGAGACTGCCACTCTCGCATCGGGCTGTAGAGTCTATACAGCCACAGGCCACGACTACGTTGCACGGGTCGAGCAGACAGCACGGTCAGATAGCTAAATATTAGGTCGGATGTACTCTATCTATGGTCAGCTACGACCCACGGAGGCCGAGTACGTGAGTAGTTGTAGTATTGATAGTGGCTACACACAGAAGGAGAGAAAGGAGAAGGGTTTGACGATCGTCAAACAGCATGGCTGTAGTGGCAATAGCGTTAGTGGCGATAATGGTGATGACAATGGAAATGATGTTGATCATGATGTAAAAACTATGACAATAATGGTATTATTATTACTACTACTACTACTAGTAATATATAATAATAATAATAAATAACAACAACAATAATAATAATAATGATGATGATGATGATGATGATGATGATGATGATGATGATGATAATAATAATAATAATAATAATAAATGACTCTGACTTCCGCTCACGGCCCGTGCGGACTTTTTTTTTTTTTTTTTTTTAATCAGCTCTTACATCGACACTATTTTTTTTTTTTTTATTGCGACCGAGAAATGTACGGATATCAATAGTTGCTAAACAACATGTTTAAATCTTCACTGACAAAAGCTAAACAGAAGGGAAAGTGTGAGTGAATGAAAACTTCTTTAGCATGTTATGTAAAAAATAAGTACTCAAACCTGGCGACCGTTGGGCAGTGTTGGATGTGTCCAGTGACAAGGGGGCTGGGTCCCTGACATCGCTGACTGACCTCAGTGCCGCTACTGTGTGGACAACCTTTCTCATCAAAGAAGGTGAAGAGAATGTGGTGTTGTTATACCATGTTATAATTTTCTGAAAATTACTGACTGTCCCAGGTGATAGAGAAGTGACAGCGAAGAACAGACATCGTTCCCCTGGCATCAGTGCTTCATTGGCCAGTGACTTTGGTGTCATATATTTGTCCACTCATTTTTTTTTATATATAATCTTGATGTAAGATGACCAGCACTAACTATATCCAGATATTTGAGTGGAAAGAACACCAAAAGGAAACCTGTCAACATCACCATTCACCGACGAGCGACACTTGTGCCACTCCAGAGTTACAAAGTGTTACAGAGAAGAGAGACAGAAAAAGACAGAGGCGAGATAGTGGGAATAATGAGCAGGACACAATGAGTCTTCAGGACGCTGTTGAAGAAATCAGAGCGAGCATGAGGAGCCATACGACAAAAGACGATATTAGAGATCTGAGGGGGGAGGTGGAGGAGATGGGTAGGCTGGCAGAGAAACTGGGAGCAAGAGTAGAGAAACTTGAAGGGAAAAATATTATATAAACTGAAAAACGAACGGGATGCACTAATTGCAGAGACCAAACAACGGTGACAGGACAATGAGGAGCTTCGTGGGCTGATGCACCAGTGCAAAAAAGAACAAGCCACCCTGAAATGTGCCATCAACTATCAAGAGAAACATGGCAAACAGTTCAATTTAAGGGTGTATGGTGTGTCAGAAATTAAGGGGGTGCAGAAACAGTTGAAGACTGTGGTGAAACATGAACTAACATTTTTGCCTCTGAATAAGGGGTCAGGGTAACACAGGAGGAGCTAGAATTATACAGCTCACCGAGTGGGAAGGCCGGGAGTAACGCGACCAAGACCGATTATGGTGCGTTTCTATTGGAGGCAGTTGAGGGGGGGAAGTTTTGACAGAGAGACGGAAATTAAAGCAGTCGGGCCTTTCAATCGGGGAAGACCTGGCCCACATAAACTTTTAAGGACGGCTGCTGATCACTCGGCCACCTTGGTAGAGTGGTCACGCATGGAAGAACTGTAAAATTGACAGAAGTATAAAGGTAGAAGAGTTGTTAACGAAAGCCATGTCATAATGTTAACATTGTGCCCTTTCCATGGATAGAGCAGCAAAAAACATTTCCCTTTTGTTCCCTTCATTGACCATACCTGTTAACTGGGTTACAACCCCACGGAAATAAGGGGGTTTACGTGTATATGTGAATGATAATTTACAAAATTCTTTCATAGATCACTATGAGCGGATTAATACAAATAACATTTTTTTGTTTGTTGCATCACTACTGGGATTTGTTTCTTCCTGCCATATATATTTTTTCTTCTTCTTCTTCTTCTTCTTCTTTTTTTTTTAAGAACGTTGCAGTCATTTTGCTTGAGTTAAAGATAGAACCAAAATGCCAATGTTTAAAATCGATGTTGTCATGATACATGTTGTACACACACACACACACACACACACACACACACACACACACACACACACACACACACACGCACGCACACACACATGTGCACGGAAATACATGCGTTCACGCATGAATACAACATAAACACATAGATGCATAAACACACAAAGACAAGGAAGAGATGGGTTGAGGGCGGATGTTTGTGTGTATGGGGGGGGGGGGGGGGGGGGGGGGGGGAGTATTAACTGGCTCTGTGAATTCCTTTATTAATTAAGAATTGTGAGGCACAGTAGGACGATAATCATGACGTTTATTAGACACCCACTCTCCTATTTAACATTCTGAGGAAACTGATAAATACAAACATATGTAACAATGCACTCACATGCATGAAGGTGCAAAGATACACAGGATTACACACACATACACGCCCACACACACGCGCGCGCATACAAACACCCACACACGTAACCATACACTGGTGCATACACACACACACACACACACACACACACACACACACACACACACACACACACACACACACACACTCAGTCTCTCTCTCCAAGTGGTGATATTGTAATCAAATTCGGTATCTTTTATTGAATTTCTTGTATAAAAATGGGTGATATTAAAAGTATTCTTAACAGCAATGAATGTGAGATTGTGGTTAGAAAGTGGGTGATTTGTGTGATTAGTAGAGGGAAAGATTACTATGGCTTTGTTTGTTTCAATGCTTTCGGTGTTCTCATCCTACCATGAATGTGACCACGGAATTTGAAGATAAGATCGAGCTAGTGATTGTGGTCATAAAATTAAAATTTGTTGAAAGGAAGATTGCCCTTTGCCCACACCATGAGAAGACGGAGCGGGGATTGGGGATGAGGGGAGGGGGGAAGGTAAGACCACCTATTGCAAAACTACTGTGTAATTTTGCAAATTGGAGTTCTTATTGATATCATAATAAGATTCAGATTCAGATTCAGAAAACTTATTATCTCTCGTTAAAAGAGAAATTACATTCGTGACCGCTGCCCTAAAAGTTAAGACATACATATTTATAGTGACAACGTGACAATGAAGATTAAAATTACTTTCAAACATAAATCATGCAATAAGAAAACAATACCCACCTTTGTCGAAAAAAGAAGTTGACTCCCCCCTCTGCCGCCTTATTACTCATGTCTTCTTCACCTCCAAGCTTGTTTCGCCCTCCTCTCCCCCATCATCATCATATTATCCCTCTCTTGCAGGCGTTAGCCCCCATCCCCTCCACTGCCTCCTTCCACCGAGTCCCACAAGGTAGCAGGCCAGTTTAACCATTCCTACACATCACTTGTAAATGATGTTCACCTGCTTGATCGGATGCCAGCGAAAGTTAGAGGGAAAAGTCGTTTTTTTTAAACGTTTACTTTTTGCTTCCTTGATTTGACGGATTCTGTGTGTTCTTTTCAAATGTTTGATAACTGTGTTCTTTTCAAATATTTGATAACATCATGCATCAAAAATGTTGTGCTGAGGTTTTGAGACTTGACATATGCATTTCTTCAATGGATATCAATGTAATAATATATGTGTCAAACACAAGGTTGCTTTTTTAAAAACATTGATAAGTCACTGGAAAGGTTAAAAAAAAAGTATATGAGAACAATGTCCCCTAGCAGCATTGCAAAATCTTCACTACCATGGTCTGGGTAATTTTAAAAAAAACGAAGGCATGTTTTCCAATCCTTATTACAAGACTCTCACTTTAGCTACAATTCAGAACGTCAAATCCGAGTCGACTGGGAATATGAATGCATCTTTACTTCAAATAATTCCAAATCTAGAGGAGTAGCTGTTTTTTATTAAATAATAGTTTCGAATTCAAGATTTAAAAGACGACGAAAGATCCAAATGGTAATTATCATGTTAATGCTTAATATTATGGGAAAATATCTATTACTCATAAACATTATGGCCCAAATAAGGATGAACTATCTTTTATATAGATTTGCAGAAATGTGATAATGCTGGAGACTGGAATCTGGTAATGAATCCAAACACTGGCTACTTTAACTATAAAGCTACGAACAACCCTAAAGCACAAGAAACTGTTAAAAATATATTGACTGAATTAGAATTAGATCTAGTTGCAATGTGAGACGGCTACAGGCAGAAATCTAAACAAATCTTAGATAAAGAATAGCGAACCGCCGAGAAAAACGTGGACAAACGAATCACGAATTGTGATTCGTTTGTCTACGTTTTTCTTGGTGGTTCGTTAACATGTATTTAAGATTTGAATTAGAATTAGTTGACACTTGAAGAGAAATAAATCCAGGGATGAAACGTTTCACCTGAAGAAGACCAATTCATCTCCAACAGAGTAGATTAGACTTCATCCTTGTCGATACTCTTGTAACATTTATAAAAGATTGTGATATTCTGCATGAACACAGGAGTGATACTCTCTGGTTTATATTAACTTAGCATCACACCAGAAGAAAAAAAGCAAAAGCTTTCGGAATTTCCATTCGTCCTTTACTCAAAGACCCCACGTACGTCGAAATATATTAGATAAAACAGTTCATGAAATTAAGGAGCAATATGCAGCATTCTCTCATAACAGAGAAAACATAGATAATATTCCAAATACATTTTTAAATTTGTTCCATAGTGCTCTGCCCTCTTCTAAAACCCGTTTGTTCTTCTGATAGGAGTTCCTCAGCCTTGGATTTCAGTCGGTTGAGGATGATGCAAAGCATGACTTTGCTGGGGTGGCTGATCAGACTTGTAGTCCTGTAGTTTTAGCATTGCTTGAGGTTGTCCTTCTTGGGTAAAGGAATCACCAGTGACTGGGTCCATTCTTTTCGTTACTAGTCATTGAAAGAAATTTTTATTTTATTTTTATTTTATCTCAGGACTGTTAAAGTACTCATGAGTGGCTCAGGAATAATTCTCCTTAAACCTCTACGCTTTAAAGTGCTTGCAGCTCCTAAGGACAGAATTAGAGGCAAGTTTAAACCTTCAAAACTGAATGAACAACAAAGAACTGACACAAGTTCAGTGCACTTTTACACACCAAATTTACTTGTTTATACAAGGGTGAAATGTTCAAATCAATTTCATTAATTCAGTTCCAGCTGACTTTTGTTCACACTTTCTGTCATCATTAAGAAAGGGAAAGTTCTGGATGATTGAGTTTGAGTCCACTTGGAATATCAGAACTTATTTGATGTTGAAGAGGAGTGTTGATCTCTCTAGTTGCTAGTGACTGGTCCACCTTCTTTTCAGGTAAGCTGATCGTGGGTTGCTGTCTCAGCTGGGCCAACAACATGCACACCCAGGGTAGGTATGAACCCAGGCTCTAAGCAGAACCTGGTCTGTAGAAGTAGCTGAGAGTCTGGCTTGTCGAGTTCATATACCTGCCCTCTAACTTTCAGAGTCATGTGAGATCTCAGCCAACAAAGGATTAGACAATCATAAATATATTTGCCATAATTATCAGTCTCCAGTTTCACTCAGAGTTTGAGTGAGACAGTAATACAATGCTAAGTAATGGAAGTCAAATAAGCCTTCAATGTTTTTCTTATGAATTAAGTTGAAGTAACTTGGAATAAACTTAGCTGAAGTACACGTGTTGATTCGACTTTGAGTCACCTACTATACAGCATTCCGACAATCAACAGTATTCATAAATCAACTTAACACTTTTCACTTAGTATAGGTATACTGCTTTTCTGGTCATAATTCATCATTCAGTTTTGATCTTAACAGATAATATTGAATACTGACAAAGGTCAGATGGTTAACAAAGAATGTAATTAAACATCTTACCAGATTTTACCAAGTTGTGGCAAGCAAAACTATTCCAATAGAATACTCGCTCATCATCTTGATCAATGTCACCATGTATTTATTGGTGTAAATTTACACTGTGAAAAAACACATGGCATACAAACAAGCAATGCATAGTCTCAAAATTTAGAAACATACTTTCAATGTACATTTCTTCTCGATGACCAAAGAATCTTACACAGGGTGGAAGATATGATCTTTCCCCAATCTGGCTGTGTTTCCTATTTTTCACTGGTAGTGATCAGTTTTACAACCTTCTGTGGCACAGTGAATTAGAGGGATTGAGTTTCTCCTTTTTAGTCTGTTAAGCTACACATTCAGGTTCTAGTTCCAGTTAGTTTTGTGTCTCTAAAGACAAAGAAAAGGGGAGGGGAGGTTGCTCATCCCCCACCACCTACAGTGTGAGGTATGTGTCGAAGATTCGAGAGAACGCTCTATCTTAGCAGTTGGTGTTGATTTCATTAGCCTTCATGCTAATTGACAAAGCGCTGTTTAACATAATTGCATCATGCATGGGCGGAATGCACGCACACGCACGCACGATTGCCATGGTGCTTAGTGGAAAGGAGAGCATGATCCCTGGCCTTAACCAGAGACAAGCACCTGCACACCAGATAAGCAAGAGGCGAGGAAAGGGAGGAAGGGAGACAGTGAGAGAGAGGAAGGGAAACAGGCGATTTACTCCCGAAGTGACGTCACCTTTTCTATGTCATTGTTTTGGGAGCCATGCACTGACTGATTCTGAGGTCAGCGACCTGTTTAACATAATTGCATCATGCACTGGCGGAACGCACGCACATTCGTAAATGTTTAAGTAACTACGTTGGTTTTTTTTTTTTTTTTTTTTTCGTTTGCATGGTTAGAAAAAGGGTTGCTGTGTCAGCAGTTTCTTGGCTTGTTTCAAGCAACGAATTTTTTATTGTAGACGGCAGGACTGAGATAGCCATATTCAAAACAGCGAACGATTTTTATTATTCAGAGTGCTGAAAGTAATCATTTAGTAGATGTAGAAGCGTATCTGTCCGTGAACATGAACAGATTTGTCAGATCTGAACTGGCAGAATTTCGGTTCGGTGTTTTGGATATTGCTGTGCATCATCAGCAATATAATGTCCATACAGAAGAGGATTTATTATGTCCATTGTGTAGATCTGGTAGGGAAGATGACCTTCATTTTGTATTGTTATGCCCTGTGCTGGCAGATTGACGACACAAATTTATACCGTTAAAGTATTATCGACGTCCCAGCAGCTTTCAAGTTAGTCTGTCCTTTGTCATCAAGAATGAAAATGTTACAAGGAATCTTGCTTTGTTTCTATACAAATCATTTAAAAGGGAGGAGGGATTTGTCCTACGTAAATTCATATGTTGCTGATGTTTACATTTTAGTGATAGAATACCTTGTCTAAATATGATGTTTTTTATTCCCTCCCTCCAAATGGGGCTGTGTGTCTTTTTCTTGAGTAAATTTATCGTTACTGTGATCGTGATCGTGATCGTGATCGTGATCTCTCTCTCTCTCTCTCTCTCTCTCTCTCTCTCTCTCTCTCTCTCTCTCTCTCTCTCTCTCTCTCTCTCTCTTCCAAGTAGTCTACGAAGTGCCTATACACTAAAACACTTCAAGAAACAGTTCCGTAAATATTTTTGTTTTAATAATCAACTAACTATCGGATGAAAAATCGTAATCCTACACTTACAAATTCTTCCGATAGCCATAATTTGTGTACGCCGTCTGAACACCTAACTCTTTTCAACCACTCACCCCCTCTTGCACTCTCTCTCCTTCTCACAGTACTATTTCCCTTCCCTTTTTTCTCCTGTCCATCCATCCCTCCGTCCGTCCGTCCGTCTGTCTGTCTGTCTCTCTGTTACTTCATTGCCTGCTTATCAAAAACATAACTGTTCGTCACTTTCTCCCCTGTGCTTACACTCAACACGGCTTACACTTACACACGGTTTGAAGAAGCTACAAACGATTAAGTTCTCTCTCTCTCTCTCTCTCTCTCTCTCTCTCTCTCTCTCTCTCTCACCCCTCCCCCCCCCCCCCCCCCCCCCCCCACCCCACACACACATGCACATGCAGACACGCTTGACGTTGACATTGCCCTCCATGGAGATGGAAGGCATTAACCTAGAATTGTGTTGTAGTTTTAATCGTGCATGTTTTGCATCCATCTTTATGCTCTTCAGCTTTCTATAGTATATAGTAAAGCGATATAAACTAGGGATTTCCTTAGATAATGTTGTAATCCTTGTGGATGTTCAATCCCAGTTGTTGGCCTCCGAAGGCCGTGTCTTAGCGTTACCACATCATGATTTCCGGTAAAATTTTAGTTTATTGTTTTTAATTAATAGTCTTTCTTTTCCTTTCGCTTCCTGCTCATCTTTGCTTTTTAGAGATCTTTGTTCTCACAGATATGATGATCTGTCCACGTGTGTTGAATTGGACATCAGCAGGTAACCCTAATACAGCAGCAGGTCTGTCGAG
>JADBJO010001486.1:287500-295000 GCA_016801955.1 Conus betulinus | reverse complement strand
CACAGAAGAAACGCCAGTTATAAAATATTCAGATGACACAGCCTTTGTAGACCTTTCCAATTCTGATATAGCATATTTTAACGAAGTTGAGCGTTTCAGCACCTGGTGTAAAGAAAATGATCTTGACCTTAACGTCATAAAACAAAGGAGATGATCATAGAATTTAGGACAGCGAAAAATTATGTGCCTGATCTTTATATTGATGGAGAAAAGGTGGAACAGGTAGAGGAATACAAATATCTGGGCACAACGTTAGACAATAAACTCACTTTCAATACACACAACAGGTCCGCATACAAAAAATGTCAACAGAACGTATTTCCTGCGCAAATTGGGAATCTGCATGTCCAGCCAAAAATTCTTAAAACATTTTACAGGAGTTTTATTGAGTCTGCCTTGACTTTTTCATGCATTTGCTGGTATGGAAATCTTAGTCTCAAAAACAGCAAACTCTTGAATAGCGTTATGAACATCTGTGGTAAGATTGTTGGCGAGAGACAGGAGAGTATGAGTAAGTTGTATGAAAGGCGTGCGGTGAACAAGGCTCGTGCGATTGTTAGTGACAGTGGGCACACGCTTGCGCCACAGTATGAGCTCCTTCCATCAGGCAGACGATTTCGTGTCCCCAGAGCTAAGCTGATGCGCACAAAAAAAAGAGCTTTGTGTTCAAATCCATTGCGTTTTTAAACAAACACAGCATGTAAGAAGAAGAGATGGTGGATCACCTGTGATATAATAAGCATGTGCGCGTGTGTGTATGTCTGTGAGCAAGCGGGAAAGTATAGATGCTGGAGTGTGTGTGTGTGTGTGTGTGTGTGTGTGTGTGTGTGTGTGTGTGTGTGTCCTGGAGCAGTGACGAATAGAAATGTCTGGAATATGTCTTATATGTTTTTATCATCACCATCGCCATCATTATCATCATCACCATGGTTATCATTTCTATTATTATCGTTGTGGTTCATATCATTATTATCATCATTATATTACTAACGGATTCTATCCAAGGAAAGCATCTTTTTACTCGGAGCAGTCGTAAATCCATAACCAAACAACTTAAAATTATCACAAAAGACAAACGAGTGTGAGACACACAAGACTTTCGCCGTTGTCTCCAATCGGTATTTTGATGACGGCCATTGGCTTGGAATGTAACAGTCATTATAGAGATAATGGACTCAAAGCTCACTGAGCTTCTTTGCCCAAAACGATTATAAACCGGTAGCTAGACATAATTGAGCTATTTTGAAATACAGGTGAGTTTTTGACACGTGAGCCACTATGGCTGTTTACCTTACGAATGTTAACAGACAGAAGGACTGATAGACATATACAGAGAGAAAGAACGACAGACAAATAGACAATAATAGAAGAAGACAAACAACAGACAGCAAGACAGACAATTGCAGAGGCGGACAGATAGACGAAGAGACAGCAGGCAGTAAAGGACAGACAGGCAGCAGACGGACAGATAGACAATAGACAGAAAAAGAGAGACACATTCGATAGATAGACAGAGAGCAGACAGACAAACAGACAGAAGACAAGGAGAGACATGAGGCAGACTGACTGACGGACGGACACATGTAGACATATAGAAAAACATATACAGACAGATAAACAGACAGACAGACGGGTGACAAATAGATAAACAATAGACAGGCAGTCAGAGTCAGGCACCTGGTAGTCCGTTCTACTGTCACCATACCAATGGGCTGAATCAGGAATTCTTCGTCTGGAACGTGCGTGGGCGCACCCTTTTTTGTGTATGTGTGTGTGTGTGTGTGTGTGTGTGTGTGTGTGTGTGTGTGTGTGTGTGTGTGTGTGTGTGTGCGTGTGTGTGTGCATGCGTTGTGTGCGTGTGTGTGGTGTGTGTGTGTGTGTGTGTGTGTGTGTGTGTGTGTGTGTGTGTGTGTGTGTGCGTGCGTGCGTGCGTGCGCGCGCGCATTCTTTTCTTTAAATTTTCATAAATTTCCATTACTATCCATTATACACTTTTCTTTCTGTCTGTCCTCTTTTCTTTCTTTTTTTTTTTTTCATCTCTTTTTCTTTTAAATCACGTCCATTGAGACGGCAATAAGGCCTCACTGTCACTGGTCCTCTTTGGCCTCACTGTCACTGGTCCTCTTTGGCCTGACTGTCACTCGTCCTCTTTGGCCTCACTGTCACTGGTCCTCTTTGGCCTCACTGTCATTGGTCCTCTTTAGCCTGACTGTCACTGGTCCTCTTTGGTCTCACTGTCACTGGTCCTCTTTGGCCTCACTGTCACTGGTCCTCTTTGGCCTCACTGTCACTGGTCCTCTTTGGCCTCACTGTCATGGGTCCTCTTTAGCCTGACTGTCACTGGTCCTCTTTAGCCTGACTGTCACTGGTCCTCTTTGGCCTGACTGTCACTGGTCCTCTTCGGCCTGACTGTCACTTGTCCTCTTTGGCCTGACTGTCACTGGTCCTCTTTGGCCTCACGGTCACTGGTCCTCTTTGGCCTCACTGTCACTGGTCCTGTTTGGCCTCACGGTCACTGTCCTCTTTGGCCTGACTGTCACTGGTCCTCTTTGGCCTCCCTGTCACTGGTCCTCTTTGGCCTCACTGTCATTGGTCCTCTTTAGCCTGACTTTCACTGGTCCTCTTTGGCCTCACTGTCATTGGTCCTCTTTGGTCTGACTGTCACTGGTCCTCTTTTGCCTTACTGTCACTGGTCCTCTCTGGTCTGACTGTCACTAGTCTTCTTTGGTCTCACTGTCACTGGTCTTCTTTGGTCTGACTGTCCCTGGTCCTCTTTGGCCTGACTGTCACTGGTCCTCTTTGGTCTCACTGTCACTGGTCCTCTTTGGCGGGACTATCACTGATCCTCTTTGGCTTGACTGTCACTCGTCCTCTTTGGTCTGACTGTCACTGGTCCTCTTTAGTCTGACTGTCACTGGTCCTCTTTGGCGGGACTATCACTGATCCTATTTAGCTGGACTGTCACTGCTCTTCTTTGGCCTCAGTGTCACTGGTCCTCTTTGGTCTCACTGTCACTGGTCCTCTTTGGCCTCACTGTCACTGGTTCTCTTTTGTCTCACTGTCACTGATCCTCTGGCCTCACTGTCACTGGTCCTCTTTGGTCTCACTGTCACTAGTCTTCTTTGGCCTGACTGTCACTGGTCCTCTTTGGCCTGACTGTCACTTGTCCTCTTTGGCCTGACTGTCACTGGTTTTCTCTCCGTTTCTGTCACTGGTCTTCTTTGGCCTGACTGTCACTGGTCCTCTTTGTCCCCAGTGACAGTCAGACCAAAGAGGACCAGTGACAGTCAGACAGTCAGACTTTTGTCTGTCACTGGTCCTCTTTGGTCTCACGGTCACTGGTCCTCTTTGTCCTCACTGTCACTGGTTTTCTCTCCGTTCTGTCACTGGTCTTCTTTGGCCTGACTGTCACTGGTCCTCTTTGTCCCCAGTGACAGTCAGACCAAAGAGGACCAGTGACAGTCAGACAGTCAGACTTTTGTCTGTCACTGGTCCTCTTTGGTCTCACGGCCACTGGTCCTCTTTGACCTCACTGTCACTGGTTTTCTCTCCGTTCTGTCACTGGTCTTCTTTGGCTGACTGTCACTGGTCCTCTTTGTCCCCAGTGACAGTCAGACCAAAGAGGACCAGTGACAGTCAGACAGTCAGACTTTTGTCTGTCACTGGTCCTCTTTGGTCTCACGGTCACTGGTCCTCTTTGTCCTCACGGTCACTGGTTCTCTCTCCGTTCTGTCACTGGTCCTCTTTGGCCAGACTGTCACTGGTCCTCTTCAGCTGCACAGTCACTGGTTCTCTTTGGTCTCACTGTCACTGGTTCTCTTTGGTCTCACTGACACTGGTCCTCTTTAGCCGGACTGTCACTGGTTCTCTTTGGCCTGACTGTCACTCGTCCTCTCTGGTCTGTCACTGGTCCTCTTTGGTCTGACTGTCACTAGTCCTCCTTGGTATCACTGTCATTGGTCCTCTTTGGTCTCACTGTCATTGGTCTTCTTTGGCCTCACTGTCAATGGTCTTCTTTGGCCTCGCTGTCATTGGTCCTCTTTAGCCTGACTGTCACTGGTCCTCTTTGGCCTCACTGTCACTGGTCCTCTTTGCCTCACTGTCACTGGTTTTTTTTTTGCCTCACTGTCACTGGTTCTCTCCGTTCTGTCACTGGTCTTCTTTGGCCTGACTGTCACTGGTCCTCTTTGGCCAGACTGTCACTGGTCCTCTTTGGCCTCACGGTCACTGGTCCTCTTTGGCCTCACTGTCACTGTCCTGTCCTGTTTGTCCTCACGGTCACTGGTCCTCTTTGGCCTGACTGTCACTCGTCCTCTTTGGCCTCACTGTCACTGGTCCTCTTTGGCCTCACTGTCACTGGTCCTCTTTGTCTGACTGTCACTGGTCTCTTTGGTCTCACTGTCACTGGTCCTCTTTTGGTCTGACTGTCACTGGTCCTCTCTGGGTCTGACTGTCACTGGTCCTCTTTGGTCTGACTGTCACTGGTTCTCTTTGGTCTGACTGTCACTGGTCCTCTTTGGTCTCACTGTCACTGGTCCTCTTTGGTCTGACTGTCACTGGTCCTCTTTGGTCTGACTGTCACTGGTTCTCTTTGGTCTCACTGTCACTGGTCCTCTTTGGTCTGACTGTCACTGGTCCTCTTTGGCCTCACTGTCACTGGTCCTCTTTGGTCTGACTGTCACTGGTTCTCTTTGGTCTGACTGTCACTGGTCCTCTTTGGTCTCACTGTCACTGGTCCTCTTTGGTCTGACTGTCACTGGTCCTCTTTGGCCTCACTGTCACTGGTCCTCTTTGGTCTGACTGTCACTGGTTCTCTTTGGTCTGACTGTCACTGGTCCTCTTTGGTCTGACTGTCACTGGTCCTCTTTGGTCTGACTGTCACTGGTCTTCTTTGGTCTGACTGTCACTGGTTCTCTTTGGTCTCACTGTCACTGGTCCTCTTTGGTCTGACTGTCACTGGTCCTCTTTGGCCTCACTGTCACTGGTCCTCTTTGGTCTGACTGTCACTGGTCCTCTTTGGCCTCACTGTCACTGGTCCTCTTTGGGTCTGACTGTCACTGGTTCTCTTTGGCCTGACCGTCACTGGTCCTCTTTGGTCTGACTGTCACTGGTTCTCTTTGGTCTGACTGTCTCTGCTCCTCTTTGGCCTGACTGTCACTGGTCCTCTTTGGTCTCATTGTTACTGGTCCTCTTTGGCCTGACTGTCACTGGTCTTTTTTGGCGTGACTGTCACTGGTCCTCTTTGGCCTCACTGTCACTGGTTCTCTTTGGCCTCACTGTCACTGGTCCTGTTTGGCCTCACTGTCACTGGTCCTCTTTGGTCTGACTGTCACTGGTCCTCTTTGGCCTCACTGTCACTGGTCCTCTTTGGCCTCACTGTCACTGGTCCTCTTTGGCCTCACTGTCACTGGTCCTCTTTGGACTGACTGCCACTGGTCTTCTTTGGTCTGACTGTCACTGGTCCTCTTTGGTCTGACTGTCACTGGTCCTCTTTGGCCTCACTGTCACTGGTCCTCTTTGGCCTCACTGTCACTGGTCCTCTTTGGCCTCACTGTCACTGGTCCTCTTTGGTCTGACTGCCACTGGTCTTCTTTGGTCTGACTGTCACTAGTCCTCTTTGGTCTGACTGTCACTGGTCCTCTTTTGCCTCACTGTCACTGGTCCTCTTTGGCCTCACTGTCACTGGTCCTGTTTGGCCTCACTGTCACTGGTTCTCTTTGGTCTGACTGTCACTTGTCCTCTTTGGCCTGACTGTCACTTGTCCTCTTTGGTCTGACTGTCACTTGTCCTCTTTGGTCTGACTGTCCCTTGTCCTCTTTGGCCTGACTGTCACTTGTCCTCTTTGGTCTCACTGTCACTGGTCTTCTTTGGCCTGGCTGTCACTGGTCCTCTTTGGCCTGACTGTCACTGGTCTTCTTTGGTCTGACTGTCACTGGTTCTCTTTGGTCTGACTAGCACTGGTCTTCTTTGGCGGGACTATCACTGGTCTTCTTTGGCGGGACTATCACTGGTCTTCTTTGGCGGGACTATCGTTGGTCCTCTTTGGCCTCACTGTCACTGGTCCTCTTTGGTCCCTTCTCCATTGTGAGGCGGCCAAAGCGCAGTAAGGCCTCACTTTCCGTGGTCCTCTTCGGTCTGGTCTCCATTGGAGCGTGTAGGATTATTGGTGTAGGGAGGCAACACGTCAAAGAGAGAGAGAGAGAGAGAGAGAGAGAGAGAGAGAGAGAGAGAGAGAGAGAGAGAGAGAGAGAGAGAGAGAGAGAGAGAAGAACTGAATTCTATAATTCTAATACACTGGTCCGTACTGTGTTGGCACTGCCCTCATGTGAACACTTTTTCTGGCAAGAATTTCAAAAAATAGTAAACAGAAAATGCAAAGATATGAAGCTACTGCTGAATGAAAATATTGTTCTGTTCGGCTGTGACAATAATTTTAGATCAAATAAAACTTTTGATTTGATTCTGTCACATAGCAAATTCTATATTTACAAATGTAAATATGATAAGGATTTACAATTATTTCAAGTTTTCATTGTGTATTTGAAAGCCAGGTATGAAAGAGAAAAGTATGCTGCTTATCGTCACATGTCACTCACAAAACTTTTTTACCCAGTGGCTCCCATATTCTTCTTGATTGGATTGATACATTAGTTTTTTAAGGCTTCCAAATGATATGGTAACGGCCAGTTGTTTTGTTTTTTTTCTTTGCTTGATTAATAGACTTGCTTGTTTGAGTCATTCTGCTTTCAGTAATTAAACTTTCTACTTTTTTTGCTGTACGTTTGTCCTTTGTGGTTATTATTATGCTTATATCTGTATTTGATTTGACAAAGAAACACACACACACATATATAATGCTCATGGATAATAACGATGTGAATGATTATGATCATGATGATGATGATCATGATGATTATGTTTCATGGTTGTTATTATTGTCCTATCGTTTTGTAGTCCCTATCTGTAAATTGTGATTTTGTTTTGAAATAAAACATGATTCGTTTAAAAAAGGGGAAGTCTGTACTGTGTGAACGCAGTGGCAAAGATTTGACCCTGCCTCGGGAGTGACTAAGAACAATGACAAGTTATATATGACTTAGGACTGGCGGGTGCAGAGAGAACAATGATAAGTTATGCATGAATTAGGGCTGGCGGATGCAGAGAGAACAATGATAAGTTATACATGGCTGAGTTATGGCGGATACGGAGAGAAGAATGACAAGTTATACACATGACTTAGAAAAGGCAGATACTGATTAAAAAGTATCAAGTATCCAGAAGGGCAGTGAGAATGCCCACACCATCCAAGAAGAGGCGAACGGGGGACTCGGCAACTTCAATCTGTTCCATGAGAGTGATGTCCTCCTAACAGCTATGCTAGACATCTGATTCCACAAGAGGTGTGGACTTTTGGCACATGGACTTTACAGAGTAATGTGGTCCCAACAGCTATGCTAGACATCTCACTGCACAAGAGGTGTGGACTTTTGGCACCTGGAC
>JADBJO010001486.1:205000-282500 GCA_016801955.1 Conus betulinus | reverse complement strand
GGCGCGGATCCGTGGTACATTCCATATCCAACGGAAGGGCGGGCCAGGACCCATTCTCCCTATGTGGAGATCTGTGGCTTCCCAAATACCCTTCTTGTGTGTCACTGTCGGCGTTAAAGCAATCCATCAGACAGCGCGCAGTGTGGAGCGAAAAACCGCAACGGACCGAAGTAAAGGGGACGGGAAAAATGTATGGTAAAGTGGAAAGATTCGATTTTCCGCAACAACCGAAAACATAACCCCCGAAGTAAATCTTTCATGAGTCGGGAAACATAAATCGTCTATAGTACACACAAAAGGTAACTTTGTCTTGCATGGTGAAAGAATTACACACCATTTCTAAAAATGCTACTTCCGGAACCTTTCTTCTTCATCTGTGGTAGGCGACTTGTTGGAAGCAGCATTAGTTTGGAGTCATGGGCATGTAACTAATTCCCTTTCTTCTTCTTTTTTTCAGCTTAAAAAAAAGTCCCTTACACACCATGCATAGTCTGTATGTTATAACCAACTCTCTTAGTTTGCAACCAAAAGCTGTCTCCCTTGTTTGTTATTACCAATAACTCTCTAGTCTATAAAAAGAAAAAAACCAAACAAACAAACAAAAAAAAACAAGGCAACACATAAATGAGCACACAAAACAAGAACCCCCTTTTTGATTAACAATACGAAACAGAACACTTGCATTTTGACAATTAGCACTTTCTTCAGGCGTTGCAATTAATAGACATTAAAAATACACGGCATAATTATGGTCCCCGGATCGCAAACAACATTCTACTTTTCACATCCTAGCGTTCAGCCTTACAATATGATGGCAGATTATACTCTATTATTGCTTTTCGAACCAGTGCTATTAAAATGACTGGCTCCAAGTGTTTTGTTGACAGTTTACAAACAGCCCCAAACCGGGAAGAAACGGTTTGTTAAAAAAAGGAAAATATAACAGAATGAACATAGCTGACTAAACCAATGAGAAAGGAATATAGGAGCCAGGATAACCAAACATCCAGATCTCAGTCGAACGATAGCTATTCTTAAAGACATCATCAACGCTAGCTATTCTTAAAGATATCATCAGCGCTAGCTATTCTTAAAGACTTCACCAACGCTAGCTAACCTTCAGGACATCATCAACGCTAGCTAGTCTTACAGACATCCATCAACACTAGCTAGCCTTAAAGACATCATCAACGCTAGCTAGTCTTAAAGACAACACGAACGCTGGTTAGCCCTAAAGTAATTATCAACAACCCCGAAAGGTAAACACGGAATTGGAACTGAAGACCAAAGAACCTCAAGCAACACAACCAACACCAAAGACTCTAAAACCCTAAAGCAATTAAACATATGAACTCAAAACCAAACTGCACCAGAGGCATCCCAAACGAAAAGGCCAAGATCAAGAGGTGACCCGTCCCAGCAGAACGACGTTAGAATCAAGGGCAGATCTCCACCTTTACTTCACCGACATGTATTTTGAAGCCATCAACGCCGCCTCCCCACCCCGACCCGACCCCGCCGGGATCGGGGAAGCCATTCCTCTTTGCGTTCTCTTGGAACTGTGCAGACTCTTCAAGATGGAGGATGAGTGCCAGACGTTGATGAGCTTTCGGAACCGGACGTCCTTCCAGGACGCCTTCCCTCCCCGCCCCAAGGGCGCTATCGTGGTGATGCTCTCCCTTTTCTCTCTGCTGGGCACGCTGGGCAACGCCCTGGTGCTGTACGTCTACGTGCGAAAGAAGAATAAGCTGGCTTCTACTGTGTTCATCATCTGCCTGGCCACCACGGACTTCATGACCTCCTGCATCATCATGCCCTTCACCATGATCATGGAGTCGCTGGACTACTTCGTCGTCTACGACGCGTTGTGCAAAGTTTACTTCTTCCTCATCACCTTCAACGTGCCCTTTGCTGCCTTTGTCATGGTGGCCATCGCTCTGGACCGTTACCTGTCCATCTGCAGACCCTACTGCCGCCTTCTGGACCCCACTCGATCGCAGGTCAGTAGGAGATAAGGTGGGAGCGCGGGAGGGGTTGCAGGAGGCTGTAAGGGAAGATGTGATAAGGGAGAGGGAAGGAGTGGCGGGGGGAGGGCGGGGGGGGGGGGGAGGGAAAGGAGAGGAATGAGTACATGTGTGTGTGTGTGTGTGTGTGTGTGTGTGTGTGTGTGTGTGTGTGTGTGTGTGTGTGTGCGCGCGCGCGCGCGCGCGCGTGGATATAGGTATGAACTTTTGCTCATAGATGTGGACCTCTCTCTCTCTCTCTCTCTCTCTCTCTCTCTCTGTCTCTCTCTGTCTCTCTCTCTCTCTCTATCTTTGTTTTATGTTGTCCTGTTTTGTTTAATCTCAGAAAACACTGAAAGCAGCAAAATTGTACAGAAGCCCTAATGCTTGCAAAGTGAGCCTTTTGATGTCATCACATTGTGATCATGTTATAGAAAAATCAATGTGCTCACGCAAGGCCTTTCCAATGAGAGACTACGCAATATGATAATACTGTTTTTTGTCTGGTTTATATCTATTGTAATGTGGATAAGTCTATAATGCACACACCCTTCAGTAAGGGCGCTGCCTTTATAGGATATAAACAATGGGCATTGTCAGTCATGCTTCCCGAAGTCGTGCCACACACGCACGCACCACCGCCAAAGCAAACTCCGCAAAACGCGCGCAATCACTCCTTTCACCCAAGGCGCGTCAAATAGATGCACAACACCGAAAAGTTGGGTTTTTTCCTTTCCCTCCTCCTACGGGAGAACAAATATAATTAGCACTTTCCATTCTCAAATTCCTCCTCCTATGGGAGAACAAATATAATTAGTACATACAATTCTCAATTTAAGTTATCCACACCTCCTCTCCAATGGGGAGACAACACAAAATAAAAACACAAACACACCTCCTCTCCACACAAGGAGGTAACACCAAATAAATATAACCCCCCCCCCCCCCCCCCCCCCCCCCCCTCCACTAAGGAGGTAATATCAGGTACTGTTTCCCCTTCAATTGTAACATTCATAAAAACTTGGGGGGTATGTCACTGTCCATCATTACCGTACCTACCATTGTCACGCCAGTTGAGGTTATATGATAAAGTCATAACACCATAGGGTATGCGCCAGAGTCATTCTTGATCCATATGGGGAAATACGCCAGGGTCATTCTTCATCATCAACATGATTCCTCCTCAAGGTACAACAGACGAGGTCCGCCACCCGTCCCAGGCTGGGGTCGGGTCCGGCACCTCCACCACCTTCATTCACTCCCACGCGTGGCCCGGCGTGAGACAGGCAACCTGTCAACACACTCGGAACCACGTGCAGTTCTACAATAATGAAGGAGACCCACTTAAACATGAAGATGTAAACAGTAACGTTTTCTTATAAGTTTTTAGTTCAAACATTACTTTTCCTTTCTTTTCCCTATTCTTTTATAAAGAAATGTTACAGGAGTAACCACACTGGTTCTTATTCTTTTCTTTTCTTTTGAATACAAATGTTTTCTTCAATTTTTCCACTAAGATTTCACTTCTCTCCAGTTAAAACATTAATGACAAAAATACGTCAATGATGCATCAGCCTTGCATCGGTCTTCAGTCGCTGTAAACAAACAGACCATGCGACTCCCCCGGCTGGCGTAGAGCAAGTGATTACAAAAACTTCTAAGTTAAATAACACGCGCAGCGCTCCCAATCAGTACTCACCCGGGCCACTATCCAACAAAAAGGCGCCGTGCATCACATGACCTTTTTTTCTCTCAATACCCCATACCGCTGACGTTCAATCTCAAAACACACAAAACAACATGTGCACATGGCACCTTCACACATCCTGTGCACATGACATTGTCATTCTCTCTCTCTCTCTCTCTCTCTCTCTCTCTCATCCTCTCCTCCTCTCTCCTCCTCCTCCTCCTCCTCCTTCTCCTCCTTCTTCTTCTTCTTCTTCTTCTCTTCTTAGTATCTGTCTGACTATCTGTCTGTCTGTCTGCCTGTCAATACATGAAAGCCACAACCATGTACCTCAAAATTTTCAAAAAAAAAAAAAAAAAAAAAGTTTACACGTGTGGGAAGTTCACACATCAAAAGCCTGATACTTTCAAAATTTCATTTTGATACCAATGATGGTTTCGCAGTAATTAAAGGAAGCTGGTTGTTACACTACATGGGGATATACAATTGCCTGCATGCCTCATCCCTGTACCGTAAGACAGGGTGGTTGTTTCTATAAAAAAAGAAAAAAAAGAAAGGGAGAGGGGTGAAACATGAGGAACAACAGATCATCCCTGCTGTGGCGGAGTGTGGTCTGAAGATAAACAGGCCTTTGTGTGGTGGAATGCAGGTCACAGGGCAGCAGTCTGAGGCTACACTACCCTGTCCTGGGCTGAGGCTGACAAGGAGCAGTTCCAGTGGAGGAAACAATCCGTCAGATGTCAGCTACACGTTCTTTGCCCGATCTGGGAGGCGGTGTGAATGGGCACTTTATCAAAACAACTCGGTACTTCCCTTGTCCGTTCGGTGCTTGCTAGTGGAACTTTCCCATGATCTCTCTTCATTTCATGATTTCATTACCGTTACGTTTGTCCACTCTCTCTCTGGTTTCGGTTCTTCAGACAGAAAACTACAAGCTGTGCTGCTTGCACACTCCACTCATCCTTCCCAGACACAAGTTGTGGTAAGTATATTACAAATGATTTATTTCATTTATGCTACTGATGATGCTCATACACTGTCGTTGGAATGAATGGTTTACATGCTGCAATAACTGTTTTCATTGTAAAGATTTTCCTTAGTCAAAAGCCTACCTGGCATGGCTTATAGAACACGATATTCTAGTCCTCCGTGTGTGTGTGTGTGTGTGTGTGTGTGTGTGTGTGTGTGTGTGTGTGTGTGTGTGTATGTGTGTGTGTGTGTGTGTGTGCGTGTGCGTGCGCGTGTGTGTGTGTGTCTTGCGCGAATGCGCGCGTGCGTGGAGCAGAGCGGGAACGTGCGCGCGTGCGTGTGCAAACGCATGTACGTATGCGTGCATGCGTACTTGTGTGTCTGTGTGTCTTTGCATGTGTATGGGCGCGTGAATGCATGTGTATGCACGCACATGCGTGCGTGCGTGCATTCATGTGTGAGAATATAATGGTTTTTGATTCCAGTTAGTCGAGATGTAATTCAAAGTATTCTTTGCATGAAAAATGCACACAAGATGTCAACAAAATATGCTTTATTTTTCTACAGTTACTGCACTCAAGATGAATTCAGATGATGGCGACTGGTCGGACCGTGATGAAGAAATTCTCCTGTCTCTTCCAGTACCCAATACTGAGGCACAGAATATAGTAAAAATATCCACCACATCGTCTACCAGTGGTAATTGTGCTTACTACAAGAAGCTACAATGAGTATACAAGATGAAATGATGGGTGATTGGATGTTATGCTATAACCGTACTCAGTATCAGAGCCTACATTGTATTTGTTCATAGACATAATGTGTCCTTGACGGACGCAAACAAGGAAAATGTAAACTTAAACGTTTTGAATTTCTCCTTTGCTAGGTGCATACACGCACTGAAACCCGTCCACGCTCGCGCATGAATGTACTCACGTACACTGACTGTGTCTTGTCTTGTAGTATGTCCCTGTTTTTTTTTTTTTTTTTTTTGCGGACTTGCTAATAATTCTTTTTGAAATGTATAGGGGCCTACTTTTTGTATATTTTAACCCCTTTGTGAGTGGCGTGTAGCTTTCATCAATACTTCAAAACATACAGACGTATTCTCTCTCTCTCTCTCTCTCTCTCTCTCTCTCTCTCTCTCAGAGATAAAGCGCCCACCGTTGGCGCACGTGCGCGCACGCACACACACATAAACACGTGTGCGCATACGTGTACATGTGCACGCGCACACACACACGCACACACACACACACACACACACACACACACACAACACACACACACACACATACACACGCACATACACACACGCGCGCGCGCGTGCACGCGCATGCACGCACACACACACACACACACACACACACATACACACAGATTAGTATGTACATACTTACCCCCCCCCCCCCTCTCTCTCTCACTCCCTGTCCAAACCCTGTCCCTGTGTGTGTGTGTGTGTGTGTGTGTGTGTGTGTGTGTGCGCGTGTGTGTGTGTGTGTGTTCGCGCACGTGTGTGTGTGTGTGTATGTGTGTGTGTGTGTGTGTGTGTGATGTCATGAAGTAGTGACGCGTCATTACGTACTTGAAAAGAGCCGCCAAGATGTCGGCTACACACTGTTCCATGACCTTATGGCGCAAGTCCCTGATGTTGATAACGGTTAAGATAAGCGAGGCGGGCAGGTGTGGTGCCGGGCAGCTTTGAAGAGGTTGATGCGAGGGTGGAGAGGAATGCATCAAGTCTGCTTGTTTAATGTTGCCGGCCGTTAGCGCGTCGTGGACATGGTACCCCATATCCCTATGCAATCACCCACCCACTCCCAAGGAATTAACTCACCCTGTTTCCAGTTATACACACAAATTTTCCCAATCCATGCCTTTCCGACTTCACTACAAACTCCATCTCTCTCACTCTCTCTGTCCCCCCCCCCCCCCCCCCCCCCCCCCCCCCCCCCCACTCTCCCTGTCCCCCCCCCCCCCCCCCCCCCCCCCCCCCCCCCCCCCACTCTCTCTCCTCTCTCTCCCCCCCCCATTTTTTGCTAGTTGGTTCATTTTTTTTTGGTTTTTTTGTTGATTTTTTTTTTTTCTAATGTACTCATGCATTGTTTTTAATGTACATTGCTTCATTTCGTTTCTTAGTACACTTTGTGTGTGTGTGTGTGTGTGTTGTGTGTGTGTGTGATTAGTTTTCGAAGCATTCCTTCATGTCTGACATATCACCTAGCAGCAACACGATGATACTGGCAGCTGCTCTCCGCCAGCACTCCCCCACCCGCCACATCAACCATTATCTCCAACACTCGGAATAAAAAAGATTGAATAATAATTCGCTGGAGGTATTCGTAAAATATTTGATGAACAAATACAGCCGATTTTGCTGTTCGTAAAATATTTGATGAACAAATACAGCCGATTTTGCTGTTCGTTAACTATTTGATGAACAAATACAGCCCATTTTGCTGTAAGGGGCTTAAATTTAAGCTTCAGTTATTGCCATTGTTCAATGTGAGGTGGTGAGGCGTATCTCTAGCGATCTGGTGCATGGAGAGTCCAATAGATTGTTGATTAGTTCGGCTGTTTGAAGTGTCGGTATTTGTCACAGGTTTTACACCTGAATCGGCGTACACTGCCTCGTAATTCGTATGAAAAGTTCTTCGAATTGGATGTAAAGGGGAAAACGAACTGTGTTTTAACTTTGCGTCTGTTTCTGTATAAGCACGCAAACGATGGGGATATTTGGCTGGCTCAGGGTGTTGGAAATCGAAATAGATTTATTCGTGATGTTTTGTTTTCTTTTGTTTCGTTTGTTTGAGTTTTTTTTTTGACAAAGGTTGGTTGACTGCAGATGGTAAATGTGGGACGACGACCATATCCAACTAGTGAACGATATGACTTGCACAGAAATGGTTCTACTTTTCAATGTATTTAGCCTTACTCAAAATTCGGTTTGGACATGAGTTCGAAAAGCTTGATTGCTAAATTTTGGCTGAAAAAGTTGAAAGTTAAAATTTTGAAAAAGTTGGCTTTTGTGAAATAAGAACTTATTACGTAACGTATAGGCAACGAACACAAAATGACTTAGTATGTCCATTGCGTATGCAAAGTGAGGAAAATGATTTTTGTTGTTGTTGTACATTTACATAGAGTTTATTCGCCAAAAAAAATGTATCCCACAGAAGTATTTAAGGCGCCGCGTTTGTTTCGTTTACGGTTACTGCTTAGTCAAACAGTCAGAAGTTACAAGGAATTTAGGTATGTTTTTGTGCAAGGCGTCTAAGATCAGAGAAAGAGTGACGTCTTAGCTGCTGTTCTTGTTTGCTTGAATGATTTCTTTTAAAACCTGTATTGTGAATGATTGTGCTCATTCCCCTTCAAAACGAGCCAATGGCCATACTGAATAAAAATCTGAAATCTGAACTTTCTCTCTCTCTCTCTCTCTCTCTCTCTCTCCTCTCTCTCTCTCTCTCTCTCTCTCTCTCTCTCTCTGTATCCGTATCCTTTCTTCTTCTTCTTCTTCTTCTTCTTCATCTTCTCGCCGACGTCTCAGCTTTGTCAACAATCATGAACGTTTATATTACGGCTGTGCCAGTGACTGAAACTGACATAGTTATCATTCAGTTCATGCTGCTCATTTGCAAGCAACAGAAAGACAAGAACCGACCCTTCTTTTTCCCAATGTTAACAGTCTGTGCGCGCTTTGTGAAAAGGAACTCTACCTTCGCAGGCGTGTGCTGTGTGTTCCCCCCCCCCCCCCCCCCCCCCCTTTTTTTTTTTTCTTTTTTATTTGATCGAAAAATTATTCAGCACTTTGAAATTGCATCTTCGTTTGAAATTGCATCTTCGTCTCAAAAACTTTTTTTGTTTGTTTATTCATTTATTTTTTTTGCGTCTGAAATATTCTGACAAGAAAGTCAAAAATCGTTTAGATGCCTGGACCAAATATAAACAAACAAGTAGGTCGGTTTACTTCACTTGCTTTTCAGTGTGTTCGTTTTTCAATGAATGTATATGGGCTCAGGGAAGAACACAGCAGCATACAATGAACACTGAAATCTATCTAGCATCAGATGCAGCCACTCCAACAGGTAACAGCAGCATACAATGAACACTGAACTCTATCCAGCATCAGATGCAGCCACTCCAACAGGTAACAGCAGCATACAATGAACACTGAACTCTATCCAGCATCAGATGCAGCCACTCCAACAGGTAACAGTAGCATACAATGAACACTGAACTCTATCCAGCATCAGATGCAGCCACTCCAACAGGTAACAGCAGCATACAATGAACACTGAACTCTATCCAGCATCAGATGCAGCCACTCCAACAGGTAACAGCAGCATACAATGAACACTGAACTCTATCCAGCATCAGATGCAGCCACTCCAACAGCTCCCAGCATACAATGAACACTGACCTCTATCCAGCATCAGGTGCAGCAACTCCAGCAGCTCCCAAGTCAGATTTAGACTCTTCAGAATCCAACAGAGACTGAGCCTGGGCTTTTCTAAGATCCATCTCAGCCTGCATCTGGAGACACTGACATTCTCTTTTCTGTGTTTTTTTTCCCTCCATCTCGAACTGTTTGAATCTAATGAATTGTTCATTTTCCTCTTTCTTTGATGCAAAAACATGCTGCCGCTCCCTTTCTTTTTCCTGTCTGCTTTATTCTGTTTTTCCTGTATGTCTTTTTCTTTTTCCTTACTTTTTTTTTTGGAGACCACGTGCCGCTCGATCTTCACATGGAGTCCTGAAACTGGCGAGTTTTTCTCCGTCCAGACCAAGTTGTTTGCCTTTTGCTTTGAATTTCTGAAGGATATTAACATTTTTCATCTGATCCGAGATTTTACAGTGGAAAGATTTTTAACAAACTTGCGGGTGTGTTTTTTAGAAGATGTATTTTGAAGGGTTGTGTGAATGAATGATTTGTGATTTGACTTCAATGTGACGACAGCGCTGATATGGCCCTTTGCGGTCGGCTGGGCTATAAGCAACATTACCTTACCTTACCTTTGTGCTTAATACACATTACATGACTCCATTATTGACTATTAACCAAGACCCCGATGAGAACAGATTTAAACAAATATCCAGAAGAGAACACTTGCTAGATAAAACTGGGCTTAAAATAATGGAGTGTGACATAATGAACATTTGAAATGAAAAAGAAGAAGGGGGTAAAACACGGAACTTTTTGTTTCAAAACCGAAGCAGAATATGAAAATGAATATGTAGCACCACAGTAGAGAAAAATAAATGTAAGTAAAGTATGAAACGATTCAGCGGTAAGCACGCAGAATGATAAACGAAAACAACCAAACAAATAGGTGAGTATAGCTCACAATATCAAGATGCTGCTTCAAATCAGCAAACTGAAAATGAAAAAAAAAGTGTGTGTGTGTGTGTGTGTGTGTGTGTGTGTGTGAAACAAATGGATATCTTTGCGGCAAAATCGAATCAATCAAGCATGTTTACATGTATGCCATTACACAGTTGTTATTTAAAGAAATTGAAGGCAATAAAAAGACAAACATATAAAACGGGGAAGAAAACACACACTATTCAAAAACAATCTAAGTAAAATATGAAAATGAACATACACAACTAGACAGGCGGTTTTGGTGAAGAAGGTGGGGAGAAATTTAAAAGGGAAAAAAAGAGACCAGTGGAGGCAAAGCGCCGAAACAGCGAGGAGACTAGAGGAACAGTGAAAGAGGCCCTCTGGTAGAACGCTTGTTGCTGCTTCCACCCGTACGCTGGAGACGGGGAACTTACCTAACAAACAGAGCCGGGGAAAAAAACATACAGGGGGCAGACGTACGAAAAAGGAAACATAAAATGAACTAAATAAAAAGAAAGGGAGGGACAATCCTCTTCAACTCTTATATACCCTTCTTGCCAATCGTCCGGGGTTGGGTAAGTAAAAGAGCCTAAGTGATTGAAAATTAAATGAAGGACTAGATAGAAGAAAAGGGGGGGAAACCCTCTCCAACTCTTGCATCCCCCTCCTGCGATTTAAGAAGAGGATGTTGCAGCCAGTAGTCCCGGGGTTGTGAAATGAACAGAAACCTAATCAAATGCAAATAAACAAAAGGGGGTAGAGCACAAATCAAATGATAAATCAACAGTCCAATAAGACAAGCAAAACTAAGAGAAAGAAATACTTGTTTATTGTAAATTTTTTTTTGATCATTGGTGCCTTGCATGCTTTACCTTTAACATCCATATTAGTAAACATTAAATACGTTGGGCGCGGAATTCGTGACATGTCCATTTTTCAGTATTTTGAGCCAGCATCTGACAGATCTGCAGATGTACACATGGGTATCCCCAGTTTCCCCGAACACGAATTCATTTCAAAGTTTTCAATGAATCTAAAAACAAGTTTGCAGTAAACATATGGACAAATCCACGAAAACGTTTGAAGGAAAAAGCATGAACCTTTTCAATATCATCTATTATAAAGCCCCGCCATTTCAGATGTATACATCCACACAGGTTGTACCCGAGTATTAAAATCTTGATGAAAAAAATTTACCCCACTGTCATTTAATATACAATTACATTGTATACATTCCACGTGCACCTTCCTGCCCTCACCGCAAGAGATCTTACTCCTCTCTTGAAAGTCATTTTGCCATAACAACAAAAGTCATGTAATTACACTCACTGACTATCTCCAGGTCAGCCTTTTCATGCCCCCCCCCCCCCCCCCCCCCCCCCCTAAAAATGTTAAAAAATAAAAACTCACTCATCTTCATTTCCATATAAAATTTTCGCAATCGTCATTAAGGATATGAATCTGATTCTCAAGATCTATGGCATCATCCGACAAGAGAAAAAAATATCGCCAGCAAAGAGAAGAAACAGTTCAAACAGTCTCAGGTAGCAACTGAACGCCACGCACACCCATTTACATTCAGAGGTGTTGCGATTTCATTTATGGATTTAGGAGGGAAAAAAAAAACTGGACTTAGTATGCAACTCTTTCTTTAACCGATTGGACAGTTAAAACATTCTGCTTGTTTATTTTCAACTTTTACAAAGATAGCACAGAATTGCTAATAGACACGAGAACATTATTAACCATCCACTGTAGACCACATTTTAATAATCTATCAATATACGTTCACGTCGAACATAGTGAAGGCCTTTCTCACATCTACAAAACAGGCTTCCCTGCTCTTTTCGAAAAAGAAAAAAAATCTCTACAATAATATCCATCGTAAATGTAATATAGTCAAATGCTAAGGTATCCTTTCTTGAAGTCGGCCTGTGACTCAGTCAACTTGTGAGCCTCAACCCGGTATACATGTCTGTTGTTCAGCATTGCTGTGTTGCATTTGCTTCTTAAGTTTAACAAGGAAATTCCTCTGTAACTGTCAGTTAGAGTCTGGTCGCCTTTTTCATAGCTAGGAACTGTAACGGCATTCCTTCAGTTTACAGAGTACGTTACTTCGTTAAAGATGGTATCAAATAATTTCATCATGAATGCAACTGAAAAATATCCAGACCATTTCAACATTTCTGACATCATTCCATCAGTGCCACATGCTGTGCAATTTTCTCGGTTAAGAGTTGATTCGATTACTTCAGTTTCCGGTACAAGTCAAATAAAATCTTCCTAAGTCGTATTTTAAGTCTCTGCAAACTGAAACACGACTGTATTTCCTTTAATCAGTTCGTCGCCGAAAAGGCTCTGTAAATCATCAAATCATTGATCGTTGGTTATTTCTGTACGTATATTAACTTCTTACCAGATAACTGTATACAAACTATCTGCTGTCTTTACCGTAAAAAGAAAGCTGTTTGGGGCGCTTTTTCTTCTTAAGTAGAATTTTGTACAGTCTCGTATTGTCAACATACGTACAGGGTTCAGCTCATTTAGTTCGTCAAAACACTGTGAATGACTATCTACTTGTAATTTTCAATTTGTTAGAGTATTTGTCAAACCAAGAGGCGTCTTTGGTGTTTCTTGTACAAAGGCATCGTACACATCGGAGTGCATGGTTCATGTCAAAACCAGTGAGATAAAAGCTCTTTCAGGTAGGTCTTATGGTGCAACCAGAGAATATACAATCAATAAAATGATGTTCCAGAGTCCGATTCCAAAGACATTACACCAGTCACATATTACCGCACGAGCTTACGTTTTTCACATAACTGTCACTGTCATGTTCAGGTAGACTAATAAGCAGGTAGATGTGACAAATTATAAGCAGGTAGATGTGACAGAGAGATTCAGAGGACAGAGAGAGAGAGAGAGAGAGAGAGAGAGAGAGAGAGAGTCGTATGTATGTATTCCCCTGTTTTCCTAGTCCGCAAACCGCCTTCTACTCTCACCTTCCCCTCTACTTTCTTCACGCCCCACATGTAGATACACACACGCACGCGCACCCATGCATCCACTCACTCCTCCCCCCCCCCCCCCCCCCCCCCCCCCCTCCGGTCACACGCAGGCGCGAGTGCGCGCGCGCGCGCGCGCGCGCACACACACACACACACACACACACACACACACTATTCATATACTCAGACACACGCGCGCTTGGGTGCACGTCACAAAAGAAACAAAAGAAGTTTCAATCTAAGACCCGTTTGTTGCACAGATCTGCATCGTCTTCCTGGCAGTGACGTCAGCCATGTTCGGGATTCTGACGGCACTCTTCCATGGGGTCTACATGACGGAGAGTTTCACTGTGGAAAACCGTACCGAGATGATCGACAACATCCGCAAAGATCTCCTGCACAAGCTGGGTGCTGACAACATCACGGCCTTCTGCTCCGGCAGTGGCAAGTAAGTGCAGTCTGTAGCACAGTTCTTTGCGCTTGGCACATCGCCTGGGTCACATCAAGTTTATGACCTCTCTCTCTCTCTCTCTCTCTCTCTCTCTCTCTCTCACGGGCGTGAGCCGTGGCTTGCATCGTGTGGGTCGCCGTAGTAACTGTGGCATTGTTTTTGCCAACGCTGAGGGACTGACATTGAGTTGGACCCTGTACCATTGTCTGGAAGTACTGAAGATACCATGCCATCAGCCCCTCTAGTTTTCAGGGTGTCATGTGGCTCTTTTTTGCCAGTATACATCAACTTCATGTTGAAAAGGGCCACTGAGAAAACTGCAAAGCGATTCGCCATTCTGACCCTGCGAACCCAGAGCTGCCGGTGTCACCTTAGGCTTGCTCCTCACGCTGATTTTCTGGGGCATTTTGCTACTTCGCTGCGGGGACGTCGAGCGGAACCCTGGACCCACGGGCGTCCGACAGTCGAGGATGGGCAGCCAGAGTGCCACGACAGGACGAAGGACCAGCACGGAGAGGACCGGGGCTTCTCTGGACACCGGGCTTACGACTCTGCTTTCTCCTCAGCAACCCACCATAGCAGACGTCATGAACAAGCTGGACTATAAGTTACTGCAGTTGAGAACAGCTTAAAGGACCTTCGGATTAGTCTGCTGCCATACATACTGGGTTTGATGATATGCGGGAGCAGGTGGGAAATTTAAGAAAAGAAAACTTGGACCTGGCAAAGAAAAACTGAACTTTTAGCTAAGGTAGAGCAGTTAGAGAGAAAAAAAAACTGATGAATGAGAATGTCGGTCCAAATGCAACAATCTTATCTTTTATGGTATCCCCAGACATGAAAATGAGACAAATGAGCTGTGCGAAGGAAAAGTGCATGACCTAATTACGGACAAATCGGATGTGGTACAGGTAAATTGAGTTCGACCGTGTTCACAGATTAAATGCTAAGCCCGACTCTCCCATCATAGCCTGCTGCTCCTCTTACAACATAAGGCGAGAATCCTTAAGCTAAAAAGCGAAACTGAGGGGCAGCAAAATTTTTGTTGGAGAGGATTTTTCTTTTCATGTCAGGGAGATCAGGCGTGGCCTCTCTCCCTATTTTAAAAAAGCCAGAGCCGAGGGGAAAATACCGTCAATGATTTTCGATCATTTGATCATTGATAATTAAAAAAATAATACTTCCTCGACGCTCATGGCAACTTAAATGAATCTAGATAGGGAGTCAGCCGGCCACATGATAAAAAATGCCGCGCAGCCAGCACAGGAAAAGCGAAGGCCAGTCCCACAACACCGGTAGACTTCTCGGTCGCCGGTGACAGTGACACACGTGAACACTTCTCGTTGTCAGGCCTGTTCGGCAGAGTTGCCGACTGGTTGCACGTGTAAATACACGAAATGCACGATGTCTTCTGAACCTTTTGTTTTCTTGACATGGAATGTCAGTGGTTTAATGTCAAAGCTTGTGATTCTTCTGATTTTATCACAATACTTAGTCACTTCAGCTTTGTCTGCTTAATTGAATCATTTACTGATGAATGTAGTAATGATTTGTTTGTTGGTTATATAAAACATTTTGCAAGCCTGCGATTACATTCACAAATCAAGGGAGACTATCTGGAGGTGTCGTATGTTTAATTTAAAAAAAATGAATTTATCCCCCTTGTTAGATCGATTGATGTAAATTATCCAAATCTAGTTATTTTTTTTTTGATTGACAAATTCTTGTTTGGAACAGACAAAGACATTTTGTATGTCTGCTCGTACATTCCCCCGAAGGATCTTCTTTTTATGTCTATTTTGATGTGGATAATGGTATTGCCACACTGGAAGAATGTCTGACTAAACTTCTGATAATAAATGATGTTTATGTTATTTTGAACGGTGATTTAAATGGTAGAACTGCTGATATCTCTCAAGATTTCTTTGAGTTCCATGCTTTTGATACACAATATGATAGTCAGTCTTTCAGTTTTAATCGATGCTTCCAGATAAAAAACCTAAATAATATGGGAAATTGTTATTAAACATGTGCACTGCTTTGAACATGTGCATCCTAAATGGTGTATGTGAAGGCAACCTAAAGGGTTGCAATACATATGTTTCTGACTGTGGAAGTAGTGTGAATGATTATTTCATATTGTCAAATGAACTTTTTGCTCTTCTATATGATGTTTGTGAATTACAGGTTGAAGAACGAATAGATTCTGATCATTTCCCCGTATGTACTTCATGTTCGTTTCCCTTGTGAAAAGCTAGCAGACGCTGACAAAGAGGTCATGCCGATGTTATAGAAAAAAAATTGTCTAGAATGATGAATGCGCTTCGTCGTTTTGTGATACCCTATGTGCTGAAAAAGCGAGTGAAAATTTTGATATTGCCACAAGTTTAATAGATACTGATGTTAATCATGTACTTTATATGTTTAACGAATGTATATTGGAATGTGCTGGATGTATGAAAAAATGTATACATGGTCATGACAGAATTTCAAAGAACTGGTTTGATCATGAATGTGTTCTTAATAAAAGAAAGACTAGGAGATTATAGAGAATAAGTCGCCGCTCGTTGAAGGACGCTGACAGAACTGCATACGTGTAGCCAAAAATAAACATTACTAAAGAGAAAAGAGAAAGAATATAAGAAGTTATTAATAGATGAATTAGTAACATCTATAAAGTCTCAGAAGAATTTCTGGGCTGTAATTCGTAAAACATCGCCAGAAAGAACACAGCCTAGAAACAACGTTTCAGCTGAGATTGGGTTTCAACATTTTCAAGCCTTGTTAGAGTTAGATACTGACAATGAGCCAAACCAAGAGGGGTTAGAGGGGTTTTGAAGATGAGTCTGATAGCTATATGAACTGTCCCCATTAGTGAAGAAGTATTATTAGCTATTAAAAAATCGAAAAACAGTAAAGCAGCAGGCCCCTATGGCATTATTGGTGAACTGTTCAAATATTCTTCTGCCCAAGTTGTGCAGTTTTGTGTGAAATTGTTTAATAAATTGTTTGATAATGGTATGTTTCCAGATAACTGGATGGAATCATAATTTTGCCCATCTTTAAAAAGGGCTAATAATCCAAATAATTATAGGGGCATCTCCCTAAGCAGTAAACTGTATGGAATAATAAATAATAATAGGCTGGAAGAATGGATGATTGAAAAAAAAAAACATTACTAGTGATCACCAAGCTGGTTTTATATAGACTTTGAAAAAGCGTTTGATTCCATCAATAGAAATTTTCTTTGGCCAATCTTGATTGAAAATGGTATTAGGGATAAACTCTATAGATGTGTCAGAAGCATGTATGAGCAAGTTAGAGCTAGAGTTCGTTGTGGTGGTAAACTGACAGATTTTATTAACTGTACAGCTGGGGTTAGGCAAGGTGATGCTTGTAGTCCTGTTCTATTTTCGCTCTTTAGTAATGAATTAGCCATTTAAGTGATCAACAATGGAAGACATGGGGCTTTGCTGACACTGGATGCTTTTGAAATGCTTATTCATTTATTAGCAGATGATGTGGTTTTGATATCGGAGACTGTTTTTGGTTTGCACACTCAACTGAACAGTTTGCAATGCGCAGCTGCTTCTCTCCAACTAAGGGTTAATTTGTCCAAAAGTAACATCATCGTATTTCGTAAGGGTGGTTATTTAAGTACAAGAGAAAGATGGTTCTATGATGATGACTCAGTGCCTGTTGTGAATGTTTATAAGTATTTGGGTATATTTTTCTCTACACGCCTAAGTTTTGTTGGTGCGTGCAAGGATCTTTCTAGCAGAGCCAAAAATGCGTTACTCTGTATTATGAAGAAATTGTATGTTATCAATAATACGTCTTTTAATGTATTTCTCAAGTTGTTTGATAGTCAGGTTCAGCCAATAGGACAGTATGGGTCTGAATTATGGGGGTTAGATGGTGCTGCTGTATACTGTGAATCTGTGCACCTGTTCGCATTAAAAAGGTTCTTGGGTGTGGATAGGCGAACGCCTAACGACTTTATTTATGGAGAGACGAATAGATTCCCCATTATTTTTTTTTTTTCAGCAGTAAAATGCATCCGTAACTAGCTGAATTTAGAACACAGATTACCACGCAAAGCTTATAACATGTTATATGGTCTCGATGCTAGAGGAAAAAGCAAATGGGTTAGTAAAATACGTACTTGTCTTTTTTAATATGGTTTTGGTTTTGTGTGGTTAAGTCAAGGTGCTGGAAATGTTAAGCAGTTTTTACATTATTTTCGTCAACGATTGGTTGACTGCACTTGGCAAAAATGGTCAGACCATGTGCAGCATAGTGAGAGGTTTGATTTCTGTAGAAATGTTTGCATCTTTCATGATTTGAAACCTTATCTAACTTTAGAAATAGACAGACACGTGAAATATATCATGACCAAATTAGGTTTGGAATTTCAGAACTGGCAGTTTACAAATTTAGATACAAAACCGTTGTTGATGACAATGTCTTTTTAATTGTTGTGTTCCGCTTTGTAAAGAGTCTCAGAAAATGGAATCCATTTTGTTCTTTACTGTCCAGCCCTAAAGAACATTAGAACTGAATGCATTCAGCCAAAATTTTATAGACAGCCTTCTCTATTTAAATTTAACTATACTGATGTCGTCAACCTCACCAGAAGTTCTCGAAATTTCTCATTGTTTTTGTATAAGGCATTTAGATTTAGAGAAACGGCTACTTCTTGATGTTCTAAATTACTTGTTTGGAATGCTTTCCAATCATGAGTATTTGTCTCAATTCATGTATTATGCTCACTCACCCCTTCATAAGGGGCCAAGGCCTATGTGAATAAATCATCCGAATCCGAATCTGTGTGTGTGTGTGTGTGTGTGTGTGTGTGTGTGTGTGTGTGTGTGTGTGTGCCCCCGTCCGTCTGTCTGTCTGCTTGTCTGTCTGTCTATCTCCCTGTCTCTCTCTCTCCATCCCCTTCCCCCCCCCCCCCCTCTCTCTCTCTCTCTCTGGGGGGGGGGGGGGGGGGGGGGGGGGGATGAACTGAGTTCAGAAGAAATGGACGTTTTGGTAATGATCTCTGTAAAAATTGTTTAATTACCCCGTAATTAGATAGTGTTCGAGCCTGGGATTGTGCAGACGACCCCATAAAGGACCATGCCTTCCTCACAGTTACATTTTCGGTTGAAATGTGGTTGTTTTCTGCCGACATGTATTAACTGTGTGTGTAAAAGGGCCGACAAATACGTTACATATTCCAAAGGACACTGAAGGTAAAGTCGCTGACAGACGGTGTCATAGTAGGTTGCCTCCTCACGTATTTGTTCTGGGGCAGTTTTCTACTACAATGTGGCGACGTCGAACAGAACCCCCGGCCACGTAAGGACAGTTTTCGACAAACCTGCATCACTAGTGGAACTCGGAGAGCCATCACTGAGAAATCAGGAGCCGCTACTAAAACTACTTCGCTTTGCAAACTTGTTGAACCGAACATGCTCCCGTCTTTGAGTGACAAAACTGGAAAACTTGAACGAAGATATCAAAAATAGGAAAGACATTATTAGCAACATCAAAGACGACATGAAGGACATTTAGGATGGTCGTGCTGCACCGCAAGAGGAGGTGACGTCCCTAAAGGATGAAATGGCCGATCTTCGACAGGAAAACGACGCGTTGAAAAACACGGGTGCAGGGCACCGAACGGAAAGTCAACGATCTGGAAAGACGCTCAAAGAGGAACAATCTGATTTTATATGGACTTCCTCGTGCACAGAACGAGACACAGTCTGAATGTGAGGGACCCATCAGTGATGTGACTGTTGACGAACTCGGACTGACACATGACCTCCAGTGTTATCATGTTTATCGTCTGATGCCAAGCACAGCTCACCGATCATCACCCGTCGCACTTTCTACAAAGACAAAGAAAAAATATTAGTCCAAACATGAACTGAAGGGTAGTGAAGTGTTTGTTAGTGAGGACTTTTTTCTCTGTGTCAGAAATGTTCGAAAGTCACTGTATCCTTTTTCCGAAGAAAGCCAGAGAAAAGTTTTACCTTGATGAGTGACAAAGTCATATGGAGTGTAAATAGGGGGATGGCCAGGCCAGTTTGACATCGGCAGTGTATAAACGGTTGGGTGGCGGTGGTGGGATGGGGTGGGGCGGGGAGGGGGGACAAAAAAAAGTGTGAAACAGACGGCGTATAGTGAGGTCCTGACCTCGTGTACGCACAGTCAGTACAGAATCGGCTCGCAAAGTTTGGGATTGGTTGATGTACGGGGGATCGGAGTGGGATGGCATGAGATGAAGTGGTTATACTTATTCAAGTTCCGACTTCATACCTTTTTTCATGTAGTGATTTTTGTAAAAACACCGATCATTTAGACTCATCACATTATAGAGTGGATAGCACACACGAAAAAAAAGAATTGCTGACGATCATCTCCGGCGATCGGAAAATGTCTTACTGTCAGATGTGAATAATTGCGGTTTAAACGAGGGTCATCTCAGAAGGAAAATGTTATGCCGTAAAAGTTATGACAATATTATGTCTATCAATCAAGAAAAAAATCAGTCATTAAGATCTCAGACAGGAAGACAGACTGTAGATAGTGGCTTGTTATACAATGTTAGTTATAATTCTAAAAATGCGAGAATTCTTTTTCGTTCAAACATTGGAATATAAATGGACTGCTGTCTGAGGTAAACAACAGAGATCTCTTTCTTATTTGTTTAACTTTGATTTCATTTGTCTGGTTGAAACTTTTGTAGATGATCCTCAGCACGTCTCTTTTCCAAGTTATACTATGTTATATTGCTTTTTTCTAAGCCAGCCATTAAATCTACAAAAAAGGGAAGAACTTCAGGTGGCTTACAATGTTTTATCCGAAATGAACTTATGTCTTACATTCAAGAAATCAAGATAAATTCTCCGATTGTTCTTTTGTTTTTGATTGACTAGAGTCTTTTTTTGTTTGGTTTAACAGCAGACGCTATACAACGATGTACCTATGTCCCACACTCTGGTGGGACATAGGTACTTACTACATTCATTTTGAAATTGATAACGGTTTAAGTGCACTTAAGGAATATCTTTTTGATTGTTTGCTTGAGTTTGATGACGTGCATGTGATGCTGTCAGGATATTTAAACGGCAGAACCTCCAATTTTTTCTTCTGATGTGTTTGATGACGATGGATTATTTGGAAATCATTTTACAGCCTTTCTGTATATGGTTGTTAGAAACTGGTGACAGTGTACTTAATTGTTATAGAACATGTTTGTTATACACGTGTACAGCGCTTGGTTTATGTATATTCAATGATATTTGTGATGGTGATACTGATGGCAACCACACACACACACACACACACACACACACACACACACACACACACACACACATATATATATATATATATAATGCTGAACAATTAAGTAGTGGGGAAAACAAGAAAACAAGCGCAGGTTAACAATTCTTCCATCATTATAGTAATGATATATATATATATATATATATATATATATATATATATATATATATATATATATATATATATATATGTATATATATATGTGTGTGTGTGTGTGTGTGTGTGTGTGTGTGTGTGTGTGTGTGTGAGAGAGAGAGAGAGAGAGAGAGAGAGAGAGAGAGAGAAATAGGAGATTGTGTTAATGATTATGCTCTAGTCTAAAGAAATGTTATTTTTTCTTCTTGTAAGCTGGTTGATTTAAATAACTTTATTTCAAAACAAATGAACAGAATACCTTCATAATAGACAGGACGAATTAGCAACAACAAGCCATAGGCTTATACTGTGCTCAAATAGACATTTACAATACATTGGCGGTTAAATACATTCACAATATAACTAAGCATTTCACTTCGTGCTTGGGATTTTTTAAAGGAAACATTGAAGAAGAAAACGAAAAACAGACCAAAAAAGCCGAAAAAGAGAGACACAGTAGCAGAAAAATAAAATGAATAACATGGAAAAAATGGGAAGAAGGGAGTGGAAACAGTAATCACATCATCAACAAGAATATGTGAACACTTTACAAACACGAGAGAAACTTATACTTGTGAGCTGGTTGTGTCCGAAACATTGAAATCAAACCATTTACCCACTGAGTTATATTTGAAACTGCCTGAGAGTACTAATTAGGCAAGTATTTCCACTCCAGTGATGAACAACAGTGTATTCAAAAATTGTATGGAACTCAGTTTTTCAGAATGTTTATACTAGTGCGATTCAGTCTGATAAATCATTATCGTACCTCGATCGTACAATTAATTTGACTGATTGTGATTGTAACGATGCTTTGAACATGTTTAATAATGTATTAGAAAAACAAACTGATTGCATGAAAAAAAAAATTGTTTTGTCAAAGTGTGATAAAAATGCCTGGTATGATAACGAATGCAGATTAAGCAAGATTACAGCAATAGGTTTGTTCTCGATATTCAGGAAAACAAGGGATGAAAATGACCATGATGCTTGTCGTATTGCAGGAAGAGAATAAAAGAACATGTTCGAAAGAAAAGAAAAGCAGTACAATGATACATTATTGGAAAAACTTATTTCTACGGTAAACAATCAAAGAGAGTTTTTTTTTTAACTGTTCGTCACATATCCTTTAAACGTAAACAAGTTCATAATGATGTAACTGTGGATGAACAGTTGAAGCATGTTAGAGACCTACATGAAAACACCGACAGTTCATTTGTGCGGAGGTTAGAAAGTTGCGCTGTGAAAGTCGTGTGTGTGTGTGTGTGTGTGTGTGTGTGTGTGTGTGTGTGTGTGCGTGCGTGCGTGCGTGTGTGTGTGTGTGTGTGTGTGTGTGTGTGTGTGTGTGTGTGTGTGTGTTTTGGGGTGTGTAGTGGTGGCTGTAACCAAGCAATGCGACTGGGATGATGGCTTCCTCGTCTTTCAGTTGGTTGATTACACAACTAAATTACCAACAAAAAAGTTATTTCCACTTTTTTTGTCCATTTTTTCTTCTTTTTTCTTTTTTTTGTTTTTGTTTTTGTTCGTTGGTACACAGGAAATGAGCTGGTCGTTCAAAATAGTCTGATGGCTAATTGTTCTGTTGATTGTCTGAAATCCCACTAAGGAGTAAGCAAGTCATGTCGAAGATCAGTTGCCAGTGTTTTTGCTGCGTGATTGTAATTGAGTTTGCTAGTCAATTGCTAGGAATTTTGCTAGCTGGTTGTCAGTTCTTGTTTCGGTTACCTTCTGGTGATTTTGTCAGTTGTCGGTAATTGTGCTCAGTGGCTGTCAGAACATTTGCTGGTTGGTTAGTAGTATTATTTTATTCCAACATGGATGCAATAGTCACAGCATGAAAAACAAAAAGGGTCACGTGGTCATCTTTCAGGACATCTTCCCCTTCTCCATCTCTCCCCCCCCCCCCGCCCATCTGCCTTTATCAACTGGATGAATGAAGGACGGATTTGTGGTTTTGCAGACCAGAAAAAGAGCTTCAATGTAACCAACGGGTGGCTCTGCCCAATAATGAATCCAGACATTTTACAGCCAGTTTATCACCCGTACATCTTTACAGCCTTGTGTACCATTAATTAATGGCTGCTTGGCGGCATCGAACGATAAGCCTACTCAATTCCCTCTCTCCTTCATTTGCATTCCAGCAACAGGTTATTGTCAGAGCTGAGTCGGGCCTTTCCTTATTGTTCTTAATCAACTGACGTCGAAAGATCGTACTGGTAACACCAGCCTCTACTCTGTTGCACGTACCCTGGGACAGAGGTCTGTGAGGTAGATTTCTGCCTGTCTGAGCGAATATGAAAGTACTCCACTTGACATAAGACACTACTTCTACTACTGCTGCTGCGTATGTGCCCTCTGCTGCTGCAGGTACTGCTCTTGCTAGTACTATTACTGCTACTAGCATCTCTACTGCAAGTAATAATGATATTTGCACTAACTGTTACTGCTCCTGCTGCTGATGCTGTTGTTGTTGTTGTTGTTGCTGGTGCTGCTGCTGCTACCACCACCACCACCACCACTACCACCACCACCACCACTACTACTACTACTACTATACTACTACTACTACTACTACTACTACTACTACTACCACTACTACTACTACACTATGTCACATGACGATCTCTATAGACACACTCACATGCAAAGATAATCACGCGCCTCGCGTCAAACACACACATGACTCCCTTTCTTTCAATAAAACAAATCAGAATAGCTTTTAAAAGTTCTTGCCCGGAAAAAAAAATCTTTCTTTCTGCGCCTAAATTCTTTTGGCGAGCGGGGATTTTGATTTTTCTCTCTCTCTTTTTTGTGTGGCCATTATGTGTACTTTAGTCCACAATATTCCACACAAACTTTACATCAAACGTTATTTTTGGTACATGCACTTAATTCATTTTTTCTTCTGGGTCCCTCAGATACTGACCCCGCCCACTCAAGTCACTATGGGTTCACAAACCCCAGCTTTAAATATTTTAGGTTCTTCCTTTTTTTCAGAAGAAAATCGAAATGCTCTTGGGCCGCGGACTCACCCCAAAGGCCAGGAAGGGGCTGTCAGGGTACCAATACTGAGTGCTTGCCCCTAGAATCAGCAACAAACCCTCTTTTTAGAATTTTTGTTTCTCTTCTTTTCTTTCTTTCTTTCTTTCCCGCTGAAAGTGCCAGGCAATCTTTTTTTTTCCCCAAGAACACAAACCCACTACTCAAAAAAGAAAAAACCAACCGATGAGGAACAAGCACCCTGTAAAGATAAGCTTTCAATACGAGTCCAAAGTTCGCAAAAACATTTTTTCCTTTTTTTCATGGGGTGCATGATACCCCTCCCTCTTCCCGGGGAACACTTTTCCAAGGGGGAATTCTTCCAAGGCCAGAAGATAGGGAACATGCTCTAACATCACGCCGCTGACAAGAAACAAACTCATGAATAACAATAAAAACGTAAAATCACAATACATCACCGCAGAATTCATCATGGAAAAAGTGAAGCAGTGGCATGAGTGTCATCCATATCAAACCAAACAGTAATAGCAATACACAGGCAAACATCAACATCAATCATGACATGATAAAAAAAAAAAACCCAACACATTGGAGGCACAGCATGACAAAACTCAATAAGTACAAAAAGTGATCATACCTCGAGCAAGTTGTACAATTTTATATGCACAAAGTACCAGAAAAAAGCACGATAATCATGGTCATGCAACGCCATGGCATATCATTGGAGGTATCCTAACATGTTTTTTTTCGACTGACATAGAGCAGGACTAAAGTCGACAAAGAAAAAAAAAGAAAAGAGCATGGGAAAAAAAAACAACGACAAACACACAAAGAAAAACAGTGGGGCTCGGGACAGCAAATCGGCAAAAAGATAAGTTGCACCTGAAATAGGTTCAACAGTAAATTTGAACTCTTAGATGGACAAGGCCCATCTGAGCAGGCGACTGCTTTTTGTCTGAGATGCTTGCAATAAAGTTAAAGACCTATGATCTGTTTACAAAATAAATTTCCTGATAGTCGAAAACCCAAGTAAACTTTTCATGATCCTACATAATAGCTCAACAATAGTGTTCCAGTAGGAAGGATCTCATAATGATAAAGCATGAGTGTCTAGCTATTAATTAATAACAACACTAGCCGTAGCCACAATAGTAAGGACATATTGATAAATAACAATATTAGCCGTAGCCACAATAGTAAGGATGTATTGCTTAATAACAATATTAGCCGTAGCCACAATAGTAAGGACGTATTGATTAATAACAACAAGAGCCGTAGCCACAATAGTAAGGACGTATTGATGACCGAAGACAAAGGTATTTAACTATTGATTAATAAAAACATTAGCCGTAGCCACAATAGTAAGGACGTATCGATGGCCGAAGACAAAGGTGTCTAACTATTGATTAGTAACAACATTAACCGTAGCCACAATAGTAAGCAGGTATCGATGGCCGAAAACAAAGTTTCCACAGGCCCAACCATATACGCTGCAACATTTTTTTTTTTTTCGAGCGGAGGCATTCTGTGCACAGAGGACACAATTCCAAGAGACTGTCTTTTGACAGATGTCACAAGACTGACAATGTGACTCGGTACGAAAAACAGGAAAATGACGCAAGAACGCGTTGAAGTGTACATTGGACACACAATGACCAGCGAATGGCCAACCAGGCCATTCCAACAGTTACAGAAGAGCCAGTCAAGAGCCTTGGAAGATGGTATGATGATACGCTGAAAGATACACAAAGAGCGAAAGAAAACCAAACAGATGTAGGAAGAAGGCTTGGAGACCATTGACCAGTGTGGGCTCCCTGGCAAATACAAGGTCTGGTGTCTGCAGTTCATGCTGATACCAAAGCTCCTATGACCTCTGGTGATATACGACATCTGCACCAGCATAGTGGAGGCAATGGAATCCAAAATCAACAAGTTCACAAGGAAATGGCTCGTTGTCCCACCCTGTCTGACTGACATAGCGCTGTACTGTCGCCAAGCAAAGCTGAAATTACCACTGAAATCCATCCTGGAGGAATACAAAGCAGGGAAGATCAGACTTCAAAGCATGCTGGAGGACTCAGGAGACACGGTGGTAGAAGCAATCAAGCCCCAGCTGAAGACAGGCAGAAAATGGAAAGTTCAAGAGGCGATGGATTCCGCAAAAGAAAGTCTCAAGATCAGAGAAATAACAGGACACACACAGACCAACAGACAAGAACTGGGGGTGACCAAATCTGAATGGTGGTCAAAGGCCAAAGGAAAAGCCAAAAGAGACATGATGATTCAGGAGATGAGAAAAGAAGAAGACCAAAAAAGACCCTAAAAGCAGTCCAGCAGAGCCAACAAGGGCAATAGACAACGTGGGAGAATGCACTCCAAAGAAGTCTAACTTGGAATGACATTTGACACATGGCCCTCTCAGGATCAGCTTCATTCTCAGTTCTGCATATGACCTTCTGCCCTCAAATGCAAATCTGGTGAAGTGGGGAAAAAGCAGACGATCCTTCATGCCCCTCTGCCATGAAAAACAAACAGTGGGCATATCCTAAGCTCATGTAAAGTAGCCCTGGCTCAAGGAAGGTACACACGGAGGCACAACCAAGTGCTCAAAGAGATTGTACAAGTATTCTGGGCTAGTACCAACACCACAAAAGGGAAAATCAGTACTCCAAAAGCACCCCCAACATTCTTCACGGCAGGAGGCAGCGAATCATGGCCAAGAACAACAGTGCCACTCGGAACATGCAGGCAGAGTCTGCTGGGGGGCAGATGACTGGGAGTGCACTGCAGACCTCCCAGAATGGAAGAGTCACCCAGAGATCATCAGCAAGAGTGGCATGAGACCAGACATAGTAGTCCACTCTCAGTCAACCAAGCAGCTGATCATAATCGAGCTCACGATGCCATATGAGAACAGAATGGAGGCAGCTCAAATCTACAAGACTGAAAAGTATGCTGATCTGGCAAACAGCTTGAGGAGAGAAGGCTATCAGGTCAAAGTCCTCACTGCAGAATTGGAGCTAGGGGGTTTGCAGGACCGTCTGCATACAGCCTCATGAAACAGCTCTCAGTTGCAGGGAGGGGAAAAAAACAGAGCCCTGAAAGCAATTGCAGAAGCAGCAGAGAGGTGTTCAAGCTGGATCTGGTCAAGGAGGAACAAAACTGAACCTCATAAGGGTTAACTTTCCTACAAATATCAGGTGTCCCAGTGGCTCAGTGGTTAGTGCGCGAGTCATTAAGTGGAAAATGAGCATGTCCAGAGGGTCACGGGTTCGAATCCCAGCCATGGCTCGTCCCAAGATGGGAAAAAGGGGCAGCAGAGGGACATCCGGAGTCATGGACCGGGTGTGGCCCAACCCCCCTAGAGTGTCAGGAGATAAGGGCCGAAACACTTGCTTGAAGGGGGCTTCTCTTCTGAGGACTCTCTGCTGCCATGCTCTCCATGAGTTTCTGGGGAGGTAAGTCACTAGCAACTGCAGTAAACAAGTGTGCCAATGAATCATTACGGTTTTGCACAGCAGCAAGGTCTTTAAAAGTAACGACCAACAAAGACAAGTCTGGAGCAGGTGAGGATTTAGGGAACTGTTTGTCCAACTTGGCGAGTGCTGACAACACAAAGAACAAAAGAGACACCTGATCCTAAATAATAAGAACTTACACTAGGCAAGTTGCCAAAAGAAAGTCAGTGACAGATCATTAACGACACAAGCCTTACTTGCAAAAAAAAAAATTGGAGGTTGACTGCAGCATGTTGACACAACAGGTGAAGCAGCAGAAAAGGTAAACTGTCAACTTACAGGTGGAAAAGAAGTTAGGACGCTTCGATACTTACTGTTTTCATCGGCAGAATGAGTTAGTGACAGACAGAAACAAAAAGAAGAAGAAGAAGAAGATTGCAACAACAAAAAAGTGAAGTGTTCACACACACACACACACACACACACACACACACACACACACACACACACACACAGTAAACAGAAGGTGAAACACAACTATCAAGGATATGGGAAGAGAGAGAGGGGGAGGGTGTCACGACTTATTTGTGTGATTCAGCAAGGTGAAAATGTATTACTCAATTCTTGCCACACACACACACACGCACACACACACACACACACACACACACACACACACACACACAAATCAGAATTTTCAAAGAAATATGATTTAAAAGAAGAAATAAACACGTGGTGGTATGATGATGTGTGACAACGATGTGCATGATAGAACGTCGCTGAAAACAAACAGTTATAGAGTTCCAATGGGAAGAAGAAACAGGGAGAAAGTTCAGACTAGAGGTGTGAGGGGGTGTAGATGCTTCACGAATGACGATGATGTAGACTTAGCTCTTGTTCTCTTCGTCGTTGTTGGCATGGTCATGGTAGATTACGGATTTGAGGCCCCAGTCCCCCTCCTTCACGATTTGCAGGACGTGGTTGATGAGGTTACGTGATGATGATCGTGGGTTCATAGAAGTAGAAGACAAAAAAAAAAAAAAAAAAAAAAATGAAAAACCTGGAGGACACACGGACAGTTTCTCAGAAATCTCTTCACGACTGTACATCTGCTCTTGTCCTTCACACACCCCCCATCCAACCCCTTTACAATAGCACTACTATCTTAGCTAGCTTCTGTACACACTCTTGAAGTTTATTTAAATAGAATAGTATCAATGAAGAAAAGCTTATGAAGTTCGTTCTTTACTTGATAATTTACTGCAATTAATCTTACTCCGTTATTTCGTTAGAGAAGATCATCTCACTTTACCAACTTCTATTGCACAAATATGATTCATTGCAATTTGGATAAACTTGTGGAGGAAATAATCATTGATTAGAATATTTCACGACACAGACGGAAATGTGGGTGATCGAAGATGGTGATGACATATTGCAATGTCCGGGGAACGAGCATGCTCCGCCACCACGATCACGAAATGTCGCAAATAACCGATAGCGCATCCAACAGCTTGAATGAAAAAAGCTTCTGCAAGTTGACGATGGTCATGCAGATTTACACTGCCAAGCAAATAGCATGAAAAAAGAATAAGAATTATGCTGATTTAACGAACATCAGTTCCAAGTTACAAAAATGATCTCCCAACACACTAACAATCTATAATTAAGTCTAGCCTACAAATCTAAACATCGCCTACCTCAGGCAATCTTTCCGAAATGGTTGTGGAATTCTGGCTGGTGCTGCCGCTCTGGCCCACACCAACCCCAGCAATGGTACGTCCAGCCTCCAGTCCCTTCTGTGGTGGATCGCACGAATGGCCAGCTCCCCTTGGTCTGTGGCCGTCGCTTGCTCTTCGTCAGATTACTGAACCATTTCTCCACGGCTAGCGTGCTGTAGCCTTCTTCAGTTTCAGATCTTCCGCTAATCCCGCTTCAAACGCTGGATCGTTGCTGAGTTTGATCTTCTTGCTGTCACCTTTTAATGCCTGCTGTCCGCTGTTCTCGTCTCTCGCCGAAGATCAGTGTTGCTCAATGACGTTGAGTTTAGTTGTCAACGACAAAGGCAGTTCATTGGTCAACGGTAACATGTGACTTTACTTGGAGATATCCGCCAATAAACCATGGATATAAGGGACGTAACAATGAACGTTGTTAAAGACGTCACGGAATATTTTTCGTTCTATTTATTTATGAGCTTGTTCCGTGACAGAAAGACAGGGAGGGGCGGGAGGGAGGGGGGAAAAGAGGCCTACTGTAAACACACACATCCTAGTTACACATGCGCCCTTCACACACGCTGACAAAGGTGACACATATACTGAAAAATAAACAAAATTGTTTGGTGAAGCCTGGAAGACACCGCGGTCACTCCTTGGTGTTCAGTCCATTTGGGACGCGGGTGCCGAGGCTGGCGATGACTGTAGACTCCATGAACAGTCTGTAAGGGCAACTTACATGGTTCTGAAAGACCACAGCAACTCTTTAGTGATTGAAGCTGTGTTGAGGGCTGCTGAAGTGCACGCCTACAGGGTCACTGTATCCCAGGCACAATGACCGCAGGTGCTCTGAGAAGCGATCGTCTAGGCGACGGTATGTCTCGCCAGTGTATTTCTTGTTACACACTGTGCACGTATGGACATACACTATGTTCTCAGTCTGGCAGTCGAACGGCGCCTTGACAGTGAACCTCCCCTTGGGGCCGATGATGGTCCTTGATTGGTTGATGACCGGGCACGTTTTGCAGCCTTTGGTACCACAAGAACTGGTGCTTGGAGGGAGGGACGGTCTGTCTCTGGGGATAGCAGATCGCATCAGGTGGTCCTGAAGGTTGGTGTCACATTTGAATGCAACAAGTTTTGTTTCATGCTTCAACGAATTTTAATAGCAGCATTAATTTCATCATTTAACCACGGTGGTTTTCCATCGAGTTTGACACGTTTGATCTTAGTTGGGACACGTTCGTCGTAAATAGGGACAAATATGTTATACCAAGCTTCGAGAACTTTGTCTGGATCAGTCTGAAAAACACTGGAAAAGTCTGCTATAAGGGAGAGAGAGAGAGAGAGAGGGGAAAGACAGGGTGGGGGAGGGAGGGGAGAAAGAGGCCTACTGTAAACACTCATCCTAGTGTACACATGCACCCTTGAAGGAAGCTAAGAGCCGGGGATTAGATAACATAGACAGCACAATTTTGAACATTTCCGCACCTATTATCTCTGATAGCCTTACTTATACTTATAACCTTTGCATTCAGAAATACTATTATCCACAATGTTTTAAAGAAGCTAAAGTTTTGCCATTTTTTAAAAATCTGGTGACCCACAGATCCTTCGAACTACAGACCGATTTCCATTCTAATTTGTCTAAACCTGTAGAAAAGCACCTTAAGCAAAAACCTTCAAAAGCACTTCATTACACATAAATTATTTCATTCAATTCAAAGCGGTTTTAGAGAAAATCATTCAAGTCAGACGGTTCTTACTAATCTAGTAGAACAGTGGCATTTAAATATCAATAATGATCTTCTCACAGGAACGATATTTGTGGACTTTGCTAAAGCTTCGATGTTATTAACTATGATCTCCTCTTAAAAAACTTACTTTGTGTGGTTTAACTCCAAAGTCTGTCAATCTTCTCTCGTCTTTTCTATCAAACAGAAGGCAGATGGTTGTTCAAGATATGATATCATCCACTTTCATGCCAGTCAATTTCGGTGCGCCTCAGGGTTCAGTCTTAGGACCAATATTGTTTACAATTTACATGATGATGATGATGATAATGAATACTTATATAGCGCCTATTCTCGGCTAGACGCCAAGCTCTAAGCGCTTTACAATCAACACTCGTTTACACAACGGGCTGCCTACCCTGGGTAGTGCCGACTGAAGAGCTGCCAGCTGGCGCTTCATTCAGTCGTTTCCCGTGTCATCCAGTCAGTATCGTTCAATATCGATCACTCATTTTCCTTACTTCCTTCATTCTTTCCATTCTCACTAGGGTGCATGCTCTGTGTAACGTGTCATCCATACCAACGGCCAAAAAACTGGCCTACTCTTCCGAATGTTGGTGATGGGATTTTACGTGTGTGCAAGATGTTATGCGTGCGTTCACACAAGGAACCTCGGTTTATAGTCTCATTCGAAGGACTGTTTGGGAAATGGAGTCAGAACCAATGTTAACTCCGAGGGAAAAATCCCCCTGTACCGAAACGCCCCGGCGGAGGTTCAAACCTGCAACCCCAGGATCACCAAGATTACGAGTCAGGCGCTCTACCAACTGAGCTATTCCGGCTCCGATCTCCCTCTTTACAGTACCTCTTCATGTGAGCTTTTCGCTGATGGCACCACCTTACACAATAAAGGAAAAAATGCAGATGCAGTGTGTGCCGACTTACAAAATGACGTTGGCAGCTCATAAAATGGACTGAACTTAATCATATGGCACTTCATCCTCAAAAATCTAAATTCATGTTAATATCAGCAAGACAAAAGCAACAAAATATCAAAGATAGTCTAAAGGAATTAAAAATATATGATATAGATGAAGTAAGTTCTCGTAAACTACTTGGTCTTATTATCGACAATAATTTATCCTGGTCGAATTAACTTTCGACTTTATCAAAAAGAATATCGAAAAAAGTCTTTCAGCTTAATAGAATCAAACATTTTTTGGATCAACACACTTGGAAATTATTTGTTCATGCTTATATTCAAAGCGATGTGGATTATGCTTTAAATTGTTGGGATTTACCTAGTGAAGCCTCCTTAAGGCATCTTGAAAGTCTCTACAGACGCTCTCTCAAACTTACACTTCTTAAATCTTCCTCTCTGGAAATAAGTGGTTATAAAGAACTATACATCTTGCCTTTTAGATTTAAATGTATCTTTAACAAAGCTGTCTTTATGTTTAAGATTATGAATAACGTTGCACCCATTCTATATCCGAGAGAAATTTCCCGTACGAGAGTTTCGTAACAAAAGCACAATATTATTCCCTTGCCCGAGAACTGATCTCTTTATGACATCTTTTATTATTCAGGAGGAAAATTATGGAATGAAATCCCGGAATACATAAAAAACAAAAATAGTTTGTTATCGTTCAAAAAAGCATACCACAGATATTTAATGGAAAAGTTATGAATGGTTGGTTTCTTTCAGTTAAGACCTGAATTTAATAATATAATATTAACTTTCTCTTTTACAACCTCTCTCTCTCTCTCTCTCTCTCTCTCTCTCTCTCTCTCTCTCTGGAGTGAGTTCGTGATCAAGCTACTGACAAGACGCATTTTTGAAGCGCTCCCGATCTTTTGTTTATTTTGTGTGTTTATTTCTGTTGTGGACCCTGTGAAGTTTAGAATATGGATGTGAAGGATAAAAAAACTGAACATAAGGAACCAAATCTACAAAGAATTTTGGAAAACCAAAGAATAGAATACGAAAAATCTCTGGATAAAGTTTTGAATGATCGACTTAGTACAGTGACTCAGCAAGTTTCATTCGATTTGGACAGGGTCGCGCGTGAACTGAAGACCGAGTTTCACGAGCTTCAAAAGCAAAACGCATAGGCTAGAACAAACGTTTGCCGCATCAGTGGATGAGATCAGCAAAATAAAACACTACGTGACGCAGCTGGAAGTGAATTTGAAACAGACAATTGCAACATTGGATGAAAAGACAGAAAAATTAGAATGTTCATCAGAGACGTGACAACCTGCGGTTTTTCAATGTGCCCCGGCTCTCCTCCACTGGATCACATGAAGAATGTGTCAAATCTGTTTTAAGTGTGCTAGAGGGGTCAGTGACTGGGAAAACTTGGACCCCAGACGATACTGTACGTGCACAACGCTTGGGACGCTACAATGATTCCGATGGTCGCCCCCCGCCCTTGATCGTGAAATTTGCGCGCTGGTCTGACAGAATGTCAGTTCTGAGCGAGGGCAGGGTGGCACTTCGGAAGAGAAATGTGACGGTAGCTGCAGACCTCACGGACCGGCAAAGAGAGACGGTGCAGCAGTATCGGCGCCAGGGTTTCCATGCCTACTACCGTGGTGACAGACTGGTGGTGAAGGAGCAGAACCAACAGCGCTACCCACGCCCGCCATGGAGACGAGGCCCGGTGAGCCACGACACACCCGCTACAGGAACAGCAGCTACGGTGGCAACAACTACAGCGCGACTGCAGAAGCAGCAATTACGTTGGCGACAGCAGCAACGACCACCGCTACTTCTGGAGTAATGACAGACGCTTACACTGTGATGACACCCGCATTGAAAACCACGCCTCCAATGTCGACAGAGACAGTGAGTACACGGACATGAGACAGTGTGATGAGGTCAGTGGTTTTCAAAACTGGCAATACAACTTCCAACCGTACCCCAACCCAAGTTCGATGTATCATTTTCCTCCTTTGACTACAACACGGACGTCTAATAGTAATGTTCAGCAGAACATTAGCAACAGCTGTCACACTGTTAAAACTCAGGGTATGACAGAGAATGACATGGACAGATCGATGTGAAGACACAGACCACGTGTGTACGATACTAACGGTGATACTTGCACAGACAAAAGTAAACAGAGGGACTCGAGTCAAGTTGAAATCAGCACAGAGAAAGAACAGAACAATGCCAACATGGACAGTGTGACAGGAAAGAACTCAAATCTTGTTGAAGTCGGTATGGAAGAAGTTAAGAATTATGTCACTTCAGACACTGGGGTGATGAGTGATCTGAATCGTGTTGAAGACAGTACGAAAGATCTACTAAATGACTGTGAAGAAACGAACTTAACAAAGATAGGGATAAACGGAAATCTTACAGATGACAGTGCATGTGTGTGTTACATAGTACCGACAGTGTAGACAGCATGGCGGGAGGAAAGGGACTAAACACGACTGACCTTCACACAGAGAGTCAGAGACTGCTGACAGTGAGGGAATCAATGAATGCACAGATAATCTGATCACCGACTCCACTGACATACACAGATCTGAATCCGAACTTCAACATATAACACATAACAAATCGACAGCAATGCCGACGGCCAAGGACACAAAAACGTTTGCAAATAAACCGAACAATAAGGCTGACTCTGACAAACCCACAAAACCACACACAGTGCGTTCAAACACGGAACAGAGGAATGATGACAAAACCACAAAGAAGTGTGTGAGAGACGCAGTTCCACGGGCAAAGCTTCACATCCTGCAACCCGATCAAGAAGCGCTTCCTGCACCACCTCTGCCTCCAAACGGCAAACCACCATTCATGAAGTGGCAGGTGGAAATACCAAGCAGACCAGCTTATAGGGACACGGCCGGACCCATGTCACGAAACACATAAAGTTCGTAACATATAATATTGATGGTCTTTCCCGTGTGTTTTGATCATGAAGTACGCTCTTATTTAAAAGATTTTGATTTTTGTTTACTCGTTGAAACTTTTTCCACCCATTTTCCTGATCATTTATTTCCGAACTATGACACTTTTATTGTGCCAGGTATCAAACTGTCCGATGGCGCATTACAGCAAGATTATCGGGAGGTTTAGCGCTCCTTGTCAAGAAACAATTTTCACAGTACGTTGAACAAGTGAAGACTGAATACGATAATATAATTGTGTTGAAGCTGTCTAAAGATATTTTTGGCACAGACACACCAGTGATGCTAGTAGGTGCATATGTACCTCCTAGCTCTTCTGATTATTACCGCAACACGGATTTATCTAATGGTATCACGATAGAACAATGCATAATGGATTTATTTGAATCTTTTGGAAATGTGCCTTTTCTCTTGATTGGGGATTTCAATGCACGCACTGGGGGGTTGAATGGGAAAGAAGGGGATGATGATTTGAGTGAAGGTGTGCCACTGAAAGATGACGATGAACGGGAATTAAGCCGTACTTCGAAAGATAAGGTGATAAATGATTTTGGTAATTGTTTATTGAATGTTTGTGACTGTTTTGATCTTTTTATTTTGAATGGCGCTGTAAAGAATGATAAGGATTTTGGTCACTATACATATGTGTCACCAGGCGGATGTAGTATTATTGACTACGCTATTGTGTCACGATGTTTGTTGAAGTTTTGTGTGTCACTGAATGTTCGTCCCAAAATTGAATCAAAACACATGCCTGTTGAAGTTGTGCTTGACTCACAGGTTAATGTTGATGAGGAAGCAAACGTAACAGCGAGCAGTTTTAAGCTTGAAAAAATTGTCTGGGACCATAACAAATTTGAAGATTTTAAGAAAAATATTACATCTAATGAATTTAAAGCAGTTTAAGGACAGCATCCTCATTGATAAATGCTGACATTAACGAAGCTCTTCAGATATTTAACGAAGCGTTGCTCGGTACTTGTTTATGTATGAAGAAAACGATAACAATAGGAAAAGGAATATCAGACACATGGTTCGACAAGAATGTAGTCAATGCAGAGAAAGGAACTTAGATGTGATTTGAGACAGTATTACAGACATGGGGATGATGATGTTTTAAGAATGCATATAACGAGAAACGAAGAGAATATAAGAGCTCTTGAGGATTAAAAAGAAAAACCACCGTACGTCGACACTGGTGGCATTACATGCAAATATCAATAATCCGAGAGGATTCTGGAATAAGTTGCGATCTTGTATTTCTAAAAAGTCTGTACCAAACAACATTAGTAAAGAGCAGTGGTACACACATTTTTTTCCCAAGTATTTCAGTCAAATTCTGACAATGTTTCAAATGTTGTGGATGGTGAAGGTAATGAAGAGGATGATAACGGCCAGTGGACTGATGATGACGGTCGGCATGTGAACACAGATTCTCTTGAGGCAGATATAACCGAGAATGAAGTTTTTGCTGCCGTGCGTTCGTTAAAAAATGGCAAGGCAGCAGGTCCTGACGGGATCACAGGCGAAGTATTTAAAAATTCTATCACCATAATTGCTCCTTTTTTAGTTGCATTATTTAATGTAATGTTTACCTCAGGAACCTATCCGTTACAGTGGTCTGAAGCCTTTATACAGCCTCTCTTCAAAAAAGCGATCGGAGTTTACCTGATAATTATCGTGGTATTTCGTTACTGAATGTCTGCAGTAAGCTATACAGTCATATATTAAATGAAAGGTTATCAAAATGGATCGAACATAATAATGTAATAAACGATTGTCAAGCAGGCTTCAGGAAAAAATACAGCACCGTTGATCATATTTTTACGTTGTTTGCCATGGTGCAGAAACAGTTATTGTTACACAAAAAATTATATGTTGGTTTTATAGATTTTAGAAAAGCTTTTGATTCTGTCGCTCGCTCGAAGTTATGGACCGTCCTGAAGAAAAAGGGTATTCGAGGGAAAATGTACCAGGCCATAACTAGTATATATAACATTGTAAAAGCAAAAGTTAGAGTGGAAGGTGATCTGACCGAAGCATTCACGTGTCCCATTGGTTTAAAACAGGGAGAAAAATGCAGTCCTGTCCTGTTTTTCTCTGTTCATAAACGAATTGGCGGAAGAAATCATCCAAAGGGGAGACATGGAATTCAGCTTATTCCTGATTTTTTGGAATTTCTTATTCTTATGTTTGCCGATGATATTATTCTAGTTTCTGATTCGATCACAGGCTTGCAAACCCAATTAAATGTGTTGCATGACATGACAAAAAGGCTTGGTTTAATCGTGAATTTAGATAAGTCAAATATTGTCATCTTCAGAAATGGCGGCTATGTCTCTGAACATGAGGTATGGTATTATGGACGGAATAAGGTATCAGTTGTTAATATGTATAAATATCTTGGTGTCATCATGTCGACTAGGCTGTCATTTACTCACTGTTTGAACGATCTATCGAGTCGAGCGAGAAAAGGGGTCATTAACATTTTTAAGTTGCTTTGGTCATTAGGAGAAAAATCTCCGGTCATATTCTTTAAACTTTTTGATGCTCAGATCCAACTATGCTTAGTTATGAGCCGAAGTTTGGGGCATCATAGGAAATCTTGATATAATAAAAAAGTGCACTTGTTCTCACTAAAAAAGATTTTTGAATGTCAGCATAAGAACTCCTAATGTGATGATTTACGGTGAGTTAGGACGTTTTCCGCTATATGTAAACTTGCAACTCAAAAGTGTTCGATACTGGTTAAGAATTTTGAAGATGCCATTTCATCGTTTGCCTCACAAGGCATATAGAATGCTACTGCTGCATTTTCATAATAACAACAAGAATACATGGGCATCAGCAATTTGTTTCTTCTTGTACAAATACGGATATGGAGAGGTTTGGGAGAATCAGGGGGTTGTGAGGATGAGAAGGCATTTTTGAGAGCATTAAAAGATAGTGTTATTAATGATTACAAGACGCAATGGTCTCATGACATGGAACAAAGTGATCGTTTCCTGTTGTATCGAACATTCAAGAGTGAATTGGTTCTATCTCCCTATTTGATTGTACTAAATCATTTGCGAGCAAGAATCAGTTTGATTAGGTTACGGTTAGGTGTCTCACAGCTGAACGTGCACAAGCTACGCTTCCGTAAAAATATAACGGAAAACGATATGTCATGTCCATTCTGTGTTTCGCAGATGGAGACCGAAGTTCACTTTGTTTTACATTGTCCGCAGTATCAGAATTTAGAGAAAAAGTATATTCCTCATAAATACTATAACCAGCCTTCGCAGTTCAAACTAACAATGCTTCTGGCATCTGAGAATAAATCACAGATAACTCGACTCGCTATCTATCTTGAAAAAGCTTTCAAACTGCGCGGCAGTTCACTCGAATGAGTAATGAAGTGGAAATGTGCATTGTACATATGCATTATTACAGAATGTATAAATTGTGTTTCTGCAGTGATACAAATCGATTCTGTTTGTAACCACTCCCATTGCTATATTTAGTTACCTCTTTCCCTCTCTCTCTCTCTCTCTCTCTTTCTCTCTCCCCTCCTCTAATGTCCCCCCCCTTCCTCTAATGTCCCCCCACCCCACCATATCCCACCCCTTCTGTCTGTGTTCACCCTTGTATATTAGTTTTGTTGCATTTGGTATTGTTATATTTCAGAATTTGTATCTTTTTCTTTCTTTTCTTTTCTTTTGGCCCCGGAGGGCTGGATGTAAAAAAGCAGTTATGCTTACTCCACTACCCTCTGAAAAGAAAATTCGTTCGTTCGTTCGTTCTTCACATATCCTTGTTAGTTGTGCTCAGCTCTCTCTCTCTCTCTCTCTCTCTCTCTCTCTCTCTCTCTCTCTGTGCGCGCGCGCGCGCGCGCGCGCGCGCGCGCGCGCGTGTGTGTGTGTGTGTGTGTGAACACTTCGCTTTCCATAACACAAGCTTTAACTTGACACGAAAAGTAGGGAGTAGAAACTTCCACCGAGACAAGGGGAAAAACTTCGATCTGACCACAAAAGATCGACGCTTCTAGGTTTACTAAGTGAACTGGTCTTTATAAACAAAAGACCTGCGTACTCCAGCAGTCATGCAGCATGTATCCCTGAGGAAAATAGCCTGAAAAATCATTGACAGAGCAAGGCTCAATAAAGAGACCATCCATGAGGACATGAGCGGCCATACAATGAGCGTCCTCCCTTTCAGGAAGGGTCTCAGAAGCTTGAGAAAACAGCTGAAGGTTTAGCACTGTAAGGGCACTCATTAGCATTAGAATTTACTGCCACAAAACCAACAATAAAAATCACTGTTGACATTTTCAGACCTTTGACTGAAACCATATCCACGACCAAAATCACGATCACGACCAAAACCACAATCACGACCAAAAAAAACCGATTAGACGAGGTTAGTGTGAACGCTGGGAAGACGATGCACCTGTCTGCTGATACCTTGTTGCATGAAGTTAGATGGCGATGTATGCTGCTGACGTGAGTAACCCGAGTATGAAGAGCCATGATCTTCAGAATCCAACAGAAACTGAGCCTGGGCTTTCTTAAGGTCAGTCTCAGCCTGCATCTGGAGACACTGTCATTCTCTTTCCAGTGCTTTTTCCTCCATCTCGAACTGTTTGAATGTAATGAATTGTTCATTTCATTGTTCCATTTTCTTTAATGCAAAGAACATGTCGCCGCTCCTGTTCTCTCTCATGCCTGTCTTTTTCTTTTTCCTGTCTGTCTGTCTTTTTTTTTTCCCGTCTTTTTTCTTTTTCCTGACTTTCTTTTCGACAGTATTTGCCACTCGACCTTCACACTGAGTAATGTAATTGGCGATTTTTTCGCCGTCCATACCAAGCTGTTTGCCTCGTGCCAAATACACATTAAATTAAACAAGACTCTGATGAGAAAAAAAAAAAAAACAAGAAATATCCAAAATAAAACATTTGCTAGATAAAACTGAGCGTAAATCAGTATGGAGTATGGAATATGAACATTTGAACTAAAAAGAAGGGGGTAAACACGGGAATTTTTGTTTCAAAACCAAAGCTGGCTATTGACCACAGCAGAGAAAAAAAAGTGTACGTAAAGTATTAAACGAATCAGCAGTAAATGATTCAGCAGTAAAGAAGCAGAATGATAAACGTAAACAACCAAATAGCTCACAATATCAATGAATCCATATTTGAATGCAATGCTCTTTGCAACGCAGTTCCAAGACAGTGGATGAACTGGATCCAATGCGGTGAAATGAGTCGCGAAAACATCCATTTTGCAGTCTTGTATTGCAAGTGAGTTTAATGTAAAACCAAAGGAAATGAAGATATTATTAAAAGTGGATGGTAAAATAAATCTAAAACCTCACGCTTGTGAAGTATGGCAAAGAAATTTGATTTTGTTCTCAACGACAGTTTTTGGATTTAACCGAGAAAAGTTTCAAAAGAAGTTCGGTTACACGAACTACGATGGAAAATAAAACATAATATCTTGTTGTTGGCAATGCAGTCCTGGAGGACAATGCTTGATGCCCAAGTGAGGTTTCTCATAGGGTTGTGAACAGCGCTTGGTGAGGCTGTGCAACCCAATTCTGGAGTGACAGTCTCTGTTGCAGTTGGTGCAGACGAAGCAGGACGACTGGGAAGAAGCAGAGGCTGCTCGCTTTTTGCAGCGTCTTCGTTTCTCTGCTGCCTGCTGGGTTCTCTCCTCGTCTGCTTGTCTGATTCCTCTCTGTACCATTTGACGCCAGCAGTTGCGGTCGTCAGCAGCTGTTTCCCAGGTATCAGGGTCAATGCTGCACACTTTCATGTCACGTTTGCACACATCCTTGAACCTGAGAGTGGGGCGTCCTGTGCGTCTTGTACGAGTGACAAGTTGGCTGTAGAGTAGGTCCTTGAGAATACGTTCATCTTCTATGCGCCTTCCGTGCCCGAGCCAGCGTAGACGTTTCTGACACGGCATAGTGAACATGCTTGGGATTCCAGCCCTGGCCAGGATGTCGCTGTGCGGCGCTCAGTCCTGCCAGGTAATGCCCAGAATACGTTTGAGGCAGCGCATATGGACGGTGTTCAGACGGCGTTCCTGCCTCACGTAGGTGGTCCATGTCTCGCTGCCGTACAGGAGAGTGCTGAGGACGCAGGCCTGATAGACACGCATCTTGGTATTCTCTGTGAGCTTCTTGTTGTTCCACACCCATTTTGGACAGCTTGGCCAAGGTTGCTGCGGCTTTTCTTATCCGCCGGTTGATCTCTATGTCGAGTGACAGGCTGGTATAGATGGTCGACCCAAGGTACGTGAAGTCCTCTGTCACTTCCAGGTGTAGTCGTTGATGTTGATAGAGGGTGCGTGGCTTGCATCCTGTGCGCTGACGTTGGTCTTCTTCAGATTGATCATATGTCCAAATTCTTTGCATGCATCAGCGAACCTGTCCATGAGTCTCTGCAGGGCCTCTTCAGTGTGTGAGGTAAGCGCTGCATCGTCAGCAAAGAACATCTCTCTGGTAGGATCTGGGACACCTTGCTTTTGGCTCTCAAGCGGGCGAGATTGAACAGCTTTCCATCAGAGCATGTGTGCAGGTAGATTCCATCTTGCGAGGAGCTGAAGGCATACTTCAGAAGCATGGAGAAAAAAATGCCGAAAAGTGTCGGCGCGAGCACACACAGCCCTGTTTTACGCCGCTTGTGATGAAGAAGAAGGGTTCTGAGCAAGATCCGTCGTACATAACTGTGCTCTTCATGTCCTCGTGGAAGGAAACCACCATGCTGCGCAGCTGTTGAGGACAGCCGATCTTCTCCAGGAGACGGAAGAGGCCATTTCTGCTGACAAGGTCGAAAACCTTCGTTAGATCGATGAATGCCAGATACAGTGGCTTGTCTTGCTCTCTGCACTTCCCCAGAAGCTGGCGCACTGAGAAATCATGTCAATGTAAATGCAATCCTTTAAACACTATGTGAATGCAATCCTATAAATATCATTCTTCAAAAAATGAAAGTAACAGATTCAAATAAATGCGACTACTGCATTGATAAGATTTATTTCATTGCGCGTTTCTTTTTGAGTGCCCAAATGTAAATTTCGTTCGGAAAAATTTAGAAATACGTCCATGGTCTAAAACTAGAAAAACAGTACATTTATCGGTGTGGGATGTTTTATCCATGGTCTAAAACTGGAAAACCAGTAAATTTATCGGTGTGGGATGTTTTATTTGGCGTTACCAAAAGCAAACTGAACCAAAGAGAGTCTGTTTTAGTTAATCACATCATTTTGTCGGGCAAAACGTGTATAGGTATAGCGCGGAAATAAAAGCACCATCTTCACTTCAATTCATCTTTGATCAGCTATTAGATATGAGAAGAATATACATACTTAGAAGCTACCATTCTTTCATTGAATCTACTATGTGAATGCAATCACAGTTGACTACTCGTTATTGATATTTCTGTGTGAAAAATGTGTTTTCACTTACGGCATGTATTTGATGAAATGGTTGTTCTCCCTACTTCCCTCCCTCTCTGTCTGCCTGTCTGTCTGTCTCGGTCTCTCTGTTTATATTCATTTCAATTTAACCAGGTTCAGACTCACATTTGTACCCCCGCCACACACACACATACATATGCGCTCGTGCACACACACACACACACACACACACACACACACACACACACACACATGTGCGCACACAAGCGCGCGCGCACACACACACACACACACACACACACACACACACACACACACACACACACACACATGCATACACACACACTCGCGCACATACGCGCACACTTAAGCTTGTGCGAGCACCTTGTTGCACATAATTATTCTCTTCTTGTTGTTCAAGGTATCAATCAATTTCGGAGCAAATTTCCGAAGTTTCCTTTTGTCAGTGATATAAGATTAGTAGTACTGTCATTTAAAAAAAAGTGGGTAAGATGGATATGTGTGCGTTTTTTTTTAATCTGTTTTCTTCCCCTCCCCCCACCCTCCCCCCACGCAGTTTGGGGCTTTAGATTAATTCTTAAAGTCTTTCTTCGTCCATCAGTAAACGATAACGTATAATACATTTTCACCAGTCTGATAGTTCAATATTTTTCAAAATTGAGATCGACAATTCCAGCAACACGCCATGATCATTATCTCGCAAATGAAAATTAAACAAATAACAAAACTGAAAAGGAATCTACGAATCCGTTTTGTGTAATGCTGCTTAAGTAAATCTGAAAAACTGGGAACATTTTTTCCTTGCTTTTTTTTTTTTACTTGTACTGTGAAATTTTGACGATCGGGAAAAATGTTATTTCTCGCTAGATTCAAAACATTACATTTTTAGAATGAACTTACCGACTGATTGGTTGCACGTGCTGTGAATGTTTCAGTCCACACTGTGAGGAACAGACCAGGAACGCCACAGCGGTGGTGGAATCCCTGTCCGAGGAAAAGATCGCTCATTGTTTGACCCCCTCGTCCAAGACCGTCATCTACACCGGTCAGTGCCGCTTCAACCAAATCATCTTCTCCACCTTCTTCCGCAAAAAAACATACCAGAAAGTCTACGCCTCTATCTTCCTCGTCTGTGTTTCATCATCGTCTTTCTACTCTACATCTCAATCTATCGCTCCGTCATTGTTAGACGAAGCAGAAGACTTCGAGCTCGGCAGAAGGGCAGTTCCAAGCTTCGTCGAGACTTGTCTCTCACCGACACGATCAACATGACCTCCAAAGCAGAAACTCCATGCAGAAAGGACACTTCAAATCAGGCAGCCTCCTCGAAAACGACCACAAGGATTTCTCCACATGGCGGAAACCTGAATAAACTTTCCTCTCAAAGAATTCGTCATTGGAAGATGATCTCCGCAAGATGTCCACGACACAAGGCGAGGCCGCTCTGAAGAACACATCTTCAGAAGAACCCCTGCTTGAGTCCAGACCCCCTCCAGCCGATCCTTCCCCTACGACTCCCTCTCTCCCCATGGAGAAGAGTCTGGAGATGAGCGAGAAGTCCCGATCCGACAGCACCCGTGCTGCGAACAACTGTACGGACAACACACTGAAGGAGAAGTACTTACTAGCCAACCTCCGCACGGCTTTCATGCTGTTTGTGGTGACATTGGTCTTCGTGCTGGCCTTCCTGCCTTCCTGGCTGATGGCTCACGGTGTACTCCGCTTCCAAGCCGTTCTCTTCTACTGTTACTTTCTCTACAACGTCAGCAACCCGATCATTTACGCCTTCCTCAACCCCACCTTCCGCAAAGAGCTGCGGGATGTAGTCAGCTGTCAGGGTTTCCGCCTGCCGCCTGCGAGGAACCAGAAGGAACATCTGCAGGAAGTAAGGATTGTCACAGGGGATGGCAGGGGAGGGTGAGAGAGAGATGGGGGGGGGGGGGGGGGGGGGGGGGGGGAGGGATATAGAAGTGAAGCAAAGGTTATGGGATATAGGAAGGAAAGAACACAAAAGATGATATCGGACTGGAGAGAGAGAGAGAGAGAGAGAGAGAGAGAGAGAGAGAGAGAGAGAGAGAGAGAGTCGATATTCTAAGTACTTGTGAGATCCATGGAATGATGCAATCCCTCAATAAGTGAGGGCCTAAGGCCTGGATCGGGAAGGTGGGAACTGGGCTCAGAGGAAACAAAGGGGTTCGGACAAAGAAAACTGAGCAGAATAGACAAAGATAGTGAACATTCGCACAATGAGTAGTCGGGAATACTGTATAATGTTGAGTTGTGTTGCGTTGGATCGCATCATCGTGTTGTCACGTGTTTTTGGCAATTGCGTAGTAATATGCTACGTTTTACTGTCATACCTCCCACCGATGATCCTTTCATGCATCTTTTTCCAGGAACTATTTCCCACTTTTTAGCAAGATTTACCCCCCATCATAGACTCCATTCGAAGACTGATATGTTTTCGACTTACCTCCCATCGTAAGCTCTCTTCCTTTAAAGGTTTTCTTTTTTTTTTTTTTTTTTGTTTGTTTTTTCTGTAAAATGTTATCCACTCATCTCGCATCTCGGCTCTTTCCTTTTGAAGACTTGTTTTCTTGGAACTTTTTTTTTTTTTTGCGTTGCAACTAGATTCTAGATCCATCTCCCATCATAACCTTTCTTGCTTTTAAGATTTGTTTTTCCCGGAAACATTTTTCTTTGTCTAACCAGATTTACTACCCTTCATAGATTCCCTCTCTTTAAAGACTTTCAATGACCTTTTCTTTTATGACTAGATGTACTTCCCATCATTGACTCTTTCCATTTAAAGACTTTCAATGACCTTTTCTTTTAGACTAGATGTACTTCCCATCATTGACGCTTTCCATTTAAAGACTTTCAATGACCTTTTCTTTTATGACTAGATGTACTTCCGCTCATTGACTCTTTCCATTTAAAGACTTTCAATGACCTTTTTATGACTAGATGTACTTTCTGTCATGGACTCTTTCCATTTAAAGAGTTTTCCGAAGCATTTTGTCTTTTCATATCTAGATTGACTCCCTAGTATTGAATTTGTTGTTACAGAGTTCTGTCTCTTCATATTTAGATTGGCTTTCTATTATTGACTTTGTACTTTGACAGACTTTTTTCTCTTCATATCTAGACTGACTTTCTATCATTGACTTTGTACTGTTATGGACCTTTTTCTCTTCATATTTAGATTGACTTCCTATCATTTTGTACTGTTATAGACTTTTACCTGATGCATTTTACTTTTCATGACGAGAATCACCTCACGACATAGCCCCCACCCCCACTCCCTTCCCATTATTGTTTTTCTCTGGAACATTTTCTAATTAGGCTATCTCCTAGTAAACCTTTTAAAATGTTTCAAATATATTTCTCTGGGCTTTTTTCCTCTTTGGCTGTGACTAGATTCAGGCCTGCCTCCAAATAATGACTTTCCCCACCCCCAACACTTTAAAGACGTTTTGTTTACTATAGTATGATGAGATTTACTTCCCTTCATTGATTTTGTTTTACCTTTTAATTCTTTTGGGTTACACGTAGATGTACTCCCCTGCAAATATTAGCTGTCGATAAAATTTGTTGTTTTCTGTAAATTTTTGTCTTTGATTATTCTAGATCGATTCGTGGCGAAGTTTGCCCATCTAACGACCCAGTATTTTAGGATTTGTGAAACTGACCATGGAGAAGATCCATGGTATGATTTTGTGTTGTATTGATTTATATTACACTGCATCGCACATTGTGTTGCATAGTTTCGCATTTCATTGCATTACATTGTAGTATAGTGAGTTGGGTTGTATTATATTGTGTTGCGTTGTGCTGTATCATTGTATTGTGTTGATTTGTAATGCACTGAAAATTATGTTATTGCTTTGTATAAAGTTGTGTTATTGCTCGAATCACGCTGCTATATGGCATACGTTTCTGTGCTGTGGAGATTTAAACAGATCGCAGTGCAACTGAAAAGGCAAAACACAAAATGAATGCACAAAACTAGGTGAAAAGTAACGCTGATTTATTACGTAGTGCGAAACAGACAAGTCAATGTTCAACCAATGTATTCTTCACAGTGACTGCTGTTAACAGTTCCTCGTACGAAGGAGTATTGTGTTGTGCATTTTAGGTCTGGTATTTCTAAAGGTTGAACGCGACATATCTGTCTATTTCTCATCATGTATTAAAGAAGCCTGTCTTCGAATTTTGCGTATAGGTTTTTTTTTTTTTTTTTTTTTGTATTTTGTCACGTATAATGTTGTATTGCCTCGTAATTCACTGTGCTCTGCTGCAGAGTGGTTGGGTGTTTTGTGGTGTGTTATATAATTCCAGTTGACGCGATACCTCTTACGGTACACCTATCGTTCTGCTCAATTGTTAACAAAGTATTTATTCTGTTGAATTGTTTAGACTGCATGTTATTAAATGATACTGAATGGTTTGTCATGAATTGCACATGTTACCAGTGCACTATACTTGATAATGTGCAGTGGTGCCGTGGCTTGTTAGCTTGTAAATAGTTCCTTCCTTTGAAGCTAGCTTTCAGTAATGATGTGGCCTTCGTGGTATATGGACTGTAACTATGACTTCTTAGAATGTTGCATGACTTATATTTCTAGGTGTTTAGTTTCGTCTTAGAAGTATGATATTGTGTCGTGTCGTAGGGTCTGTTGTTCATAGGAGTATTGTTTGGATGTTTTGTTGTTCATAGGAGAATTATTTGTGTTCGAATGTTCATAGGAGTATTGTTTGCTATTCTGTTATTCATGGGAGTGTTGTTTGCTGTTCTGTTGTTAATAGGTGTGTTGCTTGCTGTTCTGTTGTTCATAGGTGTGTTGTTTGCTGTGTGTTGTTCATAGCCCTCTGGGGAGTACTAATTGGCTGTTCTGTTGTTCTTAGCCATCTGAGGAGTAGTATTTGGCTGTTCTATTGTCCATAGCTATTTGGGAACTATTGTTTGGCTGTTCTGTTTTTCATACCCGTTTGAGGAGTGTTGCTTGGCTGTTCTGTTGTTCACAGCTATCCGGGGAGTATTTCTTGGTGTTTTGTTGTTCATGCCATCTGGGGAGTATTTTTAGCCGTTATGTTTGTTTATAGCCATCTGGGTAGTATTGTTTGACTGTTCTATTGTTCATATACATCTGGTTTTGTGTACCTTATGTGTATTACTTGTAAAGCGTGGAGAAAACCTTGATTTGTATCGAAAGTTCCCTTCTCTATTGGTTCTTTGTGTTTAGTAGCCGTTATTTTCCCTACTGTTGTGAGTGTTTACTTGCTTTGGGCCTTGTTGTTTAGTACACGTTTCAGTCTGTTTTAGTCTCTGAAAGTCAACAGTCGTTGCCAGAAGAGGCAGTTTCAGAGGACACACATAATAAAGATAAACATGCTACTCTCTCTGTCTCTCAGCCAAGTTCTCAAGACAAAGGTTACAAAAAATTCGAGAAATCCAGTTTGCCATTCCCAATTACGAACAGCGAAATTAGCACTTTCTGGTAGACTGCAGGGACAACAGCTTTGTGGAATGCAGACTGCCTTTCTTAAGTATGATTAAGTCCTCGACAATTGAGGTTTCTCCAGTTGATTAAAGCACCAACTCCACAGACCGAAATGACTCCATTTCTCAATAAAATGTGTCAAAATCACCTTCTTTTTAAAACTCTAAATACTATTTCAGTTGTCAATAACCGAGTATTTGCACTTTTAATCAGGGAATATATCTTCAAGTATCTTGACCCTAAGAGATTAACCCCGCGCTCTTTTGATTTGATTTAAGTCGGTATTATCTTATTTCAAGCCCTTTTCGTTATTTAGAGCAACCGCTGACCTGTCAATTAGCTAATGTCACAAAATCAAAGCCCTCATCATCCATGTTGGTATAAACTACGGTCCCTCAGGACAAGTTCCTGTCCCACGGTTGATGCAGTTAGTCAGATATTTTATCAAGTGCTCCTGCTCTTTAAAAAAAAATAGTTCACCAATTCCTGCAGAGGGCAGATGCAAGTTGACCATTTTTTTTTTTCCCCACAGAGTGAAAACCCCAGAAAGCATGATCTAGTTGCAAAGTGAGGCGACTGCAGGCGGAAATCTAAACAAATTTTACATGTAATTAATAGTGAACCCGCCAAGAAAACGTAGACAAACGATCACAAGACAAAACACAACGCGTTTCGACCTCTTAGGTCTTCTTCAGACAAGATGCAAAACACTCAGGACAACGATCATGAACGAGCAGTCACTTATCTTCATTCATTTCAGCTATTGATTACATTTGAAATTTGCTCAGAAAGCATGTTTTGAATCTCAAATGACTTTCACAGACAGTACAAGTACCTTGGCTGCAGCTGTCGGCGCTCCTAGGCTTATTGTATATCCAGTCCTTGCCAACCCTAGATATAAGAGCACAGCCCGTTTAGCCTGTAAGTCGAGTGCAAGTCCTAGACTTGCTACTGGATGCATTACCAAAGCGCAAAGGCAGCAAAACAGAACGGAATCTGCCAAACGGTTGGTGGGAGGGTGCGAACAGGATTTCACAGGACTTTCAGTCCAGATGCCACATACTGGTAATGTCAAATTTAACGATCAATGATTTCTCACATTCCTACTGACCTGCTATGACATAACTCAGTACGTCATATTCTAATACCCCCCCAACCTGTCACCAGCATCTGTGGTACCTGGTATGATCAGTCAATTCAGTACTGCCCCGGGCTATCATGCACATAGACCCCAGTTCAGTACTGCCCCCAGGCTATCATGCACATAGACCCCCAGTTCAGTACTGCCCCCAGGCTATCATGCACATAGCCCCCAGTTCAGTACTGCCCCCAGGCTATCGTGCACATAGTCCCCAGTTCAATACTGCCCCCAGGCTATCATGCACATAGCCCCCAGTTCAGTACTGCCCCCAAGCTATCATGCACAGAGCTCCCAGTTCAGTACTGCCCCCAGGCTATCATGCACAGAGCTCCCAGTTCAGCACTGCCCCCCAGGCTCATGCACATAGCCCCCAGTTCAGTACTGTCCCCAGGCTATCATGCACATAGCCCCTCCGTCCCTCCCTTTTTCATGCACATAGATCTCGGTTCAGTACTGCCGTCAGGCTATCATGCACATAGCCCCCAGTTCAGTACCACTCCCAGGCTATCATGCACATAGCCCCCAGTTCAGTACTGCCCCCAGGGTATCATGCACATAGCTCCCAGTTCAGTACTGCCCCCAGGCTATCATGCACATAGCCCCCAGTTCAGTACCGCTCCCAGGCTATCATGCACATAGACCCCAGTTCAGTACTGCCCCCAGGGTATCATGCACATAGCTCCCAGTTCAGTACTGCCCCCAGGCTATCATGCACATAGCCCCCAGTTTAGTACTGCCCCCAGGCTATCGTGCACATAGCCCCCAGTTCGATACTGCCCCCAGGCTATCATGCGCATAGCCCCCAGTTCAGTATTGCCCCCAAATTATCATGCACAGAGCTCCCAGTTCAGTACTGCCCCCAGGCTATCATGCACAGAGCTCCCAGTTCAGCACTTCCCCCAGGCTATCATGCACATAGCCCCCAGTTCAGTACTGCCCCCAGGCTATCATGCACAGAGCTCCCAGTTCAGCACTGCCGTCAGGCTATCATGCACATAGCCCCCAGTTCAGTACTGCCTCCTGGCTACAATCCACATAGCCCCCAGTTCAACACACTGCCCCCAGGCTATCATGCACATAGCCCCCAGTTGAATACTGCCCCAGGTTATCATGCACATGGACCTCGGTTCAGCACTACCCTCAGGCTATCATGCACATAGCCCCCAGTTCAGCCCTCCCTCCAGGCTTTCATGCACATAGACCTCGGTTCAGTACTGCCCCCAGGCTACCATGCACAGAGCTCCCAGTTCAGCACTGCCGTCAGGCTATCATGCACATAGCCCCCCAGTTCAGTACTGCCTCCTGGCTACAATCCACATAGCCCCCAGTTCAACACTGCCCCCAGGCTATCATGCACATAGCCCCCAGTTGAATACTGCCCCAGGTATCATGCACATGGACCTCGGTTCAGCACTACCCTCAGGCTATCATGCACATAGCCCCCAGTTCAGCCCTCCCTCCAGGCTTTCATGCACATAGACCTCGGTTCAGTACTGCCCCCAGGCTATTATGCACATAGCCCCCAGTTCAGTACCGCTCCCAGGCTACCATGCACATAGCCCCCAGTTCAGTACTGCCCCCAGGATATCATGCACATAGCCCCCAGTTCACTACCACCCCTAGGCTATCATGCACATACCCCCAGTTCAGTACTGCCCCCAGGCTATCGTCCACATAGACCTCGGTTCAGCACTGCCCTCAGGCTATCATGCACATAGACCTCGGTTTAGAACTGCCCTCAGGCTATCATGCACATAGACCTCGGTTCAGCACTGCCCTTAGGGTATCATGCACATAGCTACCAGTTTAGTACTGCCCTCAGGCTATCATGCACATAGCTACCCAGTTTAGTACTGCCCTCAGGCTATCATGCACATAGCTACCAGTTTAGTACTGCCCTCAGGCTATCATGCACATAGACCCCAGCTCAACACTGCCCCCAGGCTATCATGCACATAGCCCCCAGTTGAATACTGCCCCAGGCTATCATGCACATAGCCCCCAGTTCAGTACTGCACTCAGGCTATTATGCATATAGCCCCCAGTTCAGTACTGCCCCCAGGCTATCATCATGCACATAGCCCCCAGTTCAATACTGCCCCCAAGCTATCATGCACATACCCCCAGTTCAGTACCGCCCCCAGGTTATCATGCACATACCCCAAGTTCAGCACTGCCCCCAGGCTATCATGCACATAGCCCCCAGTTCAGTACTGGCCTCAGACTATCATGCACATAGCCCCCAGTTCAGTACCGCTCCCAGGCTATCATGCACATAGCCCCCAGTTCAGTACTGCCCCCAGGCTATCATGCACATAGACCTCGGTTTAGAACTGCCCTCAGGCTATCATGCACATAGACCTCGGTTCAGCACTGCCCTTAGGGTATCATGCACATAGCTACCAGTTTAGTACTGCCCTTAGGGTATCATGCACATAGCTACCAGTTTAGTACTGCCCTCAGGCTATCATGCACATAGCTACCAGTTTAGTACTGCCCTCAGGCTATTATGCATATAGCCCCCAGTTCAGTACTGCCCCCAGGCTATCATGCACATAGCCCCAGTTCAATACTGCCCCCAAGCTATCATGCACATACCCCCAGTTCAGTACCGCCCCCAGGTTATCATGCACATACCCCAAGTTCAGCACTGCCCCCAGGCTATCATGCACATAGCCCCCAGTTCAGTACTGGCCTCAGACTATCATGCACATAGCCCCCAGTTCAGTACCGCTCCCAGGCTATCATGCACATAGCCCCCAGTTCAGTACTGCCCCGAGGCTATCATGCACATAGCCCCAGTTCAGTACTGCCCCAGGCTATCATGCACATAGCCCCCAGTTCAGTACTGCCCCCAGGCTATCATGCACATAGCCCCCAGTTCACTACCGCCACCAGGCTATGATGCACATACCCCTAGTTCAGTACTGCCCCCAGGCTATCATGCACATAGACCTTGGTTCAGCACTGCCCTCAGGCTATCATGCACATAGACCTCGGTTCAGTACTGCCCTCAGTCTATCATGCACATAGACCTCGGTTCAGCACTGCCCTAAGGGTATCATGCACATAGCTACCAGTTTAGTACTGCCCTCAGGCTATCATGCACATAGCTACCAGTTTAGTACTGCCCTCAGGCTATCATGCACATAGACCCCAGTTCATACTGCACCCAGGCTATCATGCACATAGCCCCCAGTTCAGTACTGCCCCCTGGCTTCAATCCACATAGCCCCCAGTTCAACACTGCCCCCAGGTTATCATGCACATAGCCCCCAGTTGAATACTGCCCCAGGCTATCATGCACATAGCCCCCAGTTCAGTACTGCCCTCAGGCTATTATGCATATAGCCCCAGTTCAGCACTGCCTCCAGGCGTTCATGCACATAGACTTCGGTTCAGTACTGCCGTCAGGCTATCAAGCACATAGCCCCCAGTTCAGTACCGCTCCCAGGCTATCATGCACATAGCCCCCAGTTCAGTACCGCTCCCAGGCTATCATGCACATAGCCCCCAGTCAGTACTGCTCCCAGGCTATCATGCACATAGCCCCCAGTTCAATACTGCCCCCAGGCTATCATGCACATACCCCCAGTTCAGTACCGCCCCCAGGCTATCATGCACATACCCCCAGTTCAGTACTGCCCCCAGGCTATCATGCACATAGCCCCCAGTTCAGTACTGCCCTCAGACTATCATGCACATAGCCCCCAGTTCAGTACCGTTCCCAGGCTATCATGCACATAGCCCCCAGTTCAGTACTGCCCCCGGGCTATTATACACATAGCCCCCAGTTCAGTACTGCCCCGAGGCTATGATGCACATAGCCCCCAGTTCAGTACTGCCCCCAGGTTATCATGCACATACCCCCAGTTCAGAACCGCCCCCAGGCTATCATGCACATACCCCCCCAGTTCAGTACTGCCCCCAGGATATCATGCACATAGCCCCCAGTTCAGTACTGCCCTCAGACTATCATGCACATAGCCCCCAGTTCATTACTGCCCCCAGGCTATCATGCACATACCCCCAGTTCAGTACCACCCCCAGGCTATTATGCACATACCCCCAGTTCAGTACTGCCCCCAGGCTATCATGCACATACCCCCAGTTCAGTACCGCCCCCAGGCTATCATGCACATACCCCCAGTTCAGTACCGCCCCCAGGCTATCATGCACATAGCCCCCAGTTCAGCACTGCCCCCAGGCTATCATACATAGCCCCCAGTGCAGTACTGCCCTCAGACTATCATGCACATACCCCCAGTTCATTACTGCCCCCAGGCTATCATGCACATAGCCCCTAGTTCATTACTGCCCCCAGGCTATCATGCACATACCCCCAGTTCAGTACCGCCCCCCAGGCTATTATGCTCATAGCCCCCAGTTCAGTACTGCCCCCAGGCTATCATGCACATAGCCCCCAGTTCAGCACTGCCCCCAGGCTATCATGCACATAGCCCCCAGTTCAGTACTGCCCCCATGCTACCATGCACATAGCCCCCAGTTCAGCACTGCCCCCAGGCTATGATGCACATACCCCCAGTTAAGTACTGCCCCCAGGCTATCATGCACATAGACCCGGTTCATCACTGCCCTCAGGCTATCATGCACATAGAGACCCCAGTTCAGTACTGCCCCCAAGCTATCATGCACAGAGATCCCAGTTCAGCACTGCCCCCAGGCTATCATACACATAGCCCCCAGTTCATACTGCACCCAGGCTATCATGCACATAGCCCCCAGTTCAGTACTGCCCCCTGGCTTCATCCACGTAGCCCCCAGTTCAACACTGCCCCAGGCTATCATGCACATAGCCCCCAGTTGAATACTGCCCCAGACTATCATGCACATAGTCCCCAGTTCAGTACTGCCTCCTGGCTACAATCCACATAGACCTCGGTTCAGTACTGCCCTCAGGCTATTATGCATATAGCCCCCCCAGTTCAGCACTGCCTCCAGGCGTTCATGCACATAGAGTTCGGTTCAGTACTGCCGTCAGGCTATCAAGCACATAGCCCCCAGTTCAGTACCGCTCCCAGGCTATCATGCACATAGCCCCCAGTTCAGTACTGCCCCCAGGCTATCATGCACATGGCCACAAGTTCATGACTACCCCCAGGCTATCGTGCACATACCCCCAGTTCAGTACTGCCTCCAGACTATCATGCACATACTCCCAGTTCAGTACTGCCTCCAGGGCTATCATGCACATAGACCTCGTTCAGCACTGCCCTCAGGGTATCATGCACATACCTACCAGTTCAGTACTGCCCTCAGGGTATCATGCACGTAGGTCCCAGTTCAGCACTGCCCCCAGGCTATCATGCACATAGCCCCCAGTTCAGTACTGCCCCCATGCTACCATGCACATAGCCCCCAGTTCAGCACTGCCCCCAGGCTATGATGCACATACCCCCAGTTAAGTACTGCCCCCAGGCTATCATGCACATAGACATTGGTTCATCACTGCCCTCAGGCTATCATGCACATAGACCCCAGTTCAGTACTGCCCCCAAGCTATCATGCACAGAGATCCCAGTTCAGCACTGCCCCCAGGCTATCATACACATAGCCCCCAGTTCATACTGCACCCAGGCTATCATGCACATAGCCCCAGTTCAGTTACTGCCCCCTGGCTTCAATCCACGTAGCCCCCAGTTCAACACTGCCCCCAGGCTATCATGCACATAGCCCCAGTTGAATACTGCCCCAGACTATCATGCACATAGTCCCCAGTTCAGTACTGCCTCAGGCTATCATGCACATAGACCTCGGTTCAGTACTGCCCTCAGGCTATTATGCATATAGCCCCCAGTTCAGCACTGCCTCCAGGCGTTCATGCACATAGACTTCGGTTCAGTACTGCCGTCAGGCTATCAAGCACATAGCCCCCAGTTCAGTACCGCTCCCAGGCTATCATGCACATAGCCCCCAGTTCAGTACCGCTCCCAGGCTATCATGCACATAGCCCCCCAGTTCAGTACTGCCCCCAGGCTATCATGCACATGACCACAAGTTCATGACTACCCCCAGGCTATCGTGCACATACCCCCAGTTCAGTACTGCCTCCAGACTATCATGCACATACCCCCAGTTCAGTACTGCCTCCAGGCTATCATGCACATAGACCTCGGTTCAGCACTGCCCTCAGGGTATCATGCACATACCTACCAGTTCAGTACTGCCCTCAGGGTATCATGCACATAGCTCCCAGTTCAGTACTGCCCTCAGGCTATCATGCACATAGCTCCCAGTTCAGTGCTGCCTCAGGCTATCATGCACATAGACCTCGGTTCAGTACTGCCCTCAGGTTATCATGCACACAGCCCCAGTTCAGTACTGCCCCCAAGCTATCATGCACATAGCCCCAGTTCAGTACTGCCCCCAGGCTATCATGCACATAGCCCCCAGTTCAGTACCGCCTCAGGCTATCATGCACATAGACCTCGGTTCAGTACTGCCCTCAGGCTATTATGCATATAGCCCCCAGTTCAGCACTGCCTCCAGGCGTTCATGCACACATAGACCTCGGTTCAGTCCTGCCGTCAGGCTATCATGCACATAGCCCCCACTTCAGTACTGCCCCAGGCTATCATGCACATATCCCCCAATTCAGTACTGCCCCCAGGCTATCATGCACATAGCCCCCATTTCAGTACTGCCCCCAGGCTATCATGCACATAGCCCCCAGTTCAGTACTGCCGTCAGGGTATCATGCACGTAGCCCCCAGTTCAGTACTGCCCCCCAGGCTATCATGCACATAGCCCCCAGTTCAGCACTGTCCTCAGGCTATCATGCACCCAGCTCCAGTTCAATACTGCCCCCAGCTATCATGCACACAGCTCGCAGTTCAACACTGCCCCCACGCTATTATGCACAAAGCCCCTAGTTCAACACAGCCCCTAGACTATCATGCGCATAGTTCAACACTGCCCCTGAGCTATCATGTACATAGCCGGCAGTTCACTACTGCCCCTAGGCTATCATGCACATAGCCCCCGGTTCAGTACTGCCCTCAGGCTATCATGCACATAGCCCCTAGTTCAACAGTACTGCCCCCAGGCTATCATGCACATGTCCCTCCACTTCAACACTGCCCCAAATGAAATGTTGAGCCAAAAGAAAACAAACTACATGTAATCACCAATTAGGTTATGCAGCATGCTTTTTTTTCTTAAATGTCATTTTGATTCAAATCCTTGTTCGACAGACGATTATCTACCAATCTATATCCGAAGACACGAAGACATGAACTATTATAACTACCATTTGTAGGCAGTATTTTAACTCTGGACATTCCAGGAAAATATATTGACTGGATATTTCCAATTACGACCTCCAACTCTTACCGACCTGCCGAATAAAACTCATTTACAAACCAGGCCTCCAGCTTTGGTTCTGAGTTCTGTTCTTACCCCCTTGGCTAACAAGACCTTGGCTTCAATGATGGTCAGAGCAACCTCCCCTCTCCCCCTTTACAGTCCATGCACTATTATCTTCCTTTGATCAAACCAGTGACAAGAACCGTCCCTCCATGCCTGAGCCTTTATTTCACCCTAACCCACTTCCAAACAGATTGCGTAGAACCTACCTAAACACTGGCACAGACTCCGGGTCACTGTTCCATGATCAAATCCATAAACATGTGTCATTCAAAAGAATCTAACAGATCGTTCAGTGCTCAACCCAAATCTCCGACAAGTTTGAATTGGTTGGATAGTGTGATTTTCCAAATTACGTTTGCTCGCTCTCTCTCTCTCTCTCTCTCTCTCTCTCTGTGATTGAACGAGACGTGGAGGGAAGGGGATAAGATGAGGGAGCATACGTTGCTGTTGCCCACCTTACAGTCATGAAATGATGCAGACTGTATGTCCAAACAGTCCGTTGGCTCTAAATCGCTCCAGATTTCATCAGCTTTTCCGTTTGTGTTATTCACGGTGTGCATCACTGATTGATGATATTTATCAAGTGGACTTGAATTTCCAAACTGCCTGTTTTGAAGGCTGGATTTCAATAATGGTTCATTTCTCGATTTTGCTTTTTAGATCTTATTATCTTTATTATGGTTAGTGTGTTGTTTGTTTGATTTTTTCTTTTTTTTATCCATTAGCTCACTCTTTTTAAGTGTTTCTTTAACATATAACAAACGTTTCTTGCTATTGTCCCTGTTATACCTGTTTATTTCTTATAACTGATTTTTTTTTTGTTTAAATGGTGTTACTGAGTGTGCAAATTACACAGATTAACTTGTTCACTCATATCGGAAATCGAAATGACATATGTAACGTTACTTGCTGGCAGTGTTGTGTGATCCCTGTTCTTTCTTAACTGTGGCCGATTCTCATTTAATTTACGGATTCCTTTGATAGCGATGATTTTTGTCTTTAGCGAGTTGTCCTGTCATGGCATTTACTCAACTCTCCTGAAACTGTAGTGCTCTTACGTTACTTTTGTGGGTGGCTTATTAGAATTGTGATTTTCTTAAGAATTGTGATTCTCTTAAGCTTTCAAAAATTCCACTGCCTCCCAAAGATACCTCAGAATAGGCTTTCAGAAATTGCATGACGGGGTTCGAACTCATAACTAAGCAAATAAAATAAAAAGAAATAGCTAGCAAGTTAAATTTAGTAGAGATTTAGAATAAGAAGCCACTCACGGCAAACGGTGCTGCAAATTGAACGCAGCACTCTTGTCCACCGAGGTGAGATTAGTAGGTTACTTGCCACCGTACCGCATTGCAGCACATGAATATTGATAGGTTGCGGTACTATTGCTCATCAAACGGCTCTGCAGCGGGACCCTACGCCCAAGCAAGAATTGGACATCGGCCTCATTCTGAGGTGCTGAAACCCCAGCTGGCTAGCCGGCCGACGGCATATAAACATAGACCCCTCCCTCAAAAAGGAGAGAGGAGCAGACACAGGGGGCAAGAGGGAAAAGCAGAACCAGGGACAAGAACAGCAGAAAAACGGGCACAGATTAGGGACAGTGAACACTAAAGAAAGGAGCAGCAACAGAAAAGAAAAGAGCAAGAGGCTGAGCAGGGATTCGAACAAAAGGCAGAGTGCTAGTATTGTAGGGTTAGGGTCTAGCAACAAAAGTGTATTAAAGTTTGAGTGCAGAGAAGAGAATAAAGTTTAGTACAGAGGAGACGAGTCCCCACCAAATGTAATGATAAAGTGTAGTATTTGGTGAAGTGACATATGAAAGGAAAGTTGGAATGGATTGATTGAATTATTAAGGATAAGGAAAGGAGAAAAATGAATTCCAATAGGGGTAGATTGGTTGGTGTGTTTCCCTGAACCTCCCGTCTCGTGGGCCATCTTCACGTGTCTGTGGGGAAAGCTTAGGATAAGTAAGTTTACTTTGTGTAGTGTCATTCGGTACTGTGATCAATCTGTCAGATTTGCTGTGTCTTACTATAGTCAGTGTGTGTGGTGGTATTAGAAAGTAGTAATAAAGTTGGTAGTCGTTGTAGGTGTGCTGTCTGTGGATGAGAGAACGATTCCCCTGTCCTCTCACTCCTTCTCCGTTTCCCTCCACTGTCCTTCTCTCTCTCTCTCTCTCTCTCTCTCTCTCTCTCTCTCTCTCTCTCTCTCTCTCTCTCTCTCTCTCGGCTTCTCCTCCTTTCTCTCTCACCATCCTCTTCTATCCCACCGAGATCTTTCGGTGGGACAGTTCATCCGATAGCTCGGCATGCATGGACATCCGACAGTGCCTCCAATAACTATCGGGTATCCGGGGCTGCTCTAAGAATAACTTGGCAGGGATTCCCCAACTTCCGCCCTCGCTGCGCATGCGTTCATCAGTTGAGCAGCAAAATGGCCGAAGAGAAAAGAGCTCGAAAACCGAACTTCTCGGACAGAGAAGTTAAAATTCTCCTTGAGGAAATTGCAATTGAAAAGAATATTCTGAACTCGTCGCTAACAACGAAAGTGACAAAAAAAAAAAGCAAGTCATCTGGCAAGAAATTGCCCGTAAAGTGAATACCTGCGGTGTTGCCTGTCGGACGGTTGCCGAATTAAAAGACAAATGGGGTCTTCTAAAACGGGCAACAACGCAGAAGAAAATCGACGCAACAAAGACGGGCGGAGGCAAAGGGATGCCCCCGCCGATTTACGAAGATGCCGTGGTGGCGATTTTAGGGGACAACACTACTCTAGTGAACGGCATTGAAGGTAAGCAAGTTGAAAGACGTTTGTATGCAACTAATTTCAAGATTAAACGTTACTAACACTGTAACAATAACTGTGTTTCAACAGCTTTAGAGAATATTGTAGAAAACACCGAAAAGAGAGGATGCGAACTACGATTAACTGAAATTTCAGTGATTCACAGATTTGCCCATGACCCAATAGGCTCACAGTTTAATACTGAACGGGAAAGAATACCGTTTTGGTGAGATTGGTTGGGGTTAATTACTGCCTACAAACAATATGTACAAAACTTGTATTCATGAGAATTTGAGAACCACACCACCTTCCACCCCCATATGACAACCATGAGAAAACCTCCCCCACCTGCTTTGTCAAAAATTGGTGGAGAACTCTTGTTCTGGCACCCACACCCCCATCGCTGACCTGTACAAAATGTCTCAAGTTTGATCATTTCAGCCTTTTTTCATAAAACATGTTTGGACACCCAGCCTTTTCCCACCCACCCATTTCCACGCTTCGTAATACTTTTATTAAAAGGTTAACTGCACTGTGTGAGTGTGTGTGATAGAATGATCAAGCTGTGAAGAATTTAAAAATCAATTCAACAGGAAACTTCTGGAATGTAGTGTGAATTAACTGTGATCATTTCAATCCCTTTACACAGTGAGAGGAACCGAGTCCTTTCCAGCCATGGAAGTGGAAGAAGTCCACCTGAAAACAAGCCAGCGTAAGTACTGTAGATAAATTTGCCAATCTCGTGCGTGTTATGTGTGTGTGGTGTGTGTGTGTGTGTGTGTGTGTGTGTGTGTGTGTGTGTGTGTGTGTGTGTGTGTGTGTGTGTGTGTGTGGCGCGCGCGCGCGTGCGTGTGTGTGTACATATCGATATCCGCATTCAAGCAAAAAGCAAACAAGTATAGTCACTTTTCTAATATTTCAGCCGGTAGGCCCTCCTCAGGGGAGTGTTTATAAAATGATAGATGTATGTGTGTGTGTTCATTGTAATTTCCACCAATTAGAGATATCATATGCTTAGTAGTAGTTGTTGTATGTGTTTTTTTTTGTCAATGTTTTTAAATCTGTTCCAATTTTCTTTTGGGGGATGGGGATGAGGTGGTGGAACAGGGGGAGGTGTCTAGATCTATACTTCACATTGGTGACTAGCTTGTCCTCCAGTTAATTCATTTCTTTTTTAGCACTTGATCGGTGTTATTTGGACTCCTGATGGCAAACACGTGGTTATCACTAAAAGTTTTCAAATCCTTTTTTGGCGTAAACAGTTACAGCTTTCTGTTGGGCACAATGTAATGCTCGGTATGAAAACTTTATCACAGACTCATGTTTGGTAAAACTCTTTTTTTTTTTTTTGTGAAGGGGGTACTATGAAGCCTTCCAAAATCGAAGTTGGCCATGTAAAAGTCCTGATATTTTTAAATATGATGCGAAACCCTGTGCTATTGTATGTGACATTTAAAAATGGATAGTGCAAAATAGTTGGTTCTGTGTATACTTTTCTGTTATAATTTGATGTCTTCTTCGTACGGCATGTTATGCATGCTGTCATTTGGAAAATGTTTTCTGGCTCATTGTTTGTACGCTTTCCAGGTGGTATGGGTGGGTTGGGGGGGGGGGGGGGGGTCTTTGATTGGGTCTTTTCTCTTAGACACAAAAACCTTACTCGAGATAATTTGATAATTTAATGCCTGAAAATAGTTATTGCTGAACTGATACAGTTACCATTTTAAGGCAACAAAAAGAAAATCAGGGTATTCCTCCAGTTCCAGTTAACTATGTGTTTATTCTGTCATCATGATGTACAGCTATTTAGTACAGTCGCCATCCTTTTGTGTAGCCATTGCAGTGGGGGAAGATTCGCCAACGGCATCAAGACAACCAGCAGCAGCAGCAGCAGTGACACTGGAAGTGTGTGAAAATGTCATGGTCAACAACAGTGGACTCGGCGTGGAAGGAAATGGTAAATGCTTTATCAGTTAATGTTTATGCCAAAATCGGTTGGCTAAAGGGGTGAAGATCCCTATGATCTAATACCAGATGTTCAGTCTGTAATATTTTGTCAACAATGTACCCTTTACACCTTTTCAAAGCTGCTGTGCCACTCGGGGCGATTAGTTGAATCCTTACATGGCCTTTTTTCTTTAGATAAAAAAAAAACTTACTCAAGTTACATTGATAATATAATGTTGTCTAAAAATCAATTACTGCTGATTACAGATATTTTAAGACAACAAAATGAAAATCAGGATATTCCTTCCAGCATGACACCTACCCTGTCTTCTGTGCCTTCCATTGGTCTTCTGTCATCCTCCATTGTGTGGGCCATGTGTATAGCTATTTACTGTCATGTTTATGTCGTAGGTATGTGTAGGGGAATTGCAAGGTGAAAGCCGAGTGCCAATATTATGGAAAATCTATGATATGCTAATGGTATGTGGTCCTTTGACCCTTTAATTATATATATTTTTATTTCCTTTTTGACTGTTTTCTAAACCTGGCTGAGAAAAATGGGCGGACATTATTGACACCTTGCCAGGGCCTTGCAGTTTTTGCTGTAAACATGGTCTATTCTTGGAAAGAGTCGACATACATTCAATGAAGTTTTTTTGGGGTTTTTTTGTCGACAGCATGGGTCATCCTGATACAGCTCTGCGCAGTCGGCAGGGCATTAAGCAACAAATCACCCAATTCCTTCCAGTTAACTACTTTATTCTGTTGTCATGAAGTACAGCTATTTACAAATCGCCATCCTTTTGTGTAGCCACTGCAGTGGGGGAAGACTGGACAACACTGTCACCAATATTGAGACCCCAACCATCACCAGCAGCTGTGACCCTGGAGTTCAATGACACCATGGTCATCGACAATAGTGTGGGAGGAAAGGGTAAGTGCTTTATCAGTTAATGTTATGCCAAACTAAACAGAAGCGAGCTGTTGCATGAGTAGGGCCCAGAGTCAATAGCTCCAAACTGTAAAATCGGTTGGCTAAAGGGGTGAAGGTTTCTAAGATCGAATACCAGTTGTTCAATGTGTAAACTTTGTCAACAGTGTACCCTTTACACCTTTTCAAAGCTGATGTGCCACTCAGGGCGATTAGTTGTATGGCCTGGTTCATGAGAACATGCCCCATACTTCCTTTTTCAGCCAGCACATTTATTCAAAACTGTCAACAGTTAAAAAGTTTAATAGTATTTGAGAATATCAATGTAATTTATGGGTTGGTGGCAAGAGCCAACTTACACATTGGACTCATGACATGTTACAGTGAGATTCATGTGATAGTTATTGTACTTTTTGAGAGATTTAATTTGAAACAGAAAAGATAATGAATGAATGTTCTGCTGTAGGGAAGCGTATGTTACCTAATACAACAGCACTCGGTACTGAATCTGAGTTGGTTACAGAAATGCATGGTATTGGGAATGAAGTATTTATCTGAATTAGTATGTTCATAGTTACGAGCTGTAAATTAATGTTCTGTTAAGAAATGACGTTTTACCAAGTAAGTGGGAAAAGAAATGGGCAAGTCGGTATTGTGTGTACATATTATTTTTGATAGCATGATTTTTTTTTTTAAGTAGAAAAATTACTTCTTTTTTTTTTTTACTATTCTAAACTAAAACAGGATACAAGCCACAGAATTCCCACTCCATTTTTCCTTAACATCTATTTTGTGGATTCTTGAATGGCATGGAAATAGGCAATTCAGAATCATTAAGCTTTCACATAGGTTATTAAGAGATAACAGCAGTCACATGTTCACAGTCACTGTTATGGTATTCAGCCCTTTCTGCCTCAAAATGCTTTCTGCCTTTATCTTAAAGAAAAAAAAAAATAGCACAGTCTCTCGGCATTGTTTTCTCCACATTATTTTGTTATGAAGTCACTTGCAACAAACATGACCACAAAAAAAAGTTGCTGGAATACATACTGAACTCACATTGTGCCTCACTATTGACACTGTACAAGGAAACTTTGAACAGTAAAATTATGATGGCTATTGCAAAACAAATACAAACAAAAAGTTAACTGTTTAGGTAATGACACGCATGTATGTCAAGACAAGAAAAAAAAAACAGATGGAAATATCTGCATATGTGCAAGCAACTGAACAGCACAAACTGAGTGAAATAAAACTGAAAGTGATACAAATAGTTTCAGTAAAAACTTTGGAGCATCGTTGTAAGATACAAGTTAGTACGAAAAGTACCCTGCCATGGGATTTGAGTTTTTCTTGTTAAAATATTATAACAGAAGGGAAAAAGATATGGAAATAACTGCATGTATCACAGTTGAATTTTTTTGGGAACTGAAACCGATACATGATTGACACTGCATGTATCACAGTTGAACTGTTAGGAGTTGAAACTGATACATGATTGAAGCAATGCTATTTCAAAATCTGTGTTGGTGAGAAAAACTAACATGACATGGGACTTGATGTTTCATAAAAGAAAACATATGTGAATGTGTTATGACGACTCTCCTGTATAAAAAAAAAAAAGAAGGGATGGGGGGAGGGGAGGGTGTTAAAAACTGCATGTATACAGTCAAAACTCAACCTGAAGGAACTGAAACTGATGCAATACAACTGAATCAACAGACACAGAGTCATAACGCAACAATGGAACTTAAGAGCAATGAGCCAGAAAAAAAAAGAAAAACAAAATAAGTCGTTAAATGGATGTGTTAAACATAGTACAGCAGCAAGTTACCCGATTTGATATAAATGTACATTCATATATTGTACTACAAACCATCTTATTAAGCACTCATCTCTTCCTACTACCTTTTTCGCCTCTATCTTCCAAGTCCCGCTTCTGTATACACAGCCGGCTTGAATTTACACTCACATGAAGGACAGTAGGCACAGATACTACTAATTAGATGAAGTATCCATCACTCATCAGTAATTGTAGTCCACTGCAGCCTCCATCCAGACTATGAATAAGAATGCACATCAAGTATTCTGTTTGTCACCTCTCACAGTAACACATATTAAACTATACTTGAATGTGTTTCTAATGCTGCCTTTTGTGTTCTGCCTCTTTCCAGAGCCAAGTCCACCTGATGCTGCTTCAACACCCCAGTCTCTCTCCAGATGGAAAAACCTGCAAACAGAGAACAAAAAGAGAGATTTCAGCAAACAGCTGCTGCTGATGAATTGCAAGACGAGTTTCTGAAAAATCAAGTGGAAGACTCTAAAAGGCGGCAAAAAAAAATGGACTGTGAAATTGTGATCCTTGAATCAACGGTGAATCTGCAAAGCCTCGCAGAAAGGCAAAAGGAGCTAGATGTACAGAACAAGGAGCTAGATGTAAAGAGAAAGGAGCAGGAACTAAGAAAAACTGAGCTGGAACGAAGAAAAACTGAGCTGGAACTAAGGAAAACTGAGCAGGAACTAAGGAAAACTGAGCAGGAACTAAGAAAAAACTGATCTGGAACTAAGGAAAACTGAGCTGAGCTGGAACTAAGGAAAACTGAGCTAGAAGTGAAGCTTCTAGAAGCTAAAGTTGCCAATGAACTGGGTGCTACAAGCACCGTGCATGGTGATTGACACTGAATTTTCCTTTTTCCAACAGGAAATGCATGTCTGAACATGATACATTTTTTGTACTTGGATAATGGACATGAGAATTGAATAAATGGGGATGTTATTACTAAAACATGCTTTTTTTGTATATTATTTTTTATTTTCTTAATTATGAATGTGATGCACACGCCAGAAATAGCTGATGAACAGGCAATCTTTATTTATAAAAAACATTTTTCTTTTGCTACAAAAAAACAAAGTCTCTTAGAATTTTTGCCTTTTTATACTTAAAGAACCACAGGCAATATTGGAAATACCTGCTGAACCTTAAGATTTGACAGAACGATAACCAGATGCAAGTTCCAAAAATGCAAAGCTGCATACTAAAAATATCACATTTCTGCCCCTCTCTCCCCCCTCCCCTTCCAAGTGAACTAAGGGAAAAGATAAATCATGCAAGTAACATACAAGTAGTTTTAAGCAGATGCAAAAAAAAGGACCAGCGCCTGTTTATGTTTTTTTTTTGGGGGAGGGACCAAAGCGTTTTGTCAAATATAACAATTAGCGAGAAGTGCCACTTAATGATAACAGTGACTTCTACATCAACTACTTTTTCAAGTAATGTAATAGACATTCACACTTACATCAGGGTTGGTGCGCAATGAAGTTGATCAGCCTGTTGCGGGCTACCTTGCCAGCAGCAACTCTTGCTCTTTCTACTGCATTGCCACAGTACCGAGGTTCATCATCATCGTCATCATCGTTGTCATTGTCAGATTCTTCATCAGAGTCGAAATCAGGCAAAGCCAGAAACCTGCATACAATTTAGACATAAAAGAAATTAGTTAGGAAACTGTGCACGCAGCAGATGGGGGACAGTGTGCAGCTATGGGCATTTAGAGGGGCGAGCTCAAGGCAGATGGATCATCCCCCAGCAAGCATAATTCACAAAGAACAGAGATAGTAAATAAGAAATTTCTCCCAGACCCAGACGATTCCCCCCCCCCCCCCCCCCCCCCCCCCCCCCAATGATATAAACTTCTAACACTGGCTGTGGTTATTATTATCACAGGATACTAATATAGTGCAAAATGTCAGTCATCAACCAATCTTAAAGCCCTTTACAATCAACTAACTCCATACAACAGGCTGCCTACTCATAAACAGCTGACTGATTAAGAACTGCTTTCGTGTGCATTCAGTCATTTTCTGTGTTATTCAGTCATACGTTGGTCACGCATTTTTCCTTTCCTCGTTTGTTCTTTCAATCTAACACTGAGAATGTGTATACATGTTGTCCATATACACCTGCATAGGATGGGATTCAACATGCATGCTAGATATTTTATGCCTACGTTCATGTACAGGATCTTGGTTTAAAGTCTCATCCAATATATTTGGAAGAACAATGGGCAGCCCATTAGCCTGAGCCAGGCCATCACACTTAGGTAGGGGCATGAGAAGAATCTCCTAACAAGGACAGTATTTTACAAACATGTGCAATACAGAAAATAAAGTTAGCATTTTGGTGATCTGATAATTATTCCTTCAACTGAGTATATACAAGGGGAAAAAAAAAAAAATGCCACCCATTCTAAGCTAAATGAAAAGGGTGAAATCACTTAATTTCTGGATAATACTGAAAACCCGAATATTTTTAGTTTTCTGAATGTCTGACCAAAGGACTTCTGCCTGTAATTTGTTTCAATTTGCTTAATTTCAAGATCCACCCCACCCTTGTTTTAAACACAAAAAAAATCAAATGCTTGTGTCACTATAAGCCAAGACCACTTTATACTCGCAAGCTTTGTGCATGAAATGTGGGAAAAGTTTTTTCATATCATAGCTTAATATGTACATCCGTGTTAATGTAGGTAATGATAATAAACTGATATAACTCTGAGAAGCAAACGTATGCACACACCATGCTCGGTTGTGAGTTTTTTCATATCATAGTTTAATATGTACATCCGTGTTAATGTAGGTAATGATAATAAACTGATATAACTCTGAGAAGCAAACGTATGCACACACCTTGCTCGGTTGTGAAGGATCAGGCAGACAGTAATTATCTGGCAGGCCCTGTCTGGTGTCACACGTAAAACACCTTGCAGACAGTGCCACCGCCTCTTGGCAACACCAATGCTCCTTTCAACAGTGGACCGTGTCGATGTGTGAACGTCATTAAAAAAAACGCTCTTCATCACGGGTTTGAGGATTGAGGACAGGGGTAATCAGCCAGTCCCGTAGCATGTATCCACTGTCCCCAAGGAGATGTCCCCTGACTGGTGGATGGTTCCCTTCCATGGCCTCAAAAGAAACCAGACTGCCTGTAAATGGTGTAACTTACATTAAATTGTAAGGACCCACGTTTTCATTTTAAAGGCACAAACTGAATAATCGATATCACAAGGCATCCCAGGGTAACAATGAATCACTGCCTTAATAGTAAATCAAATACCGCTCCTTCATAGTTGATTAATCCTTTCATTTGTCAGGCTTGACTGTAATGTACCACAGGATGGCTCAACTATTGAGTGTCAGCATGCATATATATATATTTTTTTTTATCATCTTTAATTCCTTCTTCATTCAATATTTGTACATTATAATTTTGAAATATCTTTTCTTTCAAATAACCTGAACTTTCATCCATCGTGTTTTCATTTGTTACCTGTATATCAACATTGAATATGAATAAATAAAAGGGAAAAAAAGAAAAAGATGGACAATCTTTTGTCTTTTGACTGCAAGTATGAAAATTACTACAATCATAATTTATAAAGAGAGGAGGTTAGTTACCGCCAAGGACATTAACAAACTCAGCACAGGACAAGACACAATGAATTTCGACCTCTTGGGTCTTCTCAGGGAAAAAAAAAAAAAAAAAAAAAAAAAAAAAAAAAATCACATTTCACATTTAACATGACAGTACAAAGAAAGAACGAAGAGTGACTTGTCTGTCCATGTGTTCAGAAAAAATGGCTGCCAGACAGAAATGACAGAGGGGATTGTTACATGATATCTTGCACATACATGAAATACACATGACATACATTCTCTCTCTCTCTCTCTCTCTCTTTCTCTCTCTCTCTCTCTCTCCCACACACACACACACACACTCATTACACTCTTCATATATTACTTCCATGGGTATGCAGGAGAAGTCTGATTACCTTGATATGTTCCATCTTCATTGCTTCATGTTTACAGTTTTTATACTTCATTGCATTTGCTTTGAACTTACATTATTTGCTGTGCAATATACACAGAACTTACAGAGGACCTTTATACATCATAATTTACCTGAGTATTCGTGCATCATGTACACTGCCCGGCCACCTGGCAACCACATCGATAAAGAATAAGTCTGCATCACATATAACCTGCAAATAAATATTGCAAATGAAAATTACTATGTTTCACAAAGCCATTAAAATGATAACAATGCAGGTCTAACTTTCTCATAACAAACATACACTTCGCAAATGTCATTCAATATTTGACTCAAGATGTCTAAAGAAATTTTTTTTTTTTTTCCAAAAAGGGAGTGAACGTAAATGGAATTACTGGCCTGAGGTAATGAACATGAAGTAGAGAGGACAGGAAATGGTGGCACTGAGGTAAACATGAAGTAGAGAGGGCAGGAAATGATGGCACTGGGGCAAGGTAGGTGCAGAGGTAGAAAAAAAAAACAAAGCTTTTGGAAGAGCCCAACTTGCAAACACTATTTGCCCAACGTATGTACATATGAAGATGATGCATGTTATAGATCTATACACTGGATATATTTCAAAAAACACGCATCACTGATATATCTCTTCCCAATCAAAACATGCTGTAAGATGTTTTGAAGACTTCCCCATTCAAGAGCAATTACTCCCACACAACAAGCCAAAGTTACTGGTGCTCTAGTACCAAGTAGTAAGTATATATATAAAAGTGAGAATATCATCATCCTCATTTACAATACTTCTTCAAACAAAGACTTCTTCAGAGTACTAACCTGAACATTGATTGAGTGCTTTCCTTTCTCTTCTGTTAACAAACTCATGTTCATTCCCTCCAACGCCAGGAGACTGGATGCGGACATGAGTTCCATCGATGCAGCCAAAAACATTGGGCATCCCAGCCATCTGGAAGAATTTTGTCAGAGGATCTTCTTGCTTCCTCTGCATTTGGCAGGTGTATCCACTGTGGCAGTGAAGGCAGAAGAGCCTCGGTCACCCGCCGTATGTATGGTTCTGCTGGCAGTGCTCTGATGTACACCAATTAGCTCAGCACACACATCTTGGAATGTCCCTGTGGCATAAAAACGCAGCGTCATAAGAACCTGCAATTATGGTTTTAAATAACTGAAACTAGTGAAAGTAATCAACACTATTTCCAGATTGTTTATGGGTGCTTGGCTGACATTATTTCATGGAGTAATAATTTCTTGTTTCCTTTATATTATATATAATTACCGACAAATTAATAATTATTAATTACATCACAAGTGAGAACTGCAGCGTCTTGTTCATATTAATAATATGATTAACACCCTTCCCCCCACATACATACTACCAAGTGATACAGAAATGATGTTACGGGGAAAAAATGCCTTAACATGTTAAATACAAACAGGAATGGATTTTCATGACTCAATATATGCACTTGAGATGTAATCGCAAGAAGACTTTCACAAACACATGCACCATCATTCACTACCATCCCTTTCTATAACTGAAGTTGTACTCCTTTCTTCACACAATAACCCTCCTGCCCCATATTCTGCCCAGACATATATCACTACAAGAAAAAATAGTACCCTACAAAAGCATATTCAATGATGCTTTAGTTTTAAAATTCAACAAATAAAAAGTTTTAAGAACCAAAGAAGAAGCACCAACATCGCCGGCATGAATTTCTCTCTCTCTCTCTCTCTCTTTTTTTTTCCACAAAGCCAGGGATGAAAATTCTGCGCTTACACTTTAGTTACAGAGTATGAAAATAGCACCTTCACCACTGACAATAACAACACACACACACACACACACACACACACACACACACATGCACACACACTGAATGGGAGAGGGGCAGGGGGGTGGGATTAGGATACCAAACGCAGAAACTGGAAGCTCAAGTGAAAGTATTACTTTTAGTGAAGAGGTGTGTGTGTGTGTGTGTGTGTGTGTGTGTGTGTGTGTGTGTGTGTGTGTGTGTTTCCTTGCAGTGCTTTTATCAATGCATCATTCTTAGTGTGAAACTGACATGCCTAAAAATAATAATAAAAGTGCACATGCTCACAGAGGGACTTATGAGAGAATGAGATTGACCCGTGGCATTAAACATTCAATACTAATAACAGGGGTAACTGCCCGTAAAGTGAAACAAATTCGACATGTATTTTGCCAAGGGTAAGTGAACAAATAACACTAAAAGAAAAAGAAACACATGCACACCAAGACAGAAAAATACAGCAGACAAACTATACTAACAGTCTTAAGACTTAATCAAAACGGTATGAGTACCAAGTTGTATACATGTGCACATAAGACATGCTGCTCACAGACCCAAAGAATGGCTGTTTTTAATTTAGTGAGCAGCAGAAGAGGACATAATCATAAGACAAGTTAAATTGAAATAGTGACACATGTTCAGATAGAAAAAGCCTTTGAATTATTGCTTGCTCGGTTGTGATCACGAGCATAAAAGATCTGTGTGCAGTTTGCTTTTGTATTAGTGCCCGATTGGGGTCCCACATACAAGTTACAACTGAAGTATTATGGTGGAGTTTGTCTTAAAAAGTTAATTCTCATAGTGACACACTATGACACATGAATTCGTCTCTGTCTTTCCTTGACTCACATACACATACTGAGATCGAGCATATCATATTACATTTATCCTACCACTTTCCAAGATTGCAATTTCCAACACATGCAGACAAGAAAATTAAAGTGTTCAATTGCCAATCCAAACTCACCTGCAACACTGGGGTCAAGCTGCCTTGCCGGTTGGACAGTTCAATTGTCTCTGCAATTGAATCTGTCAGCTGCAGAATGTCTTGTCGCCTGAATCTAAATTTCGAGTACAGTTCGACATCATCGTATCTGTCCAGTGGATGCAGTCTATCTCGAAAAATGCGTTCTCTTCGCAACATTCGACGTCTCTGCATTCTCAGCGCAACGAACACGGCTGCCATCTTGTCAACAAAGAGAGGCCCTATCGGACCGAAAGACGAGATATCGGAGGGAGGTACCACCTATAAACTTATGGGGGGGACAGGTGACTATCGTGGCTTCCTGCATGAGAATTTTTCCGCGTTATCGAGAACCGACTACCGCAATCGGTTCGATAGCCGATTTATCGGACCTATCTGCATACGGACCCTGGAAAGTAATTCCACGTGCTTACTTTGCTGATCTAAATTAACCAAACATAAGTCTGACGAAGACGTATTTATACCTGGTCAGAACAATGTTCGCCTTGATGCTACTCATCCTACGTAAATGGATTTAACACTTTTTAAAAGTCAGTCTCTCAGATGCCACGGAAGAAATTCTTTTGAAATTGACAATACTAAATCAGTCTGGGTCAGGTTTAGATGAACAAGCCTATATTGATTTCACTGTAATACAAAAACTTCACTGAAAACATCTGACTGTTTCAAGATATCAACGAAATAATGGAAACCGCTTCATTTGCGGAAAGGATTCCTCTTTTATCTGGTGATTTTAATAGGAAGAAACTATAAGCAGTTTGACATCAGGTTTTCAAAAGAAGAACCCACTTAAGACAAGTGTTTTTCGATCCCTGAACTCCTTACTCTCCAAGGGGGCACGGTCGCATCCAGGTCATGACTCCTAGATCCACTTCTGCCACCAGAATTTTCTGTCCTGGCCCTTCTGAGACTGAAAGCAGCCACTTCTGGATTGATGGGCTTCTAAAGACGTTTCCTGTTTTCTCAGACAGATGTCTTACTCACATCACTGTCAGACACATTTGAGGAATTTAAGTCTTATGAAGAGTTTCACTTACTCGAACAGATCTTTTCAGCTACTTCTGCTATCACGTTTGGGGTCCTAGTCTTCTAGTTATCAGAAATCCTGAACTGTTTCATGTGGTCAGAGGCTGATGAGGCTACAACCTCCATCCCCCTTGCTCCAATTTCTATTGCGAAGACTTTGGCATGGATGCCAGACTCCAGGAAGCTGCTGACTGGACTGACATTATGATCTGTCCTGTAGAAGTCATCTTGCTCCATTCTGCTTTCAAATGACTGAGTGACTTCAGTCAGAATAATTTTTATGACACTAAGTGGAATACAATATCCGGTTCTATGCCACCCCTCTCGATGATATCTGAATTATTTTCCTGTTCTGGAGGATCGTCTGTGCACTTCAAGTCATCCGCTCCATCCAGTAGACCTGGTCTCCTTGCTCTGGATGTCATAACTCTCTCAGATCATATTTTGTGGTCTCCTGTCTGTAGAATATCATTGCTGGAGCTTCTGGCGGCATGGTGTTTCCTCTGGCAGTGCCGACCGCATGTGCGATCTCATTAAGTACTTTTCTGTGTCTCCTCGTCTATCTTTCCGGATTAGCACTGCTGTGCATGATGAACTCGGGAAACGTTCCACTGTTTAACCTAGATTTTTTATTTCTATTTGTGTGTGTGTGTGTGTGTGTGTGTGTGTGTGTGTGTGTGTGTGTGTGTGTGTGTGTGTTGGGGGGGATGTTGATTTCAACAAAGATTTCCTCAAAAGGAAATCAATAGAGTTAAACATGCCATCATTTAGTTCTCTTTCAAGTAACTGAATCCCTAAAACAAGTCACCCGTACAGTGACTGATCATGTTCATGTCAGCACGAACATGTTCTCCTCGCTGTTGCCGTAGTGACCATTCGACTGCATGTGTTACCTAAGGTAAACAAGAGAGGTAATTTCCCCATTACTCACATGCCATGAATAACTGCAGTGGCAGGATGGAGGGCACAGGGTTGGGGAAGAAGGGAAGCATGCAGAGACGACGAAGTCAGCAACTCCCGAGGAGGTTCAACAGCATACTGCGGAAACACATGTGACACCTTAGGGGATATCCCGTAAAGAAAACTCACACACGACTACTAATGGAAAAAAAGCAGAAAGCGTTTCACTATATATATATATATATATATATATATATATATATATATATACAATGAAACAATAAATTCCAGGATAAGTACCGAGCACCGTTCCAGCAACTTACAGAGCAGCTAGGTGTTGCAATGACTGCAAGAAATATTGAATTATAAACAAAGCTTGCTCTTATGTCTCAGATTGTAGAAATAGGGGGGTGGTAAGCCTTCATATCTGCAGTGGTAGATGATTCTGCCTAACTGACAGTATGTGCTTGAGTGGGTGAATGGGGAATAAATAAATGCTTCTCAAAATGAACCTTCAGCAAGCTTATAGTCTCCAAAGAGGGAGACCATCTCCAATGGGGAAAGAAAGCTCACTAACATATAACTCCTGGTCAGATACCGGTATTTCAAAACCTGATTGTTTCTCCTCAGTGACAGCAGAAAGTGGTAATTTGACTCCTCTGCCTTTTCGGTTTTAAGAAGAATGCTATACCAGAAAAAGGCTGGTGTGCAATACCATAGTATGTTTGTTGAGTTTGTTGGTCGGCCAACGTGTAGTAGGCCTAATAGTCCGTCACAGTGTGTTAGAGAGAAAGAGACCCGTCTTACATCTGCACCGCTAAAACCGCCTGTCGCCCTTGCCTTTCCTGAATCCAGTTTGACGCGCGGTTCTAACGGCGCTGAACTGCATAACAAAATCACGCGCGGACACATGAGAAGCATAGCGTGTTCAACTTTTTGTAATAAACCTTTTTCTTTTCTGCTTTGGAATGTAAATGGTTTGTCTTCAAAACTTTTTTTTTTTCTGATTTCATTCCATATATTTGTAAATTTGAATTTATCTGTTAACATCCCTGGAGGAACGTAGACATGATGTGGTTTTAGGGTATTCTGTGTTTCACAAGCCAGCTGCAGAATTTGGAAAACGTGGCAGACAATCAGGAGGGGTGATTTGCTTCATAAAGAAAACTCCCATGTTCCCTAGATTATAACAATCGGAACATGCCATTCTAATCTTAGTGTATTTTTTGCATGATAAAAAGTTGTTAAGACTGGATAAAGATTTTATGTATCTTTGTTTGTATGTACTGCGTAAAAGATCCCCCTTTTAAACTGATTTTGATATCGATAATGGAATTTCTTCCATTGACGAGTGCCTGACCGACTGACTGTTATTACACGGTACATACGTTATTTCAAACGGCGAGCTGAATAGTGAAACCTCGAACATTTCCCAGAATCGTTCTGTTAAAGATGTCTTGGGTGTGCAGTATACATTTCTTCTCTTAACTCTACCAGGTGTTCTCAAGATCGTGTTCTGCATAGTTATGGAAAACTTGTTAATTGTGTTCACTGCATTAGATTTGGACGTTTTAAATGGTAAATGCGAGGGCGACTTTGACGGTTGCTACACAAATATTTCGGATGCTACCTGTAGTGTCACGGTTTATTTTATATTTTCTTACGAACTTCTCGATATAGTTTTTAACCCATGTAAATTACATGTTTCCGAGCGTTTTGACTCTGACCATTTACCTGTGACACTTGATGTTGTGTTTCCTTTTGAAAATAATGCCTATGTCAACAAACAAGAACAAAATACTATCATAGAAAAAATGAGTAAGAACTATGACTATGCCGATCTTTTTCACAAGACACTGAAGAATTTCGAGCAAAAAATTAAAATGTCAATAAATCTAATTGACAGTAGTATAAATAATGCAATCAATATATTTAAACATTGTTTCAAGGAGAGTGCTGAAAGTATGAAAATATGTGTATGTGCCAGTAATAAAAGACGAACTCTGATAGGTATAATAAAGTGTGATATTAATAAAAGAAAGGCTAGGAGATTCCTGCGAACCAATAAGCGTATAAGACACAGATGAGTATGTACTTGCTAGGCGAGATTACAAAGAGCTACTTCACAGAAAGGAGAAATAGTTTAACAAATGTTTAGTTGATGAACTTATAGCATCTGTAGAGTGCCAAGGGAATTATGGGATACAATCCGTAAGTTTTTTTTTTTTTTTTCAAACGGAAACAACCCAGAAATTGTATTACTCCCGATGCATGGTTCTAACATTTTCAAGCTTTATCACAATCAAGTATTAGCTATGCAAAAAATGAAGAGACGTTTGATAAAACCATACGTATTGATAGCGAACACATATATTAACCTATTTCTAAAGAAGAATTACAACTTTACGTACCGTAAAGTTAAAAAAAAAAAAAATCGGAGCCCGCCGCCTGATGGTATAATTCGTAAATCATTTAAAAACTCATGCGAACACGAAACCCTTTTCCTTTTCAAATTGTTTAACAAAGTATTCAATAGTGGTGAATATCCATCTAACTGGAGCGAATCAGTTATCTTCCCAATTTTTAAGCAAGACGACATTAACTATGCTCATAATTATAGAGGAATATCGCTAAGTGATATAAGCACGAAGTTGTTTGGAATAATAATTAATGAAAGGTTACAAGAATGGGTCGGAAAAATATCACAGGTGTGCACCGAGCTGATGTAACAGGGATGATTTTATGGCGTATATATGTTAACCATGTGTCTGTGGAAAGCGTTTCGCTACCACCCGTGGCATGAAGATCCACAGAACAAAGATGGGATGTGTGAAGACTCATCTGAATGAGTAGCAGCGCACTGCATCAGCAGATAAGACGTTGGAAGACCAAGGCCAGGATTTCAACCACAGTGCCAAGGACATCCACGCTGTTGGTTCGGAGGGAATTTGCACAGGCCCTCGATGCCAGGCGTCTGAAACTCAACCTGCCACGAGCGAACGAAACTGAAGATTGGGAGAAACTGGATGCAAAAAACTCGTCCACAGACTCGATGCACTGATAGGAAAAAGCACCCTGGAACACAAACTAGCCACATATGGGGACAAAGTGTATGCCACATGTAGAGAAGCCTATGGAGCAAAACTACCCAAAGAGAAAACACCTCCAAAGAAATCCAGACGCCAAGAAGAGATGGACAAGATCAGGGTCCAAAAGAAAAACCTCAAGAAGCAAATGAAGACTGCACTGCCAGCTGAAAAACAAGGCTTGGAAAAACTCTGGGAAGACCTGAAAGCAAAACACAGCGCCCTCAGCAAAGCGGAATTTGCGAGGAAGAGGAAGAGCAAAAAGAAGAAGACACAAGAGCGCTTCTTCAGAGACCCCTTCCAGTTTGCCAGAACTCTGTTTGAGCAGCCAAAATCTGGGACCCTAAGTGTGGACAAAGGAGTTCTTGAGCAGCATCTGAGAAAAACATACTCTGACTCACAGAGCAAAGCACCACTCGACATTCAAGGTCTGGTGTGGGCCAACCAACCCTGAGGAACAGTTCAATGACAAGCCTCCAACATTGGCGGAAATCAAGAAGGTGGTCGACAAAGCCAGAGCCAAATCATCACCAGGGTCAAACGGAATACCTTACCAGCCGTACAAGAAATGTCCCAAGGTGCTGGAGTGGCTCTACAGGCTGCTGCGATCAGCTTGGAGAAACCAGAAGATCAGCGGCCAGTTGATGACGGCAGATGGCGTGTACATCCCCAAGAGAGCAAAACTCAAGTGACATCAGCCAGTTCAGGCCAATATCACTACGGAACGTCGAAGGGAAAATCCTCTCTGTCATGGCAGAAGGCTGACCAAGTACCTCATGGAAAACAAGTACTTGGATGTGTCAGTCCAGAAAGGTGGCATCCCAGGCGTGGGTGGCTATGTAGAACACGCCACAATGATCTGGGACGCAATCCAAGAGCAAAAACAGAAAAGAGAGACCTGGACGTAGTGTGGCTTGATCTGGCAAACGCATATGGATCTGTACCCCATGAGATGATACAGTTGGCTCTTAAGATGTACCATGTGCCAAAGAACATCCGCGACATGCTTAAGAAGTACTTCAATGGCTTCTCAATGCGGTTCTCTACCAAGAAGTACACAACAGATTGGATCAACTTGGAAGTGGGCATTGAAATGGACTGTGCAAGTTCCCCAATACTGTTCGTGTTAGCAATGGAAGTCATCTTGAAAGCAGCAACAAGCAACGCAAGACAAACGGACCTTTGCGATAGATACAAGATGCCTCCTCTCAAGGCCTTCATGGATGACATTACAGTGATTTCATCCAGAGAAGACAAGATACGTCATGTGCTGGAGAGGCTGGACGACTTAGTTGCCTCATCATCCAGAATGAAGTTCAAGCCAAAGAAATCACGGAGTCTCTCACTGAGGAAAGGAAAAAGTGGCCGAATCCGTGGCCTTCAGAGTTGCCAACCAGGCCATTCCAACAGTCACAGAAGAGCCAGTCAAGAGCCTTGGAAGATGGTATGATGATATGCTGAACGACACACAAAGAGCAAAAGAAACCAAACAGATGTAGGAAGAAGGCTTGGAGACCATTGACCAGTGTGGGCTCCCTGTCAAATACAAGGTGGTGTCTGCAGTTCATGCTGATACCAAAGCTCCTATGGCCTCTGATGATATACATCTGCACCAGCATAGTGAAGGCAATGGAATCCAAAATCAACAAGTTCACAAGGAAATGGCTTGTGTGTCCCACTCTGTCTGACTGACATAGCGCTGTATTGTCGCCAAGCAAAGCTGAAACTACCACTGAAATCCATCCTGGAGGAATACAAAATGGGGAAGATCAGACTTCAGAGCATGCTGGAAGACTCAGGAGACAAGGTGGTAGAAGCAATCAAGCCCCAGCTGAAGACAGGCAGAAAATGGAAAGTTCAAGAGGCAATGGATTCTACAAAAGAAAGTCTCCAGATCAGAGAAATAACAGGACACACACAGACCAACAGACAAGAACTGGGGTGACC
>JADBJO010001486.1:185000-200000 GCA_016801955.1 Conus betulinus | reverse complement strand
TATATATATATATATATATTTCAGTTATGAAACAAAACTTGCTCTTATGTCTTAGAGTGAAGAAAATTAATAGTGGAGATAAGCTTTCATATCTACAGTGGCAGTTAATTCTGCCTAACTAACAGTATGTGCTTGAGAGGGTGAGTGGGGAATGATAAATGCTTCTCAAATGATTCTTCAGCCAGCTTATAGTCTCCAAGGAGGAGACACTCTCCAATAGGGAGGAAACTCACTAACATATAACTCCTGGTCAGATACCGTATTTTTGAAACCTGATTGTTTGTCCTCAGTGACCGCAGAAAGTGGTAACTGAACTCCTTTGCCTTTCGGTTTTAAGAAGGCTGGTGTACTATACCATAGTATGTTTGTTGAGTTTTCAAAGAAACCAACCAAAGGTGCCACCTAAGAAGCAAAAGAAGATCATGAAAGAGCAAAAGAAGCTACATTTTCTAGTGAAAAGTAGAAAATATAAAAGATAACCCTCTTAAGACACAAGCGCTGAGAGCCAGTTCTTGAAATGAATCTGCAAGGGACTAAATTATAATTGACTAATAAATTCCAAGGATAAGTAATCGAGCACCATTCCAGCAACTTACAGAGCAGCTTGGTGTTGCAAAGACTTCAAGAAATATTCAATTATAAAACAAAACTTGCTCTTATGTCTTAGAGGGAAGAAAATTAATTTTGCTCATTCATGATCTTCTTTTGCTTCTTAGGTGGCACCTTTGTTGTTATTTATTTATTATTTTTTTTTTTTTGAAAACTCAACAAACATACTATGGTATTGCACACCAGCCTTTTTCTGGGATAGCATTTTCTTAAAACCGAAAGGCAAAGGAGTTCAGTTACCACTTTCTGCGCGGTCACTGAGGAGAAACAATCAGGTTTCAAAATACCGGTATCTGACCAGAAGTTTATATGTTAGTGAGTTTCCTCCCTATGGAGAGTGTCTCCTCCTTGGAGACTATAAGCTGGCTGAAGAATCATTTGAGAAGCATTTATTATTCCCCACTCACCCTCTCAAGCACATACTGTTAGTTAGGCAGAATTAACTGCCACTGTAGATATGAAAGCTTATCTCCCCCTATTAATTTTCTTCACTCTAAGACATGAGAGCAAGTTTTTTTTATAATTGAATATTTCTTGCAGTCTTTGCAACACCAAGCTGCTCTGTAAGTTGCTGGAATGGTGCTCGGTTACTTATCCTTGGAATTTATTAGTCAATTATAATTTTTTAGTCCCTTGCAGATTCATTCCAAGAACTGGCCCTCAGCACTTGTGTCTTAAGAGAGGTATCTTTTTTATATTTTTTTTACTTTTCACTAGAAAATGTAGCTTCTTTTGCTCTTTCATGATCTTCTTTTGCTCTTAGGTGGCACCTTTGGTTGGTTTTTTGAAAAAAACTCACAAACATACTATGGTATTGCACACCAGCCTTTTTCTGGGATAGCATTCTTCTTAAAACCGAAAAGGCAAAGGAGTTCAGTTACCACTTTCTGCGCGGTCACTGAGGAGAAACAATCAGGTTTCAAAATACCGGTATCTGACCAGGAGTTATATGTTAGTGAGTTTCCTCCCTATTGGAGAGTGTCTCCTTGTTGGAGACTATAAGCTGGCTGAAGAATCATTTGAGAAGCATTTATTATTCCCCACTCACCCTCTCAAGCACATACTGTTAGTTAGGCAGAATTAACTGCCACTGTAGATATGAAAGCTTATCTCCCACTATTAATTTTTCTTCACTCTAAGACATAAGAGCAAGTTTTTTTTTATAATTGAATATTTCTTGCAGTCTTTGCAACACCAAGCTGCTCTGTAAGTTGCTGGAATGGTGCTCGGTTACTTATCCTTGGAATTTATTAGTCAATTTATATATATATATATATATATATATATGTGTGTGTGTGTGTGTGTGTGTGTGTGTGTGTGTGTGTGTGTGTGTGTGTGTGTGTAGCCTATCTTTGTGCGTGTTTGCGATTCTGTATACGTTTGTTTGTGTATATATGATTCGCCAAAGCATAACTTTACGGCTTGTGTCTGAAGGCACAAAAATCAATGCCGAGGTCGCCATCCATCCTATTTAAGTTATTATCCCAAGTGAAAATAAATAAAAAAAATATATTCAGAAGCATTTAAATGCAATGAAACACAGTGAAAGCCATACAGGCTGTTACACTGCTAAAATGCGCTGACTTCCTCAGTACAAGGTAAGTGCTGTACTCTAGCATGTAAGAGCTCCTTGTAGATCCTGTGGTAGGTGTTCGGCTTGCAGACGACAAAATACACCAGGCGGTATTGAAACGAAGATGATCCTTTTATTTACATACGTTGAAGAATATGGAAACAAAAGCAATCCGCTGACCTTCAGGTTCAATAAGTCGTACAGGAACTCAATCGTACATGCAGCAGCGAATATTCTACTACTGGCACGGCGTCGACTAGACTCAAACTGTTGAAGATCACGTTATTTGTTTTGGATGTTTTTGCATCCACATATCGTGACCAGTCTTTTTCAAGCTCTCCCATGTTAAAGTACAGAAAATAAAAAGGAGTGATTAACGACCGTTGATGGCTTCGGGTCTTTTTTACGAACCCCCCCTGTGTGGTTTGTAGTATGTTCTATAGTTTTTGTGAACATATTTTGGTGCCGAAACCCGGGAAAAGGTGTCTGTTAACTGATGCTATTTTGTGTATGCGGCTAACGGTCCCAAGAAATATTTTATTGCTTTTTTTCATTCATGTTTCGATCGTCGTTGTTGATACGAACATGTCTGATCCGTTGAAGTCTGCTGTCCGAGCACGTGTGGCGGCCCGTGGTTGGGTCAATCGTTGTAGCAAAAGACTGGCCGAACTTTGTGAGAATATTGATGTTAACACTGTTGAAATTGCTGATGCTATTCAAGAATTTGACAGCAGGCTTCGCATTTTAGATAAAGCTCAGTCAGCGGTCGAGATGGAAATCGAACTCTCGGAACTCAACAGTGACGATGCAGAAGCAGCTGATTATCGTGAAAATGCAAGAGGGCCTCGTATTAAAGCTGCAAAGTTACTTGCAGTACGTAACAGTAAATCTGCTGGTGCTTGTGGTGATGGGTTCCATTCATCAAAAGGTTCTGGTTCTGGTGTTGCGTCTACTGCAAATGTGGAGGCAAAGTTGCCGAAATTGGAATTGCCTATTTTTTCACAGGAGATGTCACTACTTGGACCTCTTTTTGGGAGCAGTTTCAGGCAGTTGTGGATGCTAGTGAACTACCTAACATAACAAAATTTTCATATCTTTTGTCGCTTCTCAAAGGGGAAGCCAAAGCAGCTGTACAAGGGTTGTCTTTGACTGCTGCCAACTACAGAGCTGCTTGTGAAATTTTGAGAAAAAGGTTTGGGCGTCCTGAACGTATTATCTTTGCTCACATTGAGGCATTGCTTGCTATAAATGTACCTCGTCAACCTTCAGTTTCAGTTTTGTGGAAATATTTGATGATTTACAGGCACATGTTCGCAGTCTTGAGTCATTGGGTATTTCAGGACAGCAGTATGGAGTTGTTTTGACGCCACTCATTCTGTCTCGCCTTCCTTCTGAGCTGCGCATGGAGTGGGCAAGAGATGGTGCTCAGCACGAGAGTGACTTACAGTTTCTGTTACATTTCCTGCAGCGGGAAATAGAATGCAGTGAGCGTTCTCAAACCTTTCTGAAGAGATGGTGTGAGCAGTTCAGTGTTCAACAAGTCTGTTCCTGTGGCTACTGCAGCATCTTTGTACACAGCTGGGGCTGCTCGTCTAACCTGTGAATTGTGTCAGCGTCATGGCCACACACTGGAACGTTGTTATGGCATTACCAAGGCACCAGTGGGGGAACGAAAAGATGTTTTACGGCGTGTAGGTGCATGCTTTCGTTGTCTGTCCACAGCAAAGGGACACAATTACAAAAAATGCTGTTCAAAATGTACTAAATGCAAGGGAAAACATCATGCTCTGCTGTGTGTTCCAAGACAAAATTTCCCCTCTAGTGGCAACACTGATGTCAATGCAGTACAGTCTAGTACAACCACACCCTCATCTAACACAGTTGTGTCAAATGTTAATGCAAATCTGTCAAGTGTGAAAACTATCTCTCTGAAAAGCTTCTTCCCATGTTTTGTTACAAACTGTCCGTGTTTCAGTGCATGGAAAGTGTGGAATCACTGAAACTGTCGTCTTGTTTGACACTGGGTCTGATAAAACTTACATTTCAAGTGATCTAGTGAACAGAATTCAGCCTGAGTGGGTTGGGTCTCAAAGTCTAGCTTACGCTGCCTTTGGCAATGATCAAATCAGCAATGCTAAACAGAGGAATGTGTACAAGGTAAATTTACAGGGGTCTGAAGGAAATGTGTCTGTGAAGGCTACTGAGATTCCTACTATTTGTGCTCCCATGTACCGTCCAGCTATCCCTCAAAATGTACTGACATCGTTTGGCAAAAACATTGAGTTTTGTTGATGTTCATGAGGATGGTGAAGTAAAGGTGGATATTCTTGTGGGTCTTGATGCCTACTGGAAGCTGATAACACCTGAGATGGTGTTCTTGTCTGAGAGTCTAGTTGCTCAGCAGTCAGTGTTTGGTTGGATTTTGTCCGGTCCTCTGCCTGGAACCAAAGATGTCTCCGACAAAGTTGGTATTTCTCACCAATTGTTTTGCATGGAGATTTCAGAGTCTAGTTTGAATAATTTTTGGGACTTGGAATCAGTTGGCATATGTGACAAAGAGTCTCCAGTAGTTGATCCGGTGTTGGATGATTTCAACAAAAAGGTTCAGTTCTCTGAAGACAGATATGTGGTGTCTCTCCATGGAAGGCTAAGGATATGAGACCCACACTTCTTGACAATGAAAAGCCAGCTCGGTCTCGTTTGGATCACTTGAGTCGTAAACTCAGCAAGGATCCTGAATTGGAATCTAGATATCATGAGGTTTTCTGTGATATGTTGAAAGAAAACATGATTGAAGAGGTTCCTCAAGATGAGATGGTTTGCTCTTACCCAGTATTTTATATTTGCCACATTGGCCAGTGGTCAAGAAGTCTTGTGCTCTGACTCATCAGTTGAAAACAATGACTCTGTGACAAGATATGGGCGTCAGGTCAAAAGACCAGTGAAACTGAATCTATAAACTTTCAAACACACATTTGACAGTTGGTTTTCATTCCCCCCTTCCCTGTTCCCTTCTCCATCCCTCCCATTTCCTGCCCCTTCCCCCATGTTGAACAGAGTATCAGATTTAATATGAATTTAATTGTTTGGTACATGTGCACTAATATAACTTTGAATATGCTGAACATAACTTTGAATTAATTCATTTTCATTGATGGGACTATAAATATGTACAAGAAAGCTCATCAAGATGGATCTTCAACTCTCCTTCGCAGTTGGGACTGTGAACTGTGTTTTCAAAGAAAGTTCAATTATTGTTATTATTATTATGGTTGTTGGAGTCTCTACAGAACTGAGTTTACAGAGCTCCCAAGGTGGGGAGAATGTTGAAGATCACGTTATTTGTTTTGGATGTTTTTTTTGCATCCACGTATAGTGACCAGTCTTTTTCTAGCACTCCCATGTTAAAGTACAGAAAATAAAAAGGAGTGATTAACGACCGTTGATGGCTTCGGATCTTTTTTTACGAACCCCCTGTGTGGTTTGTAGTATGTTCTATAGTTTCGTGAACACAAACTCAATGAAGACTTGAACACTTCTAGACTAGAACTCAACAAATCTCTCTCTCTCTCTCTCTCTCTCTCTCTCTCTCTCTCTCTCTCAGTCGCACAGCTCTCATTCTTTTGTATGATATCGAAAGAATATTCTCGAACCAACTCGATTATTCTTTTCTTGAATATTCTGCATTTCAGTGAGCTTTAACCAATCAAATTGTGACGAGCGTATGCGAATGTAGGCCTAATTCGGTCAGCTTCTACAACATTCTTGAACCTTCAGCAATGCACTAGCAACTTACGGAAACCTGGAGAGCATTCTAACATAATCTTGAATATTCCAATCGCATTATCAATCGATCCAAAACAATACTGAACAATTAGGCATACATTCACTTTCCAAACGTTTTAAACAAATCCATAATAGCACTACAATTAGGCATACATTCACTTTCCAAACGTTTTAAACAAACCAATAATAGCACCACACTGACGGAAAATACAAGATCTAAAAGCGATAAATAAAAGGACGCTTGCAACGCGTCATTATTACGATGAGGTCTTTCACAAAAGTTCCCCCTCTCTTGTCTCCCTTTTAAATTGTAAAGCAGGCTATTACATTCTGCAGAATTGACAGCTAATGCTTCATTCCTGACGGTGTTTACAATCTCAATGCTCAGTAGTTTGATTACAGCAAAGGCCGATTGGCATATAGATATATATGTGTATGTGGATATTCGAAGACTTGGACAATTCAAGAAAGGAAGTGAAAAGCCAAAGGCCTCTAAGAATCTCTTTTGACAATGAAAAACCAAGAGACGAAGTCCCATCATCTGCATACAGTATGTTGAAGAACAAGAAAGAAGAAGACAATAGACTCTGTACACAAGTCAATGAGGAAGGACCTCACTGTGCAAGACAGAGAAGAGGACAATCGGCTATACGCTGAAATGAAGAGAAGACAGGACTCCAAGGAATCGGGGGACGACAAAGCAAAGTGGGCGAGGAGGAGAGAAGAGTGGTCAATATCGGCAACTACGAGGTAGAAGAGGAGGAGAAGGCCAACAACCAGGCCGACAGGGGTCCTCAAGAGGAGGACGAGGAGACGGTCTAAATAATAAAAACTCTTCATGTGCACATCGTGTAAACAAAAACAAAACTTCTTAATTTTCTGACCCATCTTTTGTTAATATTCCAAATTGCAATGCATCTATTCAAACGCTGACCAATACATGAACAAACGAAACGAAATGAGAGCACTGATTGAGATAAGCCAGCCTGATGTAGTTGGCATTACAGAAGTGAAACCCAAGCAAGCTAGATTTAAAGTACAGGAAAGCGAAATAGCTATTGAAGGATATGAACTTTTTCACAATCTCGAGGATGAGGGGAGAGGAACAGCACTTCTAGTGAGGGAAGAAATGAAACCAACACCAAATGATAGACTCAATAGCACATTCTCAGAGCATGTATTTGTGGATTGTACTCAAGGTGATGGAACATTATTGACAATTGGACTAATATATAGAAGACCAGGCAGCACATCTGAAAATAACGAGAAACCTTTTGAGCTCATCAGGAACACAGCTGAAATGAAGATAGACAATCTGCTAATGTTTGGAGATTTCAACCTCCCCAGCATCAACTGGGATACAGCATCGTGCAGGAACAATGAATCACATGAGGCATCCCAATTCCTTCAGGCTTACACTGATGCATGTCTATTTCAACACCAGAAAGAAATCACACGTTTCAGAGAAGGCGAAAAACCCAGTGTAGTAGATCTTGTGCTCACAAATAAGGAGGATATGATCAAACACACATTAGTACAGAAGCTGGACTTGGAAAAAAGTGATCATTTCTGTTTGCTCATTACACTCAATATGACAACTGCTGTGAATACACAGTCAGCGAGATTTTGCTACAGTAAAACTGATGAAGCTGTACTGAAAGACATACTACAGAAAGTTGAATGGAAAAAAGAATTAAAAGACCTATCTACGAATCTAGCATGGGAAAAAAATAAGGAGAAAATATATGAGGCAATTAAAGCATCAACGCCTATGACACGCCCATCAGGCAGACAACGAAAAAACCATGGATGGACAGAGGAACCTTGGGCATCAGTCCGCAAGAAGTACCAACTGTTCACGCTGGCTTGCTAAAAGGAATGGCCAGGACTATGTGAACTATTTGAAAGCCAGAAATAAAGCAAGAACAGCATGCAGGAAAGCACAAAAGAACATGGAAAAGAAGTTGGCGTCAGAGGCAAAAACAAATCCTAACGACGTATGGAGATATGCAAAGTCAAAGACATCTTGCAAGAGTGGTATCCCAGATTTGAAAAAAGAAGATGGCAGCAAAACCAAGACTGAAGCTGAAAAGGCTGCACTTCTGAACAATTTTTTCAAGAGTGTCTTCACATCTGAAGATCCAGGTCCGGTTCCTGAGATGCCAGAATACGACTTCAGAGACCAAGGACGACATCTGGATCACGGTAGATGGAGTGAGAAAACTGCTAGGCTGGTCTACAACCGGGAAAGGCAGCAGGACCAGATGGACTACCGCCCAGGATCCTCTCTGTAGCAGCTGATGAACTGGCTGTGCTCTAGCGCATCTGTTCAGACTCACCCTAGACACTGGAGAACTTCCTTCAGAATGGAAGACGGCGTATGTGAGCCCCATTTTCAAGAAAGCAGCAGCATGTCCCCCAACAATTATAGACCTGTTAGCCTCACTTGCGTCGTCTGCAAGATCATGGAAAAGTTAGTGAGAAGAACAGTGATGGACCACCTCGAGGAAAATGACATTGTCACTGGTGAGCAACATGGTTTCGTCTCAGGCCAGTCATGTATAACACAGTTACTGGAGGTCATGGACTCATGGACAGAAGCAGTCGACGAGGGGGGAAGCGTGGACATTATTTACACAGACTTTCAAAAAGCGTTTGACAGTGTTCCTCATCGACGACTCATCGAAAAGGTCTCTGCTTGTGGCATTAGGGGTAAACTTCTTCGATGGATTGGCGACTTCCTTGCAAACCGAACGCAACAAATAGTGATCAACAGAGTGATGTCCCAGGGAGGCAGCAGCGGCATTCCTCAAGGAAGTGTACTGGGGCCCATCCTCTTTGTGATCTACATAAACGATTTGCCTACCAACGTGAAGAGCTAAGTAAGGACGTTCGCTGACGACACAAAGTTTTTTTTTTACCAGAGTAGATGTTCCGAACAACATGAAACCATGCAGAATGACTTGGACGAGCTGGTGCAATGGTCTGACAAATGGCAACTAAAATTCCATCCTGATAAGTGCTGCGTCCTGAAACTAGGCCACGAAAGAGAAACGGAGTACTTCATGAACAGTAAAGACAAAGACAGCAACTCAATTAGAGTAAAACTGAAAGAAACACAGGCAGAGAAGGATCTTGGGGTGACCATCGACAAGGCGCTCTCTTTTTTAAGCAATACGTGGCACAGGCAACATCAAAGGCAAACCGCGTTGTTGGAGCCATCTGCAGGACCTTCGACTACCTTACACCAGCAACTTTTGTCCAGCTGTTCAAGGGATTAGTCAGACCACTCCTGGAATACAGTCACTGTGTGTGGAAGCCAGACGAGAAGAATCAAAAAGGCCTTTGCTCTGAAGTAGAAAACGTCCAGAGGAGGGCGACCAAATGTTGGGCCCTCTGAAGGACCTCCCGTACCCCGAAAAGCTACGTCGGCTGAAGCTTCCATGTCTGGAACACAGGAGAAAGCGGGGAGACGTAATTGAAGTCTACAAGTACCTGCATGGATTCTACAAAGTGTCATGCCCTGATTTCCCCGTCGCCTCGAATGAGCTGAGATTCACCAGAGGCAACTCCTTGAAACTTCAGAAACCAAGGCATCGTCTCAACGTACGGGGCAACTACTTCGCAAACAGAGTTGTGAACCTCTGGAACAGCCTCCCAGATGATGTGGTAACAGCGCCATCAGTAGACACCTTCAAGAGAAGATTGACAAGCACTGGGACTCAGAATGCGTAGACTAAATTGTTCAGTAAGTGATCTGATTGGCGCGCCATCCTCAAACCACCCAGGCCAATCAGTTTAGTTTGAGAACCTGAACATGGTCCTATGACTTAAATGACCTGAATCTTGTAACGTCATGTTATGGCTTGCAAAACGAAAGCAAGAGGTATGAAGATTTTCCAGCACACGTTTTTAGTTATGTTTTTGGCACTGTAGCCTGACCTACAACACAGAGCCCTTTCAGTTGTGTCAAACTTACATCCTGTAACAGGACAGACCATTTTTGATCCCGAAAACCAGACAAAAAACGCAATTTGTCATTGCAAGTAAACTTTACGTATATGAATTCAGGCTGTGCTGAGAACTGCCGACACTCTCCCTAATTTACCGCTATATATATATATATATATATATATATATATATATATATATATATATATATATATGCCTTCGAGAAGGATTGCAATAGTTTCCTCATGCAGCTAGTGAAGGGTTTTCTTTATTTATGATATACATTTTCCCATTTATTTCTTTTTTTGTTTCCCCTCAATTTTAAATCTTTGCCAAGTCATTACTATAATGATGGAAGAATTGTTAACCTGCACTTGTTTTCCCCCACTACTTAATTGTTCAGCATTATATTGTTTGGTCAATCAGTGGGTGATTGCATCTCTTAGGAGATCCAAGGTTAGGTTGTTCTGCACAATTCTTAGCCGCTGACAAATGCTTGGGTTATTGAACAGCAGAGCTGACCACTCAGAATGTTCCATATCTTTTGATCTCCCTTGCATCCTTAAGTGGATCCTCAAGCATAGGCTCAAAGATTGTCTCTTACATTTTATACTGTTTGCGTAATGTTTTTAGTTTTCAACAACTTTTTTCCTCTCCACACTTTCGTTTTGTTTAATTCTACTACCTTTCGCTGGCTGCTTTGGGGGGGCTGTGTTGGATTTTTTTCCGAACCCTTGGCGGTCGGAACACCACACAGAATTATGGACTGTGGTGTGTCTCTATCTGACGCCAAGAGCACAGACGCAATCAGCTGTGTCTCCCTGATGAGTCTGATCCAACGGACGAAAGGCCTCGGAGCAGGCGATACACATATATCTGCCTTCGAGAAGGATTGCAATAGTTTCCTCATGCAGCTAGTGAAGGGTTTTCTTATTTATGATATACATTTTCCCATTTATTTCATTTTTTTGTTTCCCCTCAATTTTAAATCTTTGCCAAGTCATTACTATAATGATGGAAGAATTGTTAACTTGCACTTGTTTTCCCCCCACTACTTAATTGTTCAGCATTATATATATATATATATATATATATATATATATATATATATATATATATATATCAATATATATTTATAAAGAGAGAGAGAGAGAGAGAGAGAGAGAGAGAGAGACGTTCAAAGATTTTAAAAACACACATACTCAACTAGTGTATAGTGTGAATATTCAAATATCTAGGAGCAACCCTGACAAAGGATAGAAGCTGCAAAGCAGAAATAAGAATTCGTATTGGTGCAGCCACCGCAGCCATGACCAAACTGAATAGAGTGTGGGAAACTAACATCCAATTCTCCACAAAATTCAAACTCTACAAAGCCCAGGTTGTCTCCATTGTACTGTATGGTTGCGAGGCATGGACACTGACGGCTGAAACTGAAAGGAAGATCCAGTCTTTCGAGAGCAATTTCCTGAGGAAGCTCCTTCAAATCTCCTGGATAGAGCACAGGACCAATAAATATGTACGGAGCAGAATTGAGAACCGTGCTGGACCTCAGGAACCTCTCCTTTCAACTGTGAAGAGACGCAAGCTGACATGGTTTGGGCACAATACTCGACACACCAGTCTGTCCAAAACAATCATGCAAGGCACTATCGAGGGCGGGAGAAGAAGAAGAAGAGGAAGACAGCAGAAGAACTGGCATGAGAACATCACAAGTACAATCTGGAAAACTATTTTTGTTTGAAAACACACACACACACACACACACACACACACACACACACAAGCCGTAAAGTTATGCTTTGGTGAACTATATAGCGCCCTCGATAGTGCCTTGCATATATATATATATATATATATATATATATATATATATATATATATATAGTTTTTTAATCTCTCCCTGCATTCGAAACCGGACACCATGTACAGTTTGCAAGTCTAACCGCCAGATTACAGCAAAAAGGCCTGCATATCATTAACTGCTATAAGATATTCGGAAATGCAAGTTTCCAGGACAAAGACAGGAGAATGATGCGCAAATGCAGAAAAAACGATAGACGGCAATGAAAAAAAAAAGGCAACGAAATGTTCGAAAGGCAAAGAGAGTGACCAAAAAAGGAAATCAAAAGAACCTCGGTCTTCCTACTGGGACGTTTTAAAACAAAGGAAGGTGAAAGCGCCACCAACACAACAGGTAGGCCGGCATCTCCACGGAATTTTCTTACGATTTCCGTTCTCCCCACCACTGTAAGCAGGGGAGATTTCCTTTCTGGGCCCTTTTCCTTGTGTGTGTGTGTGTGTGTGTGTGTGTGTGTGTGTGTGTGTGTGTGAAAGGAAATCTCTCCATGACAGTCCTTCATGAAGGAAAAATGGATTTGTACAGAAATCAGTGCGGCGAGGTTGAACGAAAAGGGAACTGTGTATAGTCACGATTAAAGTCTGAGTGTAAGGACCATGATGCTCATAATGTTGTGAACCACAGCCATAAACGGAGGAACCTCAAACCATGTGTTTGAAATGCTGGTATGTCTTGAACAGAGGATAGAGGAATTGGCACCTCCTTCATGTAAGAGGCATTGATGAGAGACGTGAGAGATGACGCAAAAAAGGGGAGTAATATGACGTGAACGATATTTAAACATGACTGAACAGTGAAAATCAGTGTAAAAAAAAGATTAGGGACCCTAAATGATAGCATCGCAAAAAAGTGGTAATAGACCACAATAACAAAAAGTGAAGCTCTGCGCTTCGACCCCTATGTGCAGGTCAAAGTGATTTTTTTTTTTCAGACCCTTAAGTGTACTTGACAGGATGAAAAAAAAAACGATGTTCTCTAGCACCACTCAGAGGATTAACATCCTATGTGGTGTATGATGAAGGCGGTACATAATTAGAACAAATTTTCTTTACTGCTCTTAAGTCCTTAAAAACAACATTCCTTTTTTAATTGGAGATGACGTTGGTCTTAAAGGCAAAAAGGAAAAAAAGCTTGAATCAGAGACTAAGTTGTCGTGCTTGTTTTTGGTCTGTTTCTTTCGTCTTTGTGCATATACACATCTGTTGGGCCATCCGATTTGCCAAAATTCTGTACACTTCCCGGAGACAAGTACCCACTGAAAAGAGCCTTTTCAGCTGGTCAGTATGAAGTGTAATGAGAGTTAACTTCCTTTGCGGGTTATGGAACAGAAACAGGGAAATTTTCCCTCCTTAATCTCATGGCAAACCCAGCCCATGCCTGGTATGCATAGCATGCCCGGTGTGGCCGGTGGCAAGCCCGGATAAATGGGGAGCCAGGGCAAGCGTGAGGTTAGCTTCCTCACCTTGTCCTTAAATCTATGTAGCTACAGAAACGTCAACACCAACCCAGCAAACTCTTCTTGTAGCGAGGGAGCCTTCTACGGGAGGACCTATGAGGGACTGCAGTGAAAGCCAACCGGAAGCTGCAGTGCTGACAACTCTCTTGACGACCAAAAAATCAACGTCCATAGCTGCTTGGAACATCCGGACGCTATATGAGACAGGAAAAACGAAGCAGGTGGCACGGGAGATGAGGCGGTATGGGCTTGACATCCTCGGGCTCAGCAAGACCCGGTGGCAGCTCATGCTGAGCTTGGGCGAGCTGCTTCTCTACTCTGGACACGAGGATGACACGGCCATGCACTCGGAGGGAGCTGCTTCTCTACTCTGGACACGAGGATGACACGGCCATGCACTCGGAGGGCGAGCTGCTTCTCTACTCTGGACACGAGGATGACACGGCCATGCACTCGGAGGGCGTGGTACTGATGCTCTCCAGAAAAGCTCAGGGAGCGCTGGTAGGATGGCAGCCACATGGGCCAAGAATCATCACAGCGACTTTCAGGATCAACAAGAGGATCGAGTGCTGCATAGCACAGTGCTACGCCCCGACCAGCAACGCTGACGATGACGAAAAAGGACGATTTCTACGACAGACTGCAGGGGAGTAAGTAAGGGAGCGACAACAACATCAACATCATGCTGGGCAATTTCAATGCCAAGTCGGACAGGACAACGCCGGATATGAGGAGGTGATAGGAAAACAAGGACTGGAAGAGATGAACGAGAACGGGGAGAGATTGCCGACCTCTGTGCCAGCAACAATCTAGTCATTGGAGGCCGCATCTTCCAACACAAGAGGATCCATCAAGCCACATGGTGTGTCTCCTAATCATACTACTGAAATTCAGATAGACCACTTTTGCACTTCTAAGAAGTTCAGGAGGACTGTAGAGGACGTTCGTGTGAAACCAGGGGCTGACGCTGCAACAGACCATCACCTGCTGGTTGCCTGCGCCAAGCTGAATCTGAAAAGACTCAAGAACGCTGCAGCCTCAGGACGGAAAAAGTTCAACGCCAGCCTTCTGCGGAACGCGGACACACAATAGCAGTATCATCTCGCGCTGTCAAACAGGTTCCAAGTACTAGAGGAACTCTGGGATGAGGACACCGACCTGCACACACAGTGGCAGCAGGTGAGAGAAGCACTGACAGCAACGTGTGAGGAAGTTGTGGGTCGTCAGAATCACCAGCACAAAGAATGATTTTCTGCCGACACACTGCAGAAGATAGAGGATAGGAGAGAAGACGGAAGCAGTCAACAGGAGCAGGACAAGAACAGGGAAAAGAAGGGCGCAGGAAGAATACACGAGGGCAAAAAACATAGCAAAGAGGCGAAGAGGAGTACAAAACAAGACAAAAAGGACTACATCGACAGTTTGGCAGAAAGGGCAGAAGGGGCAACAGGAAGTGGAAACATAAGGCTGCTCTATGATACAACAAGGAGAATATCGGGAAAGCCTAGACGATCAGAATGCCCAGTGAAGGATGAAAACGGGGAACCAATAATGGACAGCGACGGACAGCGCAACAGATGGAGGGAGCACTTTAAAGACCTCAACAGAGCTGCCCCTGAAAATGCACCTGAGATACCAGCTGCCAGGAAGACCTAATCAACTACAACCCGCCAACGCGAGAAGAAGCGCGGCGTGCCATCCAGATGCAGAAGAATGTAAAGGCAGCTGGCCCAGATGAAGTCTGCCCAGAAGCCCTGAAGGCAG
>JADBJO010001486.1:177500-180000 GCA_016801955.1 Conus betulinus | reverse complement strand
CCCCGGAATGTATACTGTCCCCCTGCCCATGTCTACCCCGGAATGTATACTGTCCCCCTGCCCATGTCTACCCCGGAATGTATACTGTCCCCCTGCCCATGTTACCCCGGAATGTATACTGTCCCCCTGCCCATGTCTACCCCGGAATGTATACTGTCCCCCTGCCCATGTCTAAGACCCCCGAATGTATACTGGCCCCCTGCTGATGTCTACCCCGGAATGTATACTGTCCCCCGGCCCATGTCTACCCCGGAATGTATACTGTCCCCCTGCTGATGTCTACCCCCCGGATGTATGTATACTGTCCCCCTGCCCATGTCTACCCCGAATGTATACTGTCCCCCTGCCCATGTCTACCCCGGAATGTATACTGTCCCCCTGCTGATGTCTACCCCGGAATGTATACTGTCCCCCTGCCCATGTCTACCCCGGAATGTATACTGTCCCCCTGCCCATGTCTACCCCGGAATGTATACTGTCCCCCTGCCCATGTCTACCCCGGAATGTTTACTGTCCCCCTGCTGATGTCTACCCATAAACATCTATTGTCCCCCTGCCCATGTCTACCCCGGAATGTATACTGTCCCCCTGCTGATGTCTACCCATAAACATCTATTGTCCCCCTGCCCATGTCTACCCCGGAATGTATACTGTCCCCCTGCTGATGTCTACCCATAAATATCTATTGTCCCCCTGCTCAAGTTCACCAAAAAACATTTATTATGTAAGCTAAGTCAAGCCAGGGATACTGCCGTGCTGCTAAAAAAGCACTCAGCAAACGTTTGTGCCTTTTTGTAGTTAGGTTTTATTTGTTGACAATTGTTTGTTTCTTTGTTTGTTCGTTCGTTTGTTTGCTTTTTTCTAGGGGAAAGGGGGGGGAGGTTAAGGCCCAAACAACAAATTGAAACAAAACAGGACACAGTATGAGGGGGCTGGGTAGGGGGCAGAGGTGTCACGTCTGCCCAATCCAAAGTGGGCCATGATTGTGACCGTGTTGAGTCGGCAGCAAGACATCTGCAGCAGGAGGACACACTCGTCAGCAGGAGGCCCAGGATGGTGCTCAGACCCATTATCAGTCCTGTGGCCATGGTGTCGGTACCCGAAACTTTCCCTTGCGGCACTGTCAGACAAGTCGTCAGGATGAACGAGTTTGTTTTATCCACCTGTTCCATATTTCTCTCCCCCCCCCCACCCCACACACACACACACACTCCCTCCAGTCCCTGCCCTCTCAGTGGCGTTATTTCGATAGTCCCTGCCCTCTCAGTGGCGTTATTTCGATAGTCCCTGCCCTCTCAGTGGCGTTATTTCGATAGTCCCTGCCCTCTCAGTGGCGTTATTTCGATAGCACTCAATCCTGCTCTCCAGTACAAAGCAACACTCGGATTTGTCGTGTCGCAGACCCTGCACCGCAGCCTACATGGAAAAATCAGCTGTCGTGAGGGAAGCCCACCTGAGGAAACACTACTACACTTCAATCGTATCTCATATATGGCGGATAACAATGTCTTTTATCACAACTTTGCCACGGGTAAGCACATGGAGAAATAATCGAAAGTGCATCACCAGGAGAACAGGGTCTGAAAGGTCACAGAATCTGAGTTTGAGTTTTTTCTTTTTTGTGTGTGTGTGTGTGTGTGTGTGTGGGGGGGGGGGGGGGGGGGGGGGTCCTTGAGGATAAGGATGACGAGAGATAACAAGATTTGGTGTCTGTCTGCTCTGCTCACAGACTGCATCACAGTTTGCTCTGTACTCTAAACTAACAAGATCTTTTCTGGTGTCAACTACACCAAATGCGGACACCTGCAGTCTTTTGTGGTTAACAATCGTGGGTATGTGGGATGTAGATTTGGGGTGTGAGTCCCTTCAAAAGCATTTATTCGTCGGATTTGTGGGTCAGTTCCAATCTAGAGCTGAGTCTGTCATAAACTCAAGCAGATAGACGGGAACCAGGGAATCACAGAGACTCGTCTTTGACAACGATGCTAAATCACCCTTACCAACACTGCAGATGTCTGTATTTATAGGGCCTGCTAATGCAGGATATATTGTGGAAAGAAAGGTAATACACAGTTCTGCTATGCAGGTTGAGACAGAATCTGAACTCCAAAGCATCATCCTTGTCATTCATATTCTCAATGACCATTGTATAAGAAATCTGAAATAGCAATCAATAAAGAAAGACAGGAAAAAAAAATCAATCAATCAATGAAAAGGAAAGGAAACAACAACAAAAACAACAGCTTGATAAAGGGACAGCTTGCTCCCGATCGAATTCAAGTGGCCCTCCAACCAACCAACGAAGAATACGTCAGTAAGTTAAGGACACAATAAAACGTTTTTTTTTGCGGAAACACGCATGCTTTATGATTTTTCGCAGTTTATTGAAATGTACAAACCCAACGGCATCCAGCACGTGCGGGTTGTATAAACTAGTTTGTCTTTGGATAGTTGGTAAATGTCTCTTTTTTTTCGGATAGGTGGTAGAAGTCGAGGTTTA
>JADBJO010001486.1:150000-172500 GCA_016801955.1 Conus betulinus | reverse complement strand
CAGACAGCATGTGTTAACAGTCATTATTCTGCATGTGTTAACAGTCCTCAAACAGCATATGTTAACAATACTCAAACAACATGTGTTAACAGTCCTCAAACTGCATGTGTTGACAGTCCTCACTCTGCATGTGTCAACAGTCCTCAAACAGCATGTGTTAACAGTCCTCACTCTGCATGTGTTAACAGTCCACAAACAGTGCATGTGTTAACAGTCCTCACTGTGCATGTGTTAACAGTCCACAAACAGCATGTGTTAACAGTCACAAACAGCATGTGTTAACAGTCCACAAAACAGCATGTGTTAACAGCCCTCAAAGTGCATGTGTTAACAGTCCTCACAGTGCATGTGTTAACAGTCGTCAAACGGCATGTGTTAACAGTCCACAAACGGCATGTGTTAACAGTCCACAAATTGCATGTGTTAACAGTCCTCAAACAGCACGTGTTAACAGTCCTCAAACTGCATGTGTTAACAGTCCACAAATTGCATGTGTTAACAGTCCTCAAACAGCACGTGCTAACAGTCCTCACACAGCATATGTTAACAATCCTCAAACAGCACGTGTTAACAGTCCACAAACAGCATGCATGTGTTAACAGTCCTCAAAGAGCATGTGTTAACAGTCCACAAACAGCATGTGTTAACAGTCCTCAAACTCCATGTGTTAACAGTCCTCAAACTGCATGTGTTAACAGTCCACAAACTGCATGTGTTAACAGCCTCAAAACAGCATTTGTTTAACAGTCCTCAAACAGCATGTGTTAACAGTCCTCAAACAGCATGTGTTTAACAGTTTTCAAACAGCATGTGTTAACAGTCCTCAAACTGCATGTGTTAACAGTCCACAAACAGCATGTGTTAACAGTCCTCAAAAAGCATGTGTTAACAGTCCTCACTCTGCATGTGTTGACAGTCATCAAACAGCGTGTGTTAACAGTCCTCAAACTGCATGTGTTAACAGTCCCACTCTGCATGTGTTAACAGTCCTCAAACTGCATGTGTTAACAGTCCTCAAACTGCATGTGTTAACAGTCCTCACTCTGCATGTGTTAACAGTCCACAAACAGCATGTGTTAACAGTCCTCGAACTGCACGTGTTAACAGTCCTCACTCTGCATGTGTTAACAGTCCACAAACAGCATGTGTTAACAGTCCACAAACAGCATGTGTTAACAATCCTCAAACTGCATGTGTTAACAGTCCTCACTCTGCATGTGTTAACAGTCCACAAACAGCATGTGTTAACAGTCCTCAAACTGCACGTGTAACACAAATAGCAGGCTGAAACAATGCTCGCCTCAGTGGAGTAAAAAAAAGCCAAATGTAAGAAGCTTTTCCCAGAATCCAGAGGCCAGCAAACAATGAATAATATCCGGGAGAAAGGAAAATTCAAGAAACAGGTGAGGATTGCCTCCAAAAGTTGAAGCAAACGTGAGAGAAGTTCTGCAAATCCAAATCCAGCACGTAAGCAATAATACAGAAAAAGTAAGCGGGGAGGGGCGTGGTGTGGGATTGCCTCCAAAAGTTTGAAGGGGTTGGGGGGGGGGGGGGAGAGAAAAAAATATGTGTGCCTCAGAAACCACCCTCCAGTTCTCCAGGAAGCGTGTGGCACCACCAGAACTTTAGGACCTGATGTGGCCTGCCGTACCAGGAAACAGCAATGACACACCACCTCTCTCTCTCTCTCTGTCCCTCTCTCTCTCCGTCTCCGTCTCTCTCATTACCTCCTTCCCTCTCTCTTTCTCTCTCCCTCCCTCCCTCTCTCTCTCTCTCTCTCTCCCTCATTACCTCTTTCCCACTCTCTGTCTTTCTCTCTCTCTCTCCCCCTTCTCTCTCTCCTCCGTCTGTCGGTCTCCCTCATTACCTCCTCCACTCCTACCGTCTCTCTCTCTCTCTCCCTCCCCCCCCCCCCCCCCCCCCTCCCTCCGTCACCACCTTTTTTTCTCTCTCGTTAAAATAAAGATCTAAGCCTCCAGCACCTCCACCAAACATCCTGCACGATTTGGTACCTCTCTCTCTCTCTCTCTCTCTCGCGCGGAGAATCCGCCGCGCCATTTATTGTGAGACACCCTGTCCATACACAAAGAATCCGTGTCAAATTGGGTCACACAGGCACCATTACTCCATTTTACATGTACACATAATACACTTGAATTTAGCAATTAACCACTATAGACCTAATTAAAGAGTACTAACAACATGTGTTTATACACACATAGAACATAAGGTTCATATAGAATAGTTCAACGAGGTAGCAATTCCTTAATCTGCCTCTTTTCTTTCCGTACAGCGTGGCTCGCACTCAAAGCCTGCTATTTGGCCGCTTTTGCTGTTCACTGATATCTGGCTTGTACTCCATGCGTCGCTATGTACTCTTATCTTACTATGTTTATGTTGATTGCATCAGCTTCTCTCTGTGTTTCATAGCATAGTAAGTGAACATAGCAATGTCTCGTAGTATTTCAATATTGTCATTCTGTAATATTCTGTGAAGGGTGATAGTTTGCATATTATTAAAGTGCTTGTGGATATATTTAGCTCTAAATGTATTATAACTGGGACATGCTGTTAAGAAATGAAGTTCAGTTTCTACTTCGGGGACAAAAAGGGCAAGATGTTAATGCTGTACTGTCAGTGTATTTTTTATTGACATGGAGTTCACTTGTACCTATTCTTAGCCTTGTCAGAGCATTTCTAAATTTAGCAATGGTAATTACATGCAGATATTTTTCTGTTTGATGAAGAAATTTAAATGTGTTGTAAATTAGAAAACGATCACTATTTTCATTCTTTTCATGCCAGTTTTGTTTGTAACAGTCTATCATTCTTTGTTTCAGTAAAGCAATGAAGCTATTTTCATTACCTACTCCTTCGAATAACCAAACTTCTGAAAATCCAAAACGGTCTAGACAATTTTTTATGCCGAACGCCCAATTATGTATTTTATTTTTTCGGTTTTCTCTCTCTTTCGTAAGCTAGTCTAGGTAATCTATTTGGGTCCATCTTCAGAATTCTGAACCAATAGCGTATTGCCCTAATTGTACTATCCACAATTAGCGGATATCTACCTAATTCTCCATATACTAGATGGTTTGGAGTTTTTTTTACCTACTCCTAAGAACTTTTACATACGAATAAGTGTATGTTTTCTACCGCTCTGTAACTAGTTAAACCCCCATATTTCTGCTGCATACATTAATAGTGATTTCACTTGCGTATCAAAGAGTTTAAAATAGATTTTTTTTCTACGTGTCCTAAAGTATACATAGTTTTCATTACTTACTTCACTTTGCCACTTTGCCTTTAGCTCTACCAGCGTATTCGGCTAGTGATATGTCTACTGAAAGTTTTGTTGTAAGTGTGTACCCTAAAATATTTATAATTATTTACTACTACCACTATTTCAATTTCCTCCTCCCTTTTATAGAACCATTTCTCTCTCCTCCCTAGATATCCTCCCTTTCTGAATACCATATTTTAGTCTTTTGAAGATTTACAGTTAGTCCTAGTGTATCAGATGTCTCTTGTAAGTTCTTAATTTGATTCTGTAATCCAGCTGGGGTTAAAGAAATTAATGCGATGTCGTCTGCAAATAGTAGTATAAATATTTCTGGCGTTCCATTAATGAACTGATACCCATGTCTACCTTTTCTTACTACATTTTCTGCAACTTCAGATATTAATAATGAGAAGATCAGGGAGATAATAAGCATCCCTGCTTCACTCCTAAAGGGCAGTCGAAGATATCTGTCAGTCCTGAACTACATCTGACGCAAGCTTGGACTTTTTTATATATGCCTTTTAACATGTTTAACATCTTAGTAGAAATGTTGTGTTTTTTCAATACCTCCCAAAGCTTTTCTCTGTTAACTGTGTCAAATGCCTTTTGGAAATCAATGAAGGCTATATATACTTGCTTCTTCGTCTCCCATAAAGGCAGTTGCTTATCATTGAAGTAAGCGTATGTATATGGTCTACTGTTGAGTAGCCTTTCCTAAAACCAGCTTGTTCTTTACTTATTTTATTCTCCTGTTCTGCCCAGTTATATAATCTTCTATTCAAAATTGCTGTGAAAATCTTGCTGGTTATGCATAAAAGAGATATGCCTCTGTAATTCCCTGGGTTTTCTTTATCGCCCTTCTTGTGTAGTGGTATTATAATAGCTTTAGTCCATTCAGTAGGAAAGTAACTGGTTTCGAATAGCTTATTGAATAATTTAGTTAAAAAGGGGGAACTTTTTTGTCCTACTTCTTTTTTAGGAATTCAGGGAATGCCATCAATTCCAGCTGCCTTTCCTTTCTTGAGTTTATTTATAGCTGTAATGACCTCATTTTCCGTTATTTCATCATCTAAACAAGGCATATTTAACCATTCAGAATTTGCCAGGTCAACTTCAACATTAGGGTTTGCTGGTGGGTTATGTTCTACTAACTGTTTTATTTTCGAAATCCTGGTTTTGTCTATTTCCTGTGGGGGTTTAATAAGCTCTCAAAATGATCCTTCCATTGCCTTGGTGTAATTTGAGGATTAGATGTCCTCTTTTTTACTTAATCCTTTAATCATGCTCCAAAATTTTTGACTATCTTTCTGGTCTTGAGTTAGTTTGTCATAAATGTTCTTCCTAAATTGGGTTTCCTTTTCCCTTCTAAGTTTTTGATATTGTGATCTTTTGTTTAAATAGACTGCTTCCTCTCTTCGAATTTAGCTAAATTCCTATCTTTGTTTACGTTCTTTAGCCTGTTAAGCACTAGTCTGGCTTCTTTTTTCATATCTTGGCATTCTTTATCAAACCAGTCTTTAGATGTTTTTGCTGGTCCTCCTAGGCATATTGTTTTGCACATACTTTTTCCTGCCTCCTTTAGTAATTGATTGAATACAACTAAGTTATTATCAATATTTTGGTCTAGACCTTCCGTAATTTGAACCAGTGTTCGTTGCGATCTTTCCAAGTTAATGATGTCAATGTAATCCTGTTGCTTTGAAGGATCCCACTTGTATATCTTACTAAACCTTCTTCTATTCTCCTCTGGCTGTAGTGTGTTTAATGAACTTTTTAATTCCAGCATTACAGGCATGTGAGGGGATTCCACCCTCTCTTCTACTGAACATTTAATTACATTGTCTACTATTTCAGCTGAACATACATAGAAATCAATCACACTGTTTCCTCTTTCAGAGTAGAATGTGAATGCACTATCGAAGTTTTTTTTGTAACTAGTCCATTTAAAGGAATCATGTTAAAACTCTCACAGAGTTCCATCAAATTCCTTCCGAATCCATTCGTATGAGGATCTTGTGAACGACGTGCAAACACATCCTGCTCCTGATTTATCAGACTGAATACATCATTTTTTGTATCCTCAATGCTCGGGCCCCACTCGCCAATCCGAGCATTAAGGTCGCCACCAATGATAAAATAATAGTTTTTTTTTTTCCTTGTTCCACCTGTGACAAAAATAAACATTCAATTTGTTCCAAAGTACAAGAGTAATCTCTGTCCACATAAAATCGACTGTTAACAGATGAATGTACACACCAAAAAAACGATATATCATTTTCACATAATAGCAAGTTCTTATCAATTTTTATACAAAGTACATTTTCAATATCAGTTACAACAACCGTTTGTACATGGTGTGATAAGGCTTTGTTTACTAACATAAAAGTACCCCCTGAAGGGCGCCCCATTTTGGTGAACTTAATGGCTGGAGAATGTAAATATGTAAAGTCTTGAAATTTTATATCAGGATCAAAAAAGTAGAAGTAAATGTTTCTGAAAGGCAACAAATATCAAAGCTTGTTATATAATCATAGAAATCTGGATCTGACAGCTTATCTACAAGTCCTTCTACATTCCAGCTAAAGTATGTTAATGTGTTTATTATTTCTTGCCTCTTGTATTACTTGATGGGTATGGTCAGGGTACTTTTCTCATTGTTTTTGTTTTTGTCTTTTCCTGGTGTGTGTGCGTTTGGGAGCCTCCTGCTTGTTTGCTTGCACGTTTGTTTCCCTGTTTCACACTGCTAGAGTTCGATCTTAGTGTAGGTTTGTTATTCGTGTGTGTACCAGTCCTTATCTTCTCCCCTCCGACCTGTTTAGCGCCAACATCTTTAACCGGATGACCTGACCAAATCGACATATCAAACTGCGCTTGCCTCGGGCCGTCTATTTTAGTTTTGCTACCCCTTCCCTCTATCGACTTCCTTGATTTGTCATCTTTAGCCAATAGGCTAGCATTCCTGGTTTGTATGCGTGGTTGAACGACTGCGCTACCACTAAACATGCTTGGCGAAGCGTCCGAGTTTGACTCGATTGTTTCTCCTTCACACGCGCGCTTCTCGTGCTCTTGTTGCATTTGTATTGCGTGTGTTTTCATATCGCTCAGGGACATGACCCTTTTGGCACGAGACGTGTACACTGCTACAGCTCGCGTCATCTGCACTGACCTCTGACGTGTGAGGTCTTTGGGGTAAAGTGCATCCGTTCTGAACAGGTTTAGTTTGTACTCATATTCAATGTCATACCATTCGCACTGGGATTATTCTGTTCACTTTCATCCGGTTTCTGACCCTCTTCATTATCACTTATAATTCCATATTGTTCTTCTGACATGATCGCATCACCATTCACACTACACTCATGTTCTTGATCGCTAACATTTACAAAATCATTCACCACATTTTCAAGTTCTTTCCATGACAATTGTATATCCACACTGCTTGCGCTCGCTTCAACATTTCCTTTCTCACCCTCCCTTACATCTGCACCACTATCATCCTTGCTTTCCAACACTTGCATACTTTCTTCCTTTCTTTCATTCCTTGCACTTCCACTTCCACACTGATTTCCATCTATGTCTTTTCTACACCGATCATTATTTCTCAACCACTGTTTGATGCTCTCACTCTGATTCGTTTTTGTCCCTTCTTCTTTCTTTCACCACCAACTCTCTCTCGCTTTTTCACTCATCCTTTTCTTTTCCGCATCCCACTCTTTGTCCCAGTTTCTCCCATCACTTATGCCACTAACATCCGATTTAGTTCTCCAATTATGGAGGTTTATAGCACCCAATGCACTCGAAACACCCAGTGTACCCATCCCTTCTTCTTCCTCCCCTGACACATTTTGAGTGTCCATTCTGGTATCATTTCTTGCTTCCCTCGACCTGGACAGGGTATTTCGCCTTCCGTTGCCTTCTTTCACAAAGAGTTTGCCCCCTCACGTAGTAGCCTAGTTTGCCCATAGCTCTCAGTCTTTTCAGTTCTTCAGCCTGCCTTCTGGTTCTGTCTTGGGATATTCTGATACCATCTTTCTTCATTCTGTCCCTGGCTTCAGTATTTCTCAGTACTCTGAGCACACATCTTTCCATCGAAGGATCTTTGCGATCACAGGTCGCGGTTGATAGCCGAATGTATTTCTTTTGCCCAATCGGTGGGCCCTTTCCACAACATCATCGTCCCATGACTCGTCTGGGATGTATCTCTCTAGCAGTTCCTTGACTAGTTCTTCGCAGTTTTCACTTTCTGACACAACTGATGTCTCCCTCAGTCCAAAGATCTTGAGAATGTTCCTGCGCGAGAACCTTTCCAGCCTCTATCTCTTCCTCTAGTGTGTCTATTCTGTGGAATGTGTTGTCTTGCTTTTCTTCTAGTTGCTTGACTGTACGTTTCGTGTGTTTTGCATCTCTTCTTTAGCTTCCATAACCTCTTTGCAAAGTTGATTTAGTGTATCTGACATGTCTGCTTGTTTTCTTGACATAACTGCTTGCTTGTTTGCTATGTTTTCTTGTTTTTTTTGCTCCATTCTATTCATGGATTCAGACTGCGTGGTGAAAGATTTGGATATTGACTGCATGATTGTAGTGAGATGTATCTGGTTTTCCATGCTTAAGAATTTGGTGTCTAATTTGCTTTCTATTTTCTTGGTCTCCTCTTGTATCAGACAGTTCACTTCGATGTTAGGGTTGGAGTTGGGGTTGAGGTCCTTGGAGCTGTGGTTGGAATTAGGCTTCGGATCAGGCTTCGGATCAGAGTTAGGGTCGGTGGGATTGGTGTCACCCTCAGGGCCCGGATTAGATTCCACGTCTCCTGATAACAAGAGTTTCTCAGCAAGAGGACGATGATCAGGGACATGGACGTCGACAAGCAGGGTATAACACAAGGAGCTGCTTGGTTAACCATGAACAACAACTCTGACCAGTCCAGATTCTGCATGCATTCACTTGCATCAAACAAGATTTCCGAAGACTGCAACTTCTGCCACTGAGACATTGGTTCGGGCCCGCACATAAGTGCACCTGTATGGCCTAACACTAGCCTTCCGCTTTCCGAACTTGCACTGCAAGAGTGCAGCATGTACCGTTGTGACTGCATTTCATTCAAAGTTCCAGACGGAATAATTTTGTAGGACTTGTTGCCTAGTGTTTGTCGTCCAAAAGCTACACCGTTCGTATCATTCACGCACCATAGGGTCATACCAAGACACCAGAGACCTACGAAACACAACAATACATCTGTCACTCCCGCCACGTAGCTCTTGCCGCCATCTTGTCGCTCTCTCTTCCTTCTTGTCTTTCTTTTCAACCCATCGAAAAGCCCTATTCTTATCCTCCACAGACCAATGTCAAACATTTTGGCACTAACACTTCTTACTAATTCTGTAACCACTTTACACCACAAATTAAAGCACAGAGACAATGTAATCCAGAGAAACGTCACTTTCTTTGCGGAGCTCACAACACAAGCAGCTTGCTTTCCGCCATGTTGACACGGACCCCCGAGAGAGAGAGAGAGAGAGAGAGAGAGAGAGAGAGAGAGAGAGAGAGAGACAGACAGACAGACAGGCGGGCGTACTTAAAAAGACCGACAGAAAGAAATCAATGACATGCACACACGAATCAGACAAAATGACAGACAAAGACTGACAAATATGCTCACTGAAAAATAAAGGGGCTGTAATTCTTGATCCGGGTATGCTGCAGCGGTTCTGTCACGTGTACCAATCGTTTCTTTTCTCTAGAGCACGTGACTTGCGCTTCCTCCCACGTCTTGGCCTCACGGTACAGTTCATACCGGCTCCCGCTCACTGCAGTCGTCGTCATCATCATCATCATCATCTTTATTATCGTTGTCGTTGTCGTCGTCATTACTATTGTTATCATTCTCAATGGCGTCGTCATTGCCAATGTAATGATCAGTATGTATATCATCACCGTTGACATCATTGTCCTCGTCGTAGTCGTCGTCGTCACTTTTAAACTCGTAGTCGTCAGTCATTGTCGATAAACTATCACCATCAAACTCATCATGTTCGCCGACTTAATCATAACCATAATTATTAGGGGGTATTATTACAATGGTAATCGTAACTTTTTGTTCCTCTTCCCCGTTTCAGTTTCATTGTTAATGTGTCTCTGGATTCCGTCGAGGGTGTTCTTGGTGGGAGTCACCTGCTAGGACTTGTGGACGAAATCACACTAGATAGGGAGAAGGTAACACAGCATGACGTCTTGTTCATGGACTTCTCCAAGGCCTTGACAAAGTGCGTCATCCGCTCTTGGTTCATAAGCTCCACCACTATGGAATCCGAGGTCACCTGAACAGGTGGATAAGGAACTTCCTGACCAACAGGCAGCAAGCAGTGGTGGTGGACGGAGCTGTAGGGGCATTTGTAGGGGTTGAGTCCGGAGTCCCCCCAAGGCTCAGTCTTGGGACCCTGCCTCTTCTTACTCTACATAAACGACAACCCGACGGGCCCACCCTCAACTGTACGTCTTTCCGCAGATGACACTGCTTGTCACAAGACCATCAGAAAGGCCAGCGACCAAGCCACACTACAGAGAGACCTTGAGACTGGGAACAAACTTCGCTCATGTCCTTCCATTCGGACAAGCGTCACACTCTCCACTTTGGCACAAGACACAAGGCCACATACCATATGCATGGCCTAAACCTCCAACCCACCAAGGAGGAAAAGTGCCTCGGGGTCACCTTGTCCACGGACCTGAAATGGGAACCCCACATCAACAACATTGTCAACAAAGCTTCTAAGCCCCTCGGCTTTGTGAAGAGAAACCTGAAGATAGGCTCAATTAAAACCAAAGAGAAAGCCTACAAAGCCCTTGTGCGTCCGATCCTGGAGTACGCCTGCCAGTGTGTGGGATCCCCATCAAGAAGTGACAATATCGCACTTGAAAAGGTCCAACGAAGAGCGGCGCGCTGGGTTGCAACCGCTACCGCCAGACGTTCAGCGTAAGTGCCGTGTACTATCAGCAGCAATGGGGTGCTTCAGAACAGCGACGTCAGCAAATCAGGATAGCCACCTTCTACAAGTTTCACCACGGCGACATCAAGATTGACTGTGCGCACATTTCGTCTGCGTTACACCCACCAGGACACACCAGAAACTGCCATAAGCTGCAGTAACAAATACAATCCTACTACAGGAACTACAGAAAGAACAGTTTCTTTCCGCTCTGGGAGAGAATGGAACGACCTCCCAGCTGAGGCAGTAACATCAGCCTCGCTGAGGGCTTCAAATCCTGGATATAACCTCCTCCCCCTCCCCATGTCCCCTGTCCCCCCCCCCCCCCCCCCCCCCCCCCCCCCCCCTCATCCCTTTTCCTCACCTTAGTCCTTCCCACCCATTGCAGAGTAAGGTCTACATACGCCCCCCCCCCCCCCCCCTCCCCCCAGAGACCTGAAAAATAGTGGGTGGCCCCAGACCCCATTTGTTCATATCCCAACCCGCTAAAAGCTGATGATCCAGGCACCATATCATCTAACTGTTAAATCCGAAAACCGCCTTTTGTAGTGTCAGAATCTACAGCTGGTTGAAGGCGGACTCTTAACGAAAGAAGAAGGATGTGTGTATGTGTGTGTGCGTGCGTGCATGCGTGCGTGCGTGCGTATGTGTGTGCAGTCTCAACAACAAAATAACAGAACAATTACACTCACCAGTTTCTGTCAATGGAATATCAATTGAAACAACTAGCAACCTACGCTATTTGGGTGAAAGCTTTGATAGAATGCTGATCTTTAGCAAACATAACGATAGTATCGTTCTTAACGGCAAAAAGGGATTGTCTGAAAGTAATGGCAGCTTAAGGCACTGAACAGCGCCATCTGTACGGACTGCGTCACGCATTGGTACTCAGTGTGATTAACTATAGATTAGGGCTTAAAAAACTGTCCAAGAGCAAATTTCTTAAATTAGAAAGAATTCGAAATGAAGCAACGAGACTGATCTTGGGAATCACAAAGGACACACCAGCTGAAACTGCGTGACTTTGCTTCAATGTAGGCAAGACACAAGCTGGAACAGGTGAAGGCATATTTTTAGAGCACTTGAAATTTCCCCCCAACCCCCACCACATGCGGATCTCGCCTAGGACGTGGAAATTCATGAATCGGACAGACAGAAGACAATACAGGGCTTGTAGGCCAGTCAGCAGACCTCAATAAGCGGAGGAATTGGAAACGTATTCAGACCTCTTCAAATACCACTACCAAATTGCCATTTTTTTCAAATGTTGTTCAACCAGTATGTCACACAAACTATTGTTTTCAATGTTGTTCGACCAGTATGTCATTTTGATGCCAAAGAATGTTTCCACATCACACATTTCTTCAAATTGATTTTCTAATAAATCGCTCATGATCATTTTTCTCTCTAATTGCAAAATTTTTTTTTTAATTCAAATAAGTTCGTACAGTGTTTACAACGCATTAGAAAACAGAATTAAAAAAATAAAAGAGAACAGATCCAAACAAACGATAGACAAAGAGGAAATCAATACACTAAACAACTACAATATGTGTCTTAGAAATGTAGAATGGTATTGTAGTTGTGTTTAGTGTATACTGGTTGAACAACATTGAAAACAATAGTTTGTGTGACATACTGGTTGAACAACGTTGAAAAAAATGGCAATTTGGTAGTGGTATTTGAAGAGGTCTGAATAAGTTTCCAATTCCTCCGCTTATTGAGGTCTGCTGATATAAAATATATCCTCTATATGTGGTAGAGAGAGAGAGAGAGAGAGAGAGAGAGAGAGAGAGAGAGTACATGAGGCAAGCCTAGTGCATTATGAAAAATTTACATATTCATCATCTTTGTTTTCTTTATATATATAATATAAAACACACACACACACACACACACACACACACACACATATATATATATATATATATAATCTTTTTATATTTTCTACTTTTCACAAGAAAAAGTAGCTTGTTTTGCTCTTTCATGATCTTCTTTTGCTTCTAGAGATGCACCTTTGGTTGGTTTTTTAAAACTCAACAAATATACTATGGTATTGCACACCAGCCTTATTCTGGGATAGCATTCTTCTTAAACCGAAAAGGCAAAGGAGTTAAGTTACCACGTTCAGCGGTCACTGAGGAGAAACAATCAGGTTTCGAAACACCGGTATCTGACCAGAAGTTATACGTTAGTGAGTTTCCTCCCCACTGGAGTGTGTCTCCTCCTTGGAGACTATAAGCTTGCTGAAGACTCATTTGAGAAGCATTTATCATTCCCCACTCACCATCCCAAGCACATACTGTTAGGCAAAATTAACTGCCACTGCAAATATGAATGCTTATTCCCCCTTATTTCTTCACTCTAAGCCGGCCATAAGAGCAAGTTTTGTTTTATATAATTGAATATTTCTTGCAGTTTTTGCAACATCAAGCTGCTCTGTAAGTTGCTGGAATGGTGCTCGGTTACTTATCCTTGGAATGTATTTGTCAATTATATATATCTCTCTCTCTCTCTCTCTCTCTCTCTCTCTCTCTCTATATATATATATATATATATATATATATATATATATATTGTCTCCTGCTTCGGAGACTATAAGCTTGCTGAAGGTTCATTTTGAGAAGCATTTATTATTCACCATTCACCCACTCTAGCACATACTGTCAGTTAGGCAGAATTATCTACCACTGCAGATATGAAGGCTTATCATCCCCTTATTTGTACAATCTACGACATAGAGCAAGCTTTTTGTTTATAATTCAATATTTCTTACAGTCATTGCAACAATAAGCTGCTCTGTAAGTTTCTGGAATGGTGCTCAGTACTTATCCTTGGAATTCATTAGTTTATTGCAATTTAGTCCCTTGTGGATTCGTTCCAAGAGCTGGCCCTCAGCTCTTGTGTCTTTGGAGGTTATCTTTTTATATTTTCTACTTTTCACTAGAAAATGTAGCTTGTTTTGCTCTTTCATGATTTTCTTTTGCTTCTTAGGTGGCACCTTCGGTTGTTTTTTTGAAAACTCAACAAACATACTACGGTATTGCACACCAGCCTTTTTCTGGTACAGTATTCTTCTTAAAACCGAAAAGGCAGAGGAGTCAAATTACCACTTTTCGCGGTCACTGAGGAGAAACAATCAGGTTTCGAAATACCGGTATCTGACCAGGAGTTATATGTTAGTGAGCTTCCTCCCCATTGGAGATTGCCTCCCGCTTTAGAGACTATAAGCTTGCTGAAGGTTTATTTTGAGAAGCATTTATTATTCACCATTCACCCACTCTAGCACATACTGTCAGTTAGGCAGAATTATCTACCACTGCAGATATGAAGGCTTATCATTCCCCTATTTCTACAATCTAAGACATAAGAGCAAGCTTTGTTTGTAATTCAATATTTCTTGCAGTCATTGCAACAATAAGCTGCTCTGTAAGTTTCTGGAATGGTGCTCAGTACTTATCCTTGGAATTCATTAGTTTATTGCAATTTAGTCCCTTGTGGATTCGTTCCAAGAGCTGACCCTCAGCTCTTGTGTGTCTTTGGAGGTTTTCTTTTTTATATTTTCTACTTTTCACAAGAAAATGTAGCTTGTTTTGCTCTTTCATGATTTTCTTTTGCTTCTTAGGTGGCACCTTTGGTTTTTTTTTTTTTTTAAAAACTCAACAAACATACTACGGTATTACACACCAGCCTTTTTCTGGGATAGCATTCTTCTTAAAACCGAAAGGCAAAGGAGTTAAGTTACCACTTTCTGCGGTCACTGAGGAGAAACAATCAGGTTTCGAAATACCGGTATCTGACCAGAAGTTATATGTTAGTGAGTTTCCTCCCTATTGGAAAATGTCTCCTCCTTGGAGACTATAAGCTTGCTGAAGACTCATTTGAGAAGCATTTATCATTCCCCACTCGCTCTCTCAAGCACATACTGTTAGTTAGGCAGAATTAACTGCCACTCCAGATATGAAAGCTTATCTCCCACTATTAATTTTCTTCACTCTAAGACATAAGAGCATGTTTTCTTTTATAATTGAATATTTCTTGCAGTCTTTGCAACACACAAGCTGCTTTGTAAGTTGCTGGATTGGTGCTCAGTTACTTATCCTTGGAATTTATTAGTCAATTATAATTTAGTCCCTTGCGGATTCATTCCAAGAACTGGCCCACAGCACTTGTGTCTTTAGAAGTTCTCTTTTTATAGTTTCTACTTCCACTGGAATTTTATAATTCAATTTTTCTTGCAGTCATTGCAACAATAAGCTGCTCTGTAAGTTTCTGGAATGGTGCTCGGTACTTATCCTTGGAATTTATTAGTTTATTTTATATATATATATATATATATATATATATATATATATACAGATATAATATATATATATATATATATATATACATACATACCCAAAAGAAAACAAAGACACAAGAACAATAAGCTGTCGTGGTTATAAATGAAATTTTTCGGCTTTATTTGCCTTCTTCAGCACATGACATCCTCCCTGAGTGCCAGCAGGTAAGGTATATACATACACATACATATACACATATATGTACTTATATCATACATACGTATATATATATATGGCTCTGTAATATGTCCAAAGGGGCTGTTCTAGGCGATGTAACAGTTTCAGGGTGCTATAATCATACTTGTACTAGTATAACGTACAATGTCATAATCATTCGTAATTCATTCTCGGTCTGCTAACATCAGCGTATATGGGTGCCATCTGGAAAGAAAATCGTTATATACATTTTTTTTTTTTTTCGAGCAATGTATTCTTCAGTTTTATATCTGTATTTTAGCTTATTAGAATACTTGCAGTCTGGGTGATTCCTGTTCTGTTTTACACCGATATAAATAGTGTTTTGCAAATAATACAATAAAATGAATACATGGTCATATGTACATCTATATCGAATCAAACTATGGGCTAATGGTTCAGTTATCTGCAAATTAATTGCACACATGCATTTTTCATTCAACAAAACCACCGGCGTTTCCCCAAAAACGTTGTATGACTGTACAATACCAAAACATATGTGTAATACTGTCCTTAACAGAGGTACAGAAAATACAAACATCGCTGTTCAATATACCCATATTTTTTTTCAGCACAACATTAGTACCAAGACATCTGTGTATTATTCGTAACTGTAACCATTTCATTTTTATATCAGAAATTTTACTCAGATAAAGAAAACAGTTTTTTTCCAGTCATTTTCAACGTCCAGTTTAATATCCCAATTCGTACAGATTTTCAGGTGTGTATGATTATCTATAAAAATGTCATAATATAATCTTGACCCTTTACACAAACTGACGTTAACTTTTTGTAACTAACATACATGCACATTTAAACATTTATTAGTATTTTCAACTTTGATTTTTGTTTTTTTTGTATATATTCAATTATAGCTGCTTTAAAACAAAAGTGACAAAAACTTATTGTTTACATCATACTTTTGTTTAAATTGTTCGTAAGAAACAAACTGGCCATTGTCAAGCAAACAATGAGCAATACAATATAGCCCTTGTTGATATATGCTTTTCCCCAAATAGACTTTTCCCAACTTGTATTCTGTTTGTATAAAAGACTGGTTCTGCAAGGAGTTCATAAGAAGTCTCACAGTTAATTTTGTAGAAAAATGTTTTGTACGCCATAAATACCTCTGTCTGAAATACATTTGATTTACAGAAGGAAGAAAGTATTTCTGGTCCATATTTCTCAATATCGCTTAAAAGTGGAAAGTTAGATGTTGTAATAGTTTTCCATTTGTGGTGTGTAGTCTGAACTTTTTGGGGCCACGTCAATTTTAGGGAAGAAGCAAACGTTTTTAATTCTGGTGGTCCAAGACCACCGTTTTCGATACTTTTGTGGGCAGTTTTCTATTTATTTTGTCTAGCTTTTTTTATTCCACACAAATTTGTAACAGTTACTTTGTAAAGTCCGAAAAAAAGTGTCAGGTGGGTTAGGTAGTAACATAACATCCACAAATGGATGAGTTTTTGATAAAATAAGCGATTTTAAAACTGCCACTCTGCCCAAAGGAATAAGTTGCTTTCTCACCCAAATCTTGAACCAATGTTTCACGTCTGCTAATTTTTCAGAATAATTAATATCTGCACAGTTTTGCAAATCGTTGGTAAACCAGATTCGAAGAATTCAAAATTTTTGTGGGTCCACTCCATACCTAAATGGTCCATGCAACGAACAGCAGAATTTTTACAGCTCCCCCAACCAAACAGCACTAGTTTTTTTTCCAGGATTCATATATAACCCCGATATACGACCAAACATTTCCAGTACGTTATACATGTTTCAAATGATTTTTTTGTCACCTGCTAAAAGAAATGCCGTGTCATCTGCATACTGAGAAAGCTTATGTGTCAACTGTATCTATAACTATTCCACGTATGTTTACATTTTCTCGAATCATTAATGCTAGAATTTCAACACATAATAGGAATAATATATGGCGATAGTGGATCACCTTGTCTGCATCCGCGGTCTATTTCAAACCAACTAGAAACTTGACCATTAACAAGGACACATGAACTGATATTTTTATAGAATGTTTCAATCCATTTGCAGAAGCCTGGTTGAAATCCAAACACACTTTCAATACTTTAAACATAAAATCCCAGCTCACTGAATCGAATGTTTTCTCGAAGTCAATGTTTAATAAAAGCCCTGGTAAGTTGTGTTCTTCTAAATAGGCAATTGTGTCGTAAATGAGCCTGATGTTATCCCCTATGTATATCTATTATTAACGAAACCTGTTTGATCCTCATTGACGAGACCAGCTAACACGTTTTTTTAAATGGTTGGCTATACACGATGACCCTATTTTACATACAACATTTAACAACGAGATTGGTCTCCAGTTCTTCACAAAGTGTCTTGGCTTATCTCCCTTTGGTATACATACAATTAGCCCCTGTCTCTGAACACAAGAAAGCTCCCTCTTCTAAATCTGGCATTTAAAGCTCTGACAACAAAACCCCCTATTCTGCTCCAAAAACACTTAAAAAAATTCTGATGTGAAACCATCAGTACCAGGACTTTTGTTGTTTTTCATGTTCTTTAATGCTATACATGTCTCCTCCAGTGTGATTTCACCATCTAAATTATTTGCTTCGTCACGGTCTAAATGTGGAATCCCAAATTGCCAAATTGCTCCAGAGCTCGGAAGGCACTGTCGATAAAGGCCAGAAGATAAAGCAACGCAGAACTCAGATGCAGAGGGGAAAACCTCGGAAGAAAGGAAGTTATTTTTATATACAATGACGGTTCCGTCACCAAAGGTAAGTCAGACTGGGAATACACATTCAGCAAAATGGCCGAACTATCCAGAAAGACAATGGTACATACATTCCAACAACTTTAAGTCTAATAGTGAAGGTAAAAGCGGTGACACAAGCACTCCATTGGCTCTCATCCACAGACCATCTTAACAGTCAACAAGGCATTGACTCCATGAACGTACTTCAGAAAGTAGCGAGAGGAATAGGAAGCCCTGCTTGGCATGAAGTCATGTGCAGCCGTTCATTGGAGAGACTCATATGGATGCGCTGCCCATGACATGCAGGTGTCAAAGGAAATGAGAGAGCAAACACGCTGGCAGGCAAAGCAACGATAAGAACTGGATTACGGCTTGGCCGATTTGATGTGATGAGAAATCTGAAGAATCGCCTCAACAAACAAGAGTAAAGTAACCTCTTTCAGAGCTCAACATCAAGAGAGCAATGGTCGCAAATCCAGACTTACAGGACGAGCAATAAATATGACCGACGAAACATATATTATTGAAATAATCTCAAAGCCAACACTGCGAAGACTCCTAGAGATTGGAACAGACTCATACTGGGCCTTTCCAGTAACAGACACAAATGATCAAACACCCATGAACTGACGTAAGATTCTGAACTTCTCAGGGCCGCCAGTGTATACTGTAGACGTGAGGGCGCTGGTACGTGTGCATCTGTGGGGCGATGCAGGTGTATAAAGTGGAGAGTCCATCAATGTGTGTGTGTGTGTGTGTGTGTGTGTGTGTGTGTGTGTGTGTGTGTGTGTGTGTTGTTGTTGTTGTTGTTACTGTTCTTGTCTTGTTACTATTTCATCTTCTGAACATTTGTTTCCCATGATTAATCAAAAGTGCACACACACACACACACACACACACACACACACACACACACACACACACACACACACATGCATGCACACGTTCGAATCCCATCAGAAGTCATGTGGGTTTTTCTGCCCCGGCCAGCTCCTACCCAGAGTTGAGTTTGCTGCGGGACTCAGTTGGGAAGACTGGGACCACACAGTCGAGTTTCATCCACTTAATGGATGCGTTTCTGAGCGTGTTGCTCAAATTTCCTGACCAACACTGCAGGTGTCTGTATCTCTCGGGCCTGGTTGACGCCGGGATATATTATGAAAGGAAGCGTAGAGTACAGCCCTGTCATGTAATCTCAGACCGAAATGGAAATCCGTAGCATCATCTTAATCATCCTCATTCTCATCGATCAGCATAAAAAAAAAAAGTCTCAATTCTGTGTCCCTTCATGCCCTGCTCTCATGGTGACCTCAAATTCGATGTCCTCTCCACGTCTGTGGCCTTGGTTTGGTTCCGTCGGGGTCACCGGTATCGGCGAGTTCATGGGGGCTGTTGTTGGGACGGACGTGGTGGCGCCCTCCGGAGGGAGAGCTCACTCACACCAGCTCCGCGACTAAGCAATTGTTGTCGTCAGTAGGGGGCTTAGTAGGTGGTGTCCTGCGTATGTTAGATCAGAACAGGCGCCGCTGAACACCACTGAAGTGACTTGGCAGCAGTGCAGTGTCTCCTCCGGTGGGTTGCCTCTTGACGACTTGACATTGACTGCTCCCTGTGGACTGCCGGTGCCGGGGCTGTGGCGGGGCCGACCGGGCTGTGGCTGTGGATGGGGTGTCGGAATGAGCGGCGTGGATGCACTGCCTCTGAGGTGGCGCAGAGGTTGGGACAGCAAAAACAAAAAAAAAAAAAAAAAAAAAAAAAAAAAGAAAAAAAAAAAAAGGTACCCAATGTCTGACCAGGGCGTTGGGCTAATGCGTAGGTCAGACATCTGCTAATTCTTTGCCACGAGATCCTCTTCTTAAATTTTCATATCTTAGTCCTTAATACATTTATCCATTAGCTTTAAATAATGCACAGTATGGTCTCGAAACTTAGCAGATGTGATTTAGCATATATGAGCTAGTCCACACGCAGTGACAACTCCTTGATGAAACTGAAACTGTCTGTATAGATGTCTGTCTGTCTGTCTGTGTGAACATGTGTGTGTGTAAGGGTGGGCGTGCGTGCGCGTGTGTATGTGTATGTATGTGCGTGTGTGTAAAGGATAATGATATATATACAAAGAGACATATGAGAGGAGGGAGGGGAAGTGGATGTGAAGAGACAGGTTCACAGCTACACGGGGACACAGATTAAAAAAAAGACACCCTCTGAGACAGTTCACAATTATACTGGGATATACAGATTTAAAAAAAAAAAAAGAAAGAAAAAAGACACCACCTACATACATCACATGAAATTACATGTGCGTTAAAATGTATTCTAAACCCAAAAAATCTTCATCATCATCTTCATCATAATCATCACCATCACCATCATCATCATCAACATCATCATCATTGTATAAGACAAGGATCTTCATCATCATCTTTATCATAATCATCACTATCTTCACCACCATCATCATCATCATCATCATCATCATCATCACTATCATCGTCTTGTGTAAGACAATAATCTTCATCATCATCTTCATCATAGTCATTACTATCATCATCTTCATTACAATCTACACCATCATCATCATTGTGTAAGATAATAAGCTTCATCATCTTCATCACAATCATCACCATTATCATCTTCATCGACCATCACCAACATCATCTTCATCATGACCATCATCATCATCGTTGTAAAGGCAATAATCTTCATCATCGTCATCTTTATCATGATCATCATCATTGTACAAGACAATCTTCATCATCATCTTCATAATCATCTTCATTATTATCTTCATCACAGTCATCACCATCATCATCTTCATCATCATCACTGTATAAGCATTTAAAAAGGAGGGAAGGAAGACAGAAAGAAAGAAAGGAATGAAGAAAGGGGAGGACAGAAGAAAGGAAGACAGAAGGTCAGAGAAAGAGTGAAAGAATCAAAAAGAAAGAAAGATAGCAAAAGACCAAAGGAAAGACAGAAATGTATATGAAAGGGAGAAAAGAGGGGTGAAAAGAGAAATAGAGAAATAAACAAACAAACGAAAGAAAGAAGTATACATACCACATGCACAAGCAATGAGAAGAGCCATTAGCATCCAAAGTCGTGTCCCAGCAAACATTCTTAGGTCTGTCACTGATGTTGCTGCAACAGCTGCTAAAACAAGAATGACTGCTGATGCTGCATTGCTATATACTGAAACTAGTGTGCATTTGTTCACTATGCTTACAGCACAGCTCGTCCTTGCTTTCAGAAAGGAATGCACTGCTGGAAGTGTTTAGTACTCTGATTTCTTTTTTTTTCTGTATGTGACTGTCCGTTCCGGGGTGAACGTAAACATAACATGACAAAAATTCAGACGCTTAATAGTTTCAAAAGACAGATTTGCAAAGAACAGCAACAACAACAACAACAACAATACAACAAAGGCGTCGATAGTCCTACTACTGCTGCTGCTACTAATACTACTACTACTGCTACTACTACTACTGCTACTGCTGAAAGTGTCGAAAGAAATTGGTACACTAATAATAGTATTACACTACCACCACCATCACCACCACCACTACCACTACTACTGCTGCTGCTGCTGCTGCTACTTTTGTACATTTCTTGCCCTCAATCTTTCCTAGTCTGTAACCAGTCTAAGTACTTAAAACATCCAGTCAAACGGTAACCCCACACACAGAGCTATATCTATTTCATTTCCGGTCACACACACACAGCTCTGCGCGCACGCGCGCGCGCGCGCGCGCGCGCGCGCACACACACACACACACACACACACACACACACACACACACACACACACACACGCACGCACGCACGCACGCACACACACACACACACAGAGTTATCACCACTCTAACGGGAATGCCAATAATCACGGCAATGTAAAGGATAATGACAGCCATGTGAATGATTCTGAAAATTGCTTCCTTCCACCGATTATCGACCTTCTTCCGGAAAGTCGTAAGGGAAGCGGGCAGTCACAACAATTAATCATTGAAAAGGAGAGCATCATTTGTTCCCATGGTGAAACACATCCCATGCTCACAACTCCGAACCAATACTGCTTCGTACGATCCGTTTATCACAGATGTAGCCACGAGGCACACAGAAAGAAAGAAAAGTTCTCCATAAAAAGAAATTTCAAGCTTGTTCATGTAAGTCGAGCTGATTTGTTTATGCATCAGCAAGGACTGGAAAAAAATGAACGTGCACGAAGCTTGTTTACCCTGAATATTATAGATGCACTAATAATAGTATTACACTACTACCACCACCATCACCACCACCACTGCCACTACTACTAGCAAAAGACCAAAGGAAAGACAGAAATTTATATGAAAGGAAGGAAAGAGGGGTGAAAAGGGAAACAGAGAAACAAGCAAACAAAAACGAAAGAAAGGTGCACTGTGTTGGCATGAAACTGTCACCATATGTCTGTTGTTGAATAGTTTTCTTACCGTGTAAGTGCGTGCTGTGGAAGAAAAAAACATATTATCCAGTCTTTTAATGGACGGTAAAATTGCCAGATCTGAAATCTTACTCAAAAAGAAACTTTAAAATCAAATGATCCTATTGATTAAAACGATGAAAACATTTGGAAAAAAAAAAAAAAAAAAAAAAAAAAAAAAAAAAAAAAAAAAAAAAAAAAAATGCCATTCAAAGACAACTTCTTTCCGTCAGATGTTAGGGCCAAAATTGCTAAGTATGCCAGCTTGTGTGTTTATTCAGGGTATTTTCCAGTTGAATTCACTTTAATCTTTAGCGGAAATAAAGCACTACGAAAGGAAGCCATGTCTAAAGGCAAGCAACTATACAGTTTCTCAATAAACATCTTCTGTCAATATGTTTGCTTCGAAGCAATTGAAGACTGCGGTTGCAACTGGTTCCGAAGGTCGTACAGTAGGTAGTTTCTATTTCAGTATGGCAAGACCTGAGACCATT
>JADBJO010001486.1:117500-145000 GCA_016801955.1 Conus betulinus | reverse complement strand
GAGCTGGGAGAAGGTAGTATTGTGGACTGGATAACCCTCCCTGATTCCAGGAAAAGTAATCGTGATGCTGATACGGTCCCTAGTTCTGATGTTCATCTTCATACTGTGCTGCTCCTCTTGTTTCATGAGCAACACCTGTCTGTCTGGGTTAGCAGGACTGCGTTCGCCTGTCTCCGTTCCCTGCATTGTGAGTTGCTTGGGAATGCTCTGGGTGTGGGCTAGACGCCCATTCAGGTGTGTTGATTCCCCGTCAAACTCGGTCCCTGTAAGTCTCTTGTGCAGATTTCGGAAAGTGTGGGCTATCTTCTTGACAATTGACTTGGGAATCAGTTTGGTGGCTTGCTGCCGAGTTCCACTGGTTCATGTTCCAACGATTTATAAGATTGTCTTGTGTCTTTTCTATGCTGTCCACCTTCCACGTGAAGCCTGCTATAATAAAAGTGCGCTATTTTCCCTTCACCGCATAGTTGTTGGAGCCTTTCGCGTTGGTGTGGTGACAAATCAGCTGACACTCTGACGCCCCACTGCGGAAGATTGTTTCAGTTTATAGTCTCTAAGCATGCGCAGTAGGCTATGTGGTATACGTTCTGGAAGATCACTATTAAAGATCTCCGTGATGATTTATTTTTTGCCCTTGACCGATTCTTTGTGTATGCTCAAAGTCGCTGTTTTTCCAAGCCTGTCTCGTTGAATGAGTATTCAAGGTCGCAGGACTTTCGTTGATGCGAGTAAAACCTTCTGGATTCCTCTCATAATGTCCAGACGATCCAACTTGTCAATGCGCTCATGAACAAAAACGCTGTCTTGTTGGAGTTTATTATTATCGATCTATTGTCCTGAATGTTCACCTTCATCCAGTTCATCTTCAATTTTCCCCAGGGAGCCCTCAAGACTGTGGAAGTGATCAAATAATTGTCTGCTAAAACTTGCTTTTTGCATGTGCACACTGGAGGATTTGTGACAGTTCAAGATTTGATGTCGCTGCGAGAGCAAAAGTTTCACCATCCATAGGCCCAGGATTGAGTTCAACCTCGTTGCACTGCTTCAGCACAACAACGAATAGACAGTAGAGAGCAGCAAGACTAATGCACATGAACCATGAGAACAGCTCACTTTTTACACACTGTTTCATGCGCCTGTGGCCACTACGACTCTCTTTTTTTTTTTCTTCTCTGATTTCTTTCTGTATGTCTGTTATCAAGATTACGCAAGAGCTATACTGAACGATTTCAAGAACTTCTGTTGGAAAGATGGTATTATCTAGGACAAACCCATACAATGTCAGTGCTGATTCGTGCTGTCAGTGAAAATACACGGGTAGACAGCATTCGTTCAGTAAGGGTACGCAAATCAACTGAACTGATTGTCAAGATCCTGGTGAAAAGATGACGTGTCACCGACCCAAAGACAACCAGCTTATTTTTGATGCAGTTCCAAGGTGAGGACTTATAATGTGGATTCATAGTGCGAATCCATGGAGCGGGTCTACGGTGCGGATCTATGGTGTGGATTCATAATGCGGATCTATGGTGTGTTTCTATGGGGTGGATCCACGGTGCGGATCTATGGTGTGGATTCATAGTACGGATCTATGGTGTGTGTCTTTGGGGTGGATCTACAGTGCGGATTCATAGTGCGGATCTGTGGTGTGGGTGTGGATTCATAGTGCGGATCTATAGTGTGGATCTATGGGTTGGATTATGGTGCGGATCTACGGCGTAGGTGTTTGGTATGGATCTGGGGTGATCCGGATTAAAAAAGCACATCCGGATCCGCTCGTCCTGGGCCAAGGTATCCACTCTTTCCAGTACCCTAGCCTTTCGTCTACACACACACACACACACACACACACACACACACACACACACACACGAGCGCGTGCGCGCACGCACGCACGCACAGAGAGAGAGAGAGAGAGAGAGAGAGAGAGAGAGAGAGAGAGAGAGAGAGAGAGAGAGAGAGAGAGTCAGCTAGCCTTTTTAACGGATGCACATAACGCTGAATGAAGTCATTTTAGTCTGAAACGACATAACTATTTCGTCCTTGGATATTTAAGGCAACAGACACGTGCGTTCACGCTGTGCTGTTACGGAAGAGAGACAACTGTTTAGTTTTCAGCAACAGCCAACAGTCTTTTCGTATGCAGTTACGACCCTTGCATCCCAAATCCTCGACACCAGAGAAGTGTAGAGAACAAGCCATCGTGTTTGTTCGTCACTTGGTATCTGTAAGACTCTCTCTCTCTCTCTCTCTCTCTCTCTCATATGCTAGCGCACGCGCGTGCACACCCCCTCCCCTCCCCTCCCCTCCCCCCCACACACACGTACACACACACACACACACACACGCACACGCAAGCATGCTCACTCACTCGCACTCTCTCTCTCTCTCTCTCTCTCTCTCCGCGGGGAGGGGTGGAGGTGTCACTTCCGACTTGCATAGAGTAAACAGTTGGTAACAGGAGCTCCGATATTTTAGTTTGATTTTGTGATCTGCACTCATTGTATGGTTGTGGGGGCTTGTGTTAGCAGCGATATGCCAGCAACACCGTCAAGTTTTCGGTCAGTTTGACGGAGGTTTCTACCTGTTTTTCCTTCGTTCATGTATTTTCGTGTTGTCGAAAAAGGCTGTAGTGTATTGTTGGACATTGAAGATTCGGAAGTGACAAGACGGTGCAATAGTAGGTTTGCTCCTCTCTCTTACCTTCTGCGGACTTTTGCTACAGAGATGTGGTGACGTAGAACTGATCCACGGACTTACTTCCAACGTCAAGGCGGATAGCCTGCGGCAAATGAGACTGAAGCGTGCTAGGGAGACCTCAGCTACACCCAGCCCCTCCCCTGGTCGCGCTTGTCCTGAGCTAACCCTAAAGGATGTCATGTCGTGCATGCAGAACCTGAATATAAAGTCTGATGGGCTTAAAAAGTGATTCTGAAGGTATTAAAAGGGACATGAAAGAGTTGACAGGAACGTGTGTAGGGCTCATACCTCTGGTGGGGTTTTGTGGCGATGTCTTGTCTTTGAGACATGAAATGTTTGAACCAAAACGTGAAAATGAGAAGTTGAAGGAACGGAATGTTTGGTTGGCTGAGAAAGTTCCGCAATTTAGAGCTTAATGCCCGATGAATTAAAGGGTCGGTCAAAAAGGAACGTGATAATCCACGGCATCACAAGAAGGGAAAGTGAAACCAGGCAGGAGTGTGCGGAATTAGTGCAGGATCTCATCACCGATAAACTCGAGTAGTCCAGTGATATTCGTTTTGACAGATTTCATCGGAAAGAAGCGAGACTCGCCCATTATAGGCTGTTGCACATTTTACAAGAATAAGTAAAGGCTGCCGGGTGCCAGGTACAAACTGCAAGGAACACAGGAACACAGGTACATGTAGGGGAGGATTTCATCAGCGAGTGAGAGAAATCAGGAGAAAACTCGTTCCACACTTGAAGGCTGCTAAAAATGCAAACAAGTTTCTATGGCTTTTGATCACCTCATAACTGAAAATGAGAAATATTTGGATGAAGATGATAAGCTTAAACACGTCACTTAGAGAAACGGCGGACCTAATCATGTATATGTAACTACATTGAAACTGCTTATAGATAAAATTAGAAAAAAAAGATAAACGCAGGAGAGGGTAAAAATCAAAGTAAGTCACCGATAGATCATCAGTCCTCTGAGATAATTCAGGTGGAAGCAGAGCGTGGGCTTGTGACACAGTTGGATGGGTTGGTACTTAAATGTTGAATTCTTCCTCATTTTTTATATGGTTTTTGAGAAAGGGATGTTTCGGGAAAATGGACACAGTTAGCAATCATACCATTATTGAAAAAAAGGGCGCGTTTGATGATTTTGGCAATTGAAGAGGTATATTGTTGTCATGCACCCCAGTCAAGAGGAGTGCGCCAAATAAATGAAGGGACAACGTAGAACGTTATTGTTAATCATTTAACTATACTTGAGTCTTCTAGGATTGAACTGTAGTGAAAAGGGTTTGTCGCTGATCGATTTTACCTGAACGTCGCTCAAGGATTTGTAATGGAAATGGAATTTATTCAGACAGGCCACAGCCCGTTCTGAAGGGGGATCACATCCAAAAACATAGCATACCAAATATAATAACAAGAACAAAATAGTACACAATTACATGAAGTACGATTTACCACATAGGTGCATAATGTGTAATATACTGATTCAAATATTAACTTCATATTAGGATAGCAATGTTCATATAACATCGGCGTTTCAGTACATTTGTTAACTAAACACAACAGCTCGTCTCTTAGAGGCTCTATACAAATACATACACACAAATACCTCAAAATACCTTGATTTTTATTCGTCATCAGTAGTGTCACAGGAAATTGACATGGATTTGCATAGTATTTAAATGGAATATATGCCTGCCGTAGTTCACTGAGAGCAGGACACCAGAACAAAAAGTGTATTTCGTCATTGCCCTTTCACATAGTGGGCATATCAGACTGTTGCCAGAAACTGCTTTATATCGTTGACGATGGACTGCTATGTCTAAAATACCAAATCCGAACTTTCGTCATGCAATTTTTAATATATCTGTCAATATCAAGTTAAGACACATTTCGCAATTTTGGAATAATTTAAATGTTCTTACCATGAAAACCTATCATTTTCCTGAATATGTTCATGCTAGTTTTGCCATCTATTATCAATGAGTCTTCGACGAAATACTTTCATAAAAATTTTTTCACATTTTCTACACCCTGGTTCAGCTATACAAACCCAAAAAACATTCAAAAATAGTATATTACGAAAATCTGAAGCCCACGTGGTTTTTTTACCACATGACTAACCAAAACAACATTTTATAAGCTTTCAAAGGTAACCTGTTATCATTCATACGTAATATCTTTAGCCAGTATCCAATACACTGCACACGCGAATTTATCTAAATAGGACAACGTCCGGTATATCCATAGTCTAAATCATTAGTGTTTTGATAAATCATTAGGTGTTTTGATATGGACTCCTAAAATGTTTTTTTGATATGGACTCCTAAAATCTTTTTAGGGCATAAAAATGAACTTTTTCAACGTGAACAGCAGCAACATCCAATCCCCAGAGTTCTGCACCATAGAGAGCAATGGGTTGCAGCTGAGTATCAAAAATCTTTAATAATACTTTAAGTTACTCATCATTCAGTATGTACAATCATTGCAAAATGAAACACGACGCATTTCTCGCCCTGCTTGCGAGATCTTTACGAGTAGTCATGAAATTAAGTCGGGTAGAAAAATAAATACCAAGATATTTATAACAATTAACAGCAGTCATTTCTCCCTGCTAAAAGACCATCTTTCTCTTGCCGCATGGTACACTCCTTTTCTAAATATAACAATATTGCTCTTTCTCATATATACCTTTAGTTGGAGCCTAGATGCTGCATTACCTATATTGCTCAACTGGGTGTGAAAGCCAACTGGGGTTTCCGATAGTAAAGCTATATCATCTGCTCATAACAAAAATAAAAAATTCAACTGTATCTGGACACAATGTTGCACCATGTCTTCCCTTCTCTATAATTTCTTGAGCTAATTCGTTGATAAGTAAGGAAAGTAAAACAGGACTACATGCATCTCCTTGCTTTACACCTTTTGTACAAATTATGTAGTCTGTAAAATCTCCACCACACCTAACTCTTGCTTTTACACAATCATACATGCTCCTAATACATTGGTGTGTCTTACCCTTTATTCAATTCTTCTGAAGTATTGGCCAAAGTAACGTTCTAGATACTGAATCAAATGCCTTTTCGAAATCAATAAAGGCTACGTAAAGTTTGCGATTCCATGAAAACTGCTTCTGTATAATTGCCAAGAGTGTAAACATTGGTCGAAAGTTGAATAACCTTTCTTAAAGCCCGCTTGCCACTCAGCTGTACTATTATTATGTTCGACCCACTCTTGTAATCTACAGTTAATTATAGAACTATATAACTTACTACTTATATCACAAAGTGATATGCCCCTGTAATTGCTTGAGTCATTGATTTCACCTTTCTTGAATAATGGCAATATAATCGATTCTGTCCACTTTAAAGGATATATCCTTTTGTCAAAAAGGGCATTGATAAATCTGATAAAAAGAAGTCAACTACAACATTTCCAGCATTTTTAATCATTCACAAATTATACCATCAGGGCCTGCAGCTTTTCTGTTCGTGAATTTTTTAACTGCAGAGAATATTTCTAATCTGAGATCGGTCGGTCGAGGTAAACCTGCTTCGCGATCAGTATCAAGAAAAGTTCCTTCTTCATCTACCTGTTCTGCCTCTTCTTTCGTATCTTTTTCAAGATGTTTTTTGAAATGCTGATACCAATTATCGACAGAAACATTATTAAGCATATTACTTTTTCTGACCGATATTTTGCGCATATGCTTCTATAAACTCTTCCTGATCTTTTACTGTGTTGACCAAATTGTGCAGTAAAGTCGAATTATACTCTTTCTTTCCTCTTTAAAAAAGTTCTTATACTCCCTTCGAGTTTTACAATCGACGTGTCTGTCTTTATTGTCTAAGGTCTTTCTAGATATTCTTAGAAGTTGTTTACACGTGTTTCTTGGTCTTATAACATTCATGGTCAAACCAGTCACCATTATTTGAAACGTGATCTACTCGTATGTGGTTCCTCATGCACTGTGCCTGTTCTTTTATGCAAGCATTAAATGTATTTAAAGCGGAATTAACATCATCATCGATTAGGCTATAGCTTTCTCCAGCATTAATAATGCATGTTGGCTACTTATTAGATCATGGAAAGTATAAGCATATTCATCCTGCCATGTATACTTATCAATAAGTTGTGTGTTTTGTTTCTTTGTATGCCTTTCCCAATTCTTGCATCAAGGAATAAGTTTATATTGGGTACCAGAGGCAGATGGTCAGACTCAATAGTTCATTCACACACATAGACTGCTCGATTGATTAACGAGAGTAAACATGTCACTGGACGTTATAAAATAATCATTCACACTTTTCCCTGTCTCTGAAATGTACGTGAAGCGACCTTGGCGATCGATCGCCGTCAAACACACCATTTAAAATGCACAGATCTAATGCAGTACACATGTTTAACAACAGCTTGCCATACCTGTTCTATGCCTTGTCTTCAGAACACCTGTTAACAAAGGTTCGTTGTGTAAAACTGAAGGACATTTTTCTGTTGTAAATTCTTGACAAATGTTAGAAATTCTGCTATTTAAATCTCCAGCCAGAAGTAAATACATATCGGGCATGCTGAGCAAAACGTCAGAAAGGTAGTTTTCTAGATCACTAATGCCGTTATCAATATCATAGACTGCATTGTATGGTGAATTTTCCGGTGGTAACTCTTCTACAAAGGGTAAACATTCCATTTTGATAAGACATACGACTCCCCAGACTCCTAAGTTTTCTAAACTGAAAAGCAGGTTTACAGAAAACTTTATGATTATTGAATACGCTTGAGTGTAAATTTTCAACAAACGTTTCTATTAAACAAACAAAGTCAAAAGACGGTATGTATGAAACAAATGTTTTATCAGATAACTTAGACAGCAAGCCATTCACATTCCAGTTCAAAAATGATACATGTTTTCCGTTCGTACAAGTTACATTCACATCACAGTGGTTTTCTGCAAATTCATCCTGATCATTCAAAATCACAATTTCTGTTCTATCATCAGACACCACATGAACTTGTTCATTTTAAAGACAATGGCACAAAACTGGGTGTCCGAATATCTTTACATGAGGAAAAACCATCTTTCCACGTGAAGGACGAATCATTTTCTTCGTCTCTTAAAGTATGTACACCAACTTCGGAAGGGACGCTTTCATTCGATATTGGAGAGATGACTTGTTCTTATTTCCGTTTTGGTGATGTACAGATGCTATCAGAAAACTCAAAAACAAGAAATCCCCAGACAAAGATGGAGTCTGCAACGAAGTGATCAAGCACCTTGGGCTCTCTGCCAAAAAGGAACTGCTTGAGCTCTTCAACCTGCCATGGAAGTCAGGTATATTCCCCTTGGCTTGGAAGGAAGCTGTCATCTACCCAGTCCTCAAGAAAGAAAAAAAACAAACAAACAAAAAAAAACAGCTACAGGCCAATCAGCCTGCTCAGCTGCCTTGGCAAGACCCTCGAGCGCATGGTCAACAAACGACTAATGTGGCATTTGGAAACCAACAACCTGATCACCAAAGACAGATAGCCTTCAGAGAGAAAAAAAAAAGGAATACTGAAGACTAGCTCATTCACCTGGCACAGTCCTTAGAAAATGCCTTTCAGGAGAAAAAAGGTCAATGCAACCTTTCTTGACCTGTCAAAAGCTTTTGACAAGGTATGGAAAGAAGACCTCCTCATGAAACTACTTAAGTCAGGAATTGCTGGATGCATGTTCGGCTGGATCAAGAGCTTCCTGTGCCACAGATCTGCTAGAGTAAAGCTCGACGGCAACCTGAGCAGCAGAGTAAAGATCAGAGAGGGGGTCCCACAGGGAGGTGCCATCTCTCCCATTCTCTTTGTTGTTTTCATAAACGACATCACTCAAGGCTCTCCAGACATATCTCCAGAGCCCTGCATACTGACGATTTTGCAATGTGGAACGTCTCAGAGTCCATTGCAACTGCAACGTTTAGGATGCAAGATGCCCTCAACAACACCTCCAATTGGGCGACAGACTGGTGTGGCACCATCAACAGTCTGAAGACAGTGGCCACCTGCTTCTCCCTTTCCAACACCTGAGAGAAATTCAGTCTGACTGTCAACAACCAACAGATCCCACAAGATGACCCTCCTACTTACCTGGAATCAAACTCGACAAGAGGATCACATGGAATCACCACATCAAGGAGATGGAGAAGAAGAGCCACAAGACAAGACGACTATCCATCATGAAGAAACTGGCTGACACCAAATGGGGAGCCAGCAGCCGCATCCTCAGACAGGTATACACAGGCAACATCCGACCAGTGATGGAGTACGGATCAGCAGCATGGGCCACAGCTGCCAAGAGTAACACCAGCAGACTGGCCAAAAATTCAAAAGCTGGTTTACGACTCATCACTGGAGGGCTAAAAAACAACACCTATCAACGCCCTCGAATCCACATCAAGACTCCCTTCACATGACATCAGACGAGAAGAGAGGGTCCTCACCCAGCATAAAAAGCTGCAAAGACTGCCCTCTCACGCAACCTACCAACTCATGCAGAAGCATACAAAAAAAAAAAAAAAATGACTGAAAAGAAGCAGCTTCAATCACCGGGCAAAGGAACTGATGAGGACCCACAGTGACATCCTACCAAGCACTCTTGAAGAAAGAAAGATGCTCCATGTCGCAGAAGAGTGGAGCACCACAGACCACGTTACCCTCGTTACTGACATTCCAGGCGTTACCAAGAAAGGAGACCAACCTGACAACATCCTCAGGTCCCCTGACACTGGAAATGCTGCATTCAGAATACAACGCCTCTGTGTGAACCCACATCTGCACGGATGGATCTGCCGATGCAGCTGTAAAAAAATGGAGGAAATGAGATCCTCATCTGCCGCCCTGATGGACGAACCCTGTCAAGGTCTTTGCCTGCTGGATGAAGATCAACAAAACTACAGGGCTGAACTTATTGCTCTAAGTGAAGCTGCCAGACTCATTAGGGCAGAACAATACTAGCCTTCACACATCGTTTTCCTAACAGACTGTAAATCAGCTATCCAGAATTTACAGTCCACCAGTGAGAAGCTGGAAAGACAGACAGTGCAACAGCTTAAAGATCTGTCACAAAGAGCGCAGGTGACTGTCCAGTGGATCTGCGGCCTGGCAGGAAATGAGAAGGCAGACAGTCTTGCCAAATGTGGCAGCAGGCTTAAGCAGACAAACCCGTCCATCTCCTATAGGGAGACCAAAACTGTCATCAAAAGCCAGTACAAAAGACTCTGAGAAGAAGAACACAAACACCCATCTGATGATCAGCTGCCCCAACTACAGCGACACGAACAGACTACAATCTTCAGACTACGAACTGGTCACTGCCGTCTGCGAGCCATTTTCCATCGTATTGGGCTATCGCACACACCTGGCTGCCCTTGTGAGACAGGTCCACAATCCCCCGAGCACATTCTTCAGTCCTGCCCCCTTTACCAGGATGCACAGATACAGCGCTGGCCACACGCAGCCACGCTTGCGGCAAAGCTTTGGGGCACAATGGAGGATCTGAAGACAACAGCAGCCTTCATCCAACAAACTGGTTTGGAAATATGAGTCATGATTCTGGAACGCAGAAGAAGAAGAAGAAGAAGAAGATTATGTACATGAACACTGGAGCAGAAACATTCATTCGATGATGAAATCAAAGCATTTTTCATTCACGCGTTTCATTCACTCTACAACATAAGCATTTATTCAGTGAAGAAGATAGTTTGTTCTCAGCCCCTCTTTCGTTACATACACAAACTTTAGAAGACAAACAAGCATCAAACACCAACGAAACACATTTTCATCCAGGCTTTCATTATGTGCATGAAACACAAATTCGATGTGTTGCCAGGTACACATTTAATGGCCACCGTAAAGACATCTGAATGTGTTTGTTTGAACGACACATTGCGCGCGCAGTTTCTGTCGTGAACTTCACAGCTAACAAGGGACGTTGACACAGCTGTGTCACCCGTCCCAATCCGAATTGCACGTGCTGTGCCATCCTTCCATTCTCATGTACACGGTGCTACACTTGTTTCTGTACCCTCCGCGTCTTTATTTAGGTACTGATTTGATGAGTTTCGATGTTACTCTAACAGGCCAGCCATACTTCTAGGTAGACAGTTTTTGCACTCCCAGTTCTCTAGTTCTCCCATAGAACAGGGAGTACTTTAGAATGGGAACGAAGAATGCTGTGTGTGTGTGTGTGTGTGTGTGTGTGTGTGTGTGTGCGTGCGTGTGTGTGTGTGTGTGTGTGTGTGTGTGTGTGTGTGTGTGTGTGTGTGTGTGTGTGTGTGTCCGTCCATGGTCAAAATGTGTCCCACTCGCTCCCGACAAAAATACTAGGTCAATCTTTCTGAAAATTTGTAGGTATGTTCATTATGGGTCACGGATAATGCTCGACGTTTTAGTTTACCGTTATAGCCGGTACTAACGGCTGTAACGGCCTGTAACGGTTTTTCTTCTTCATGGAATATCTCAGAAAAGTACTCGGCCAATCTTTGTGAAAATTAGCATGTATGTTCATTATGGGTCACGGATGATGCTCAATGTTTTAGTTTACCCCGTTATAGCCGTTACTAACGGCTGTAACGGTTTTTTTTTTTTCATGGAATATCTCAGACAGTACTTGGCCGATCTTTGTGAAAATTTGTAGGTATGTTCATTATGGGTCACGAATAATGCCCGATGTTTTAGTTTACCGTTCATAGCCGTTCCTAATGACTGTAACGGCCTGTAACGTTTTTTTTCTTCTCCATGGAATATCTCCGAAAGTACTCGGCCGATCTTTGTGAAAGTTAGCAGGTATGTTCATTATGGGTCACGAATAATGCCCGATGTTTTAGTTTACCGTTCATAGCCGTTACTAACGGCTGTGACGGCCTGTAACGGTTTTTTTTATTTATGGAATATCTCAGAAAGCACTTGGCTGATCTTTGTGAAAATGAGCAGATATGTTCATTATGGGTTACGGACGATGCCAATGTTTTAGTTTACTAACGGCTATGATAGCCCCTAATGGTTTTTGTTCTTCATGGAATATCTCAGAAAGTATGTGGCCGATATTTCTGAAAATATGTAGGTATGTTCATCATACGTCACAGATGATGGCCGATGTTTACCAGAATAGCCATTACTTACTGTTACACCAGCCCAAGACAGTATTTCCTCTTTATGGAATATCTCACGCGTGTTCAGGATAAACTGGGAGTACGTTTATATGCTTTGCATCTTGTAGATTACTGTCTTGGTCAAGGTAATACCTTTTCTCTTCAATCACCAGGTGATCAAAGATGATTGACACCTGTTTATTTTCTTTTCTTGCGTCTTTCAGAGGAGGGACAAGTTTCTTTTACGAATTTCTCTCACTCGGTGGGAGAAATCTCCGACGACAAATACATTTGTACCTCTCAGCTTGTGCCTGGCACCCAGAATTGATTCCTTATCCTAAAAAAAAAATGTACAGCAACCAATGATTGGAGAGTCATGTTTCGCATTCAACCTGTGGAGCCTGTCAAATTGTATGTCTCTCGCCAGTTCTAACTTATCAGCTAGCAAATCATGCACAAGGCCCGTGCAGTCCTGCCTGGTTTCCCGTTCTTTCCTGGGGATGCCATGAAATATCACATTGTTTCGCTTAGAGCGACATTCTAAGTCATCTGTCTTTTGTTCAAGTTTCAACACTTGTTTCAATCAGTCTGTCGTTCTGTGCCTTCAGGTTTTTTTCATTATCACGCCTGAGATCAGCGACCTCCTTTGTCAGATAGAAACATCATCATGCAGTCCTGCATACATTTCCTTCATGTCCCTCCTGTCAGCTTTCATGTCATCGAACTTACAATTCAGGTCCTGTATGGAAGACAGCACATCACGGAGACTGTGTTCTGTAGACATCCGGGAGGGAGGGAGGTGGATGCCGGTGACCCACCGCTGGCGCTGTTCTGTCTGGGCCGCCCCAGACTGTCTGCTGCTTTGTTGCCAGAAGCACGTCCCGGGGTTCAGCTCAACGTCATCGCAACGCTAGAGTAAAAGTCCGTGGAATAACAGAGAGAGGATCAGAGAGAGGTGACACCGCATTGCCATGTATGAATTCTCAATGTCCGAAAGAGAAAGCGGCTTTTCCCAAACACGTTGGTGCATGAAAGCAAAAAATACAGACACAAAACCCACCGCAAACAGCACGAAAAACAAGAGGTACTGCAGGCGTGATGTTGGTCGTACAGTATCTTTTCATAAGAATGTCTGTAGACAACACAAATTCAGTTCGATCTCAGAGCTCCAGCTTCTTGATGTTTACATTCTGCGTGCAGAACAACAAAAATCTCAAGCTTATTTGTATTGTCGAACTTGCGTTAGCGAGTTTTGTGCAGACAGCACGGTAAGTTTTGATGGGCGAACAAGTCTGGTAATTCTATCAAAAAAGAAAAAAAAAAAAATTGAACTTCAAAATGATTTCCAAATTGTACCTCGTTCGCACATCAGATAGGTAAGTGTTCGCTACTGGAATGAGAACATCGTTGGTGAGTATGATCTTATTCATTTACTGTAATATAAATTTCTTGTCTGTTTTCAGATGAGAACCCTTTTCTAGAAGAAAAGAAACACCCGAAGGTGCTGGGGAGGACCCAGAGAAGCACTGTCTTCACCCGCCTTTTGAGCAGTCCTGTACCACCCTTGGAGGCCTGCGCTGTGTTGACGATGGGAACTGGCACGCGCAGGACGCTCCATTAAGATATCAAGGGACATAGCTGCTCCTGAACAGAGGTAAATCAGATTACAGGATGCAACTCATAACAGCCTTAAAATAGTAACGCCATAGGTGTACCAGCCTGTATTTCATGACTGCAGAGACTACCGGCAATGACACCACCCGCCAGCTGCCGAGCACACCCCACAGACCCAACCACCCCTGTCCACAGACAGATGAAGACAGTGCCACTCCAGACACGGCCAAGCTTTCGCAATACGGTCTAATGTGCCCTCAAGAGAGAATACAAAGTTGTAGTCTTTCCCACTGTCAACAGGACTTTCCCTGTGGTCAGTGGGTCTTTCCTCACCGTCACTGGACCTTTCTCCAGGGTCAGCCTAGTTAAGGCAAAGAAGAAAAAAAAAACACCTGAAGGTGCTGGAGGACCCAGAGAAGCACTGTCTTCACCCGCCTTTGAGCAGTCCTGTACCACCCTTGGAGGCCTGCGCTGTGTTGACGATGGGAACAGGCACGCGCAGAACACCCCATTAAGATATCAAGGGACATAACTGCTCCTGAACAGAGGTAAATCAGATTACAGGATGCAACTCATAACAGCCTTAAAATAGTATCCCCATGGGTGTACCAGTCCGTATTTCATGACTGCAGAGCCCACCGGCAAAGACACCACCCCCAGCTGCCGAGCACACCCCACAGATCCAACCAGATGAGAAGCCCACAGACCCACCAGATGGGAACCCTTTTCTATGATTAGGTAATCAGAGTTACGCCGGTCACGAGGCTTGTAAAACTGAGGTGTCAGACAAGACTGACACAAATACTCCTGTGAACTTGGATGAACCTTATAATTACGCTCTGGAGGAAATGAGAATACAGACGGGTTAGAGGGTTTTACTTTAATGAAAAATATCTTGTAAACGTGAAACATGTCTTTCCAAAACAAATAAACGTGCAATTCGGTCCGAGTTTAACTAGTTTCTGTACGGTCGGGTATTAAAAAAAAAAGTTGCAATCCTTTACCCTCTATGATTTGTTGTCCTTAGTTTCTTATCCATCCTAATTTCAAGGCTTCCATAAAAAAGTTTAAATCTGGAAATCCAATGCCACCCTTACCAATTCTTTAACGTGCAATCTTTACTAATTCTGTCTTGTTTATTATTCCATACCAACTTTAGACAAAGAACACGCAATGCCTCCAAGAATTCGTCCAGTGGGTTCGGCAGAAGTGTCCATAAATGTACGATTTTAGATAGTTTTAAAAAAATTCAAAATTACTGTTCTTCCAAGTGGCGTTAGAATTCTTTTGACCCAAACTTTGTATAACTGTTTTATTTCTGAGAACTTTTCAGTAAAATCCATATCTGTGCAGTCTGTGGGCTCTGCTGTGAGCCATATTCGAAATATCTTGAATTTCAGAGGATTCTGTTCCATCCTGAGATTTGGCATATACTTCTTTGTTGACTTTGTTTCTCGTCCTAGCCAAAAAGTAGATGTCTTCTCACAATTCGTATTCAAATCTGATATCATTCCAAATTTATTCATGATTTTTATAGCTTCTTCAAAAAATAACTGATCTCCGTTTTGTAAAATATGTGTGTCATCAGCAAATTGTGCAATTCTATGTTCGGTATTTTCTACGTAGCTACAAATATTCCCTTGATATTTTTGTTTTGTCTGATCATGTTTGCTAGAATTTGCACACATAGCACAAATAAATACGACGAGATAGGATCCTTCTGTGTACAACCCCAATTGATTTTAAACCAGTCTGACGTTTTTTTACTTATTATTACAGTTGCCGTAGTGTTTGTATACCATGCTTCTATCCAGTTACAAATATCTCCAAATCCAAAAGGCCTTTAGCACTTTGACAAAAAAATTCCAGTCAACAGTATCAAAAGCTTTTTCAAAGTCAACACATAACAGCAACCCTGGGAGATTTTCTTTTTTAAATGGTATATTAAATCGTCTAATGTTGTCTCCAATAAATCTTCCATGTATAAATCCTGTTTGAACTTCACTGATTTAATTTGGCAGAACCGATTTTATTCTGGCTGCTATGCATGCTGACCCAATTTTGTGTACAACATTCAATAAAGTGATGAGTTGCCAGTTTTTTTCTTTATGTATTCCTTAAATTTATCTGGTCTGGGAATACATACTATGATGCCTTCTTTCTGAATCACAGACAGTTCTTTTGTAACTAATCCTTCATTAAGTGACCTGACTACAAATACCCCAATTTGTTTCCAAAAGAATTATAAAAATTCACAAGTGAAACCGTGGCTTCCTGGATTTTTTTTTATCATTTCTCATGTTTTTAAGTGCTGCGGCTGCTTCTTTTAATGCTATTTTCCCTTCCATAGTAACAGAAAGAAACTTCGTTTTCAAATTTGGGAAGCTCTTCCACAAGCTCGTCAGTGTTACATTCCTCCACTTGACCTCTTTCATATAACTAACTGATGTATTTGTAAGCAAGTGATGAAAGGGTGAAGCGTGATTAATCAGCATAAGGGGGAAAAAAGTTGTAATAATTATGCAGAAAGCGTTGACATCGGAGAAATGCTGGGAGAACCTTTATTTCACGATGTCATAACAATAGAAGTGAAAACGAGTGTGTGGATATAATTTCCAAAAGAGAAAAACTTCTCCATCAGATGAAATAATTAGCGAATGTAAAAACAAATCAATGAACACGCTTTTTGATGTTTTGCTATTTTTCTTATTAAACAACTTATTTAATTGCCAGACATTTCTAGTGGATGGGTCGAAATGACTTCTTGTACCGATTTATGAAAAACAAAGTGGGTGGAGGCAAAAAGCCATCTTTTTTTTTTTTTTTTTTTTTTTTTTTTTTTTTTTTTTGCTGTCCCAACTTCTGCGGCACCTCAGAGGCAGTGCACCCACGCCGCTCATTCCGACACCCCGTCCACAGCCACAGCCCGGCTGGTCCCGCCGCAGCCCCGGCACCGGCAATCCACAGGGAGCAGTCAATGTCAAGTTGTCAAGAGGCAACCCACCGGAGGAGACACTGCACTGCTGCCGAGTCACTTCGGTGGTGTTCAGTGGTGCCTGTTCTGATCTAACATACGCAGGACGCCACTTACTAAGCCCCCTACTGACGACAATAATTGCTTAATCGCGGAGCCGGCGTGAGTGAGCTCTCCCTCCGGAGGGGCGCCACCACGTCCGTCCAACGACAGCCCCCATGGACTCGCCGATACCGGTGACCCCGACGGAACCAAAGCAAGGCCACAGACGTGCAGAAGACATCGAAACTGAGGTCACCATGAGAGCAGGGCATGAAGGGCCACAGAACCTGAGACATTTTTTTTAATGCTGATGAATGAGAATAAGGATGATGAAGATGATACTACGGATTTCCATTTCGGTCTGAGACTACATGACAGGGCTGTACTCTACGCTTCCTTTCATATTTATATATCCCGGCGTCAACCAGGCCCGAGAGATACAGGCACCTGCAGTGTTGGTCAGGAAATTTGAGCAACACTCTCAGAAACGCATCCATTAAGTCTTCCCAACTGAGTCCGCAGCAAACTCAACTCTGGGTAGGAGCCGGTCGGGGCAGAAAAACCCACATGACTCTGATGGGATTCGAACCCACGACCTCCTCCCGGCCGGGAGTCCGCGACGCTAACCACTTCGCCACGGCGGCTGGTCAAATAAGCCATCTTATGAGAGAGATGTAGCTCTAACAATTGCGATAGTAAAGTTCGCCCTCATCTTCAGAATTTAATCAGTAAAGATCAAATTCTTAGAATTTAAGATTAACAAACTGGACACAAAGAGAAATTCTCCCTTGGAATCATAACCCCAGTGTGATTTCAACGCTGTTATATGGCTGTAAAACCTGGCAACTGAAGACCACCTAGGAGAAGAAACTCGACGCTTTTGATACTAAGTGTCTACGTAAGATCTTGGGCATCAACATTTATGGTCAGACTTTATACCAAATGAAGACGTCTCGGAGAGGTCCAAACAGCTCCCCATGTCAACCATCGTCTGCAGACGGTGTCTCCACTGGCTGGGTGATGTCTTGAGATTACCCTCTTCAAGACCTGCAAACCAGGCCATTAAATGGACACCAACAGGCCAGAGAAAAAGAGAACGACCCAGGATGAGCTGGCGACAGGCAGTGCAGTGGAGAGAGACCTCAGACTCGTTGACAGAGGATGGAGTGACGCTACCAAACTGGCTGAGGACCGTGCACAGTGGAGCGCTTTGACTGCCTCATGCGTCGCAAGACGTGGGAGCGTCTGAGTCTAAGTGACAGATATGGGGACATTGTCAATTCACACTTTCGTCGAGGGTTTTTCTCCCCTCGATCCACCCTTTAAAATGAATGGGTTGTTGGATAGTGGTAGCACTGCCCCGCTAACGGCCATACCTTTTACAAGCAGCTGGTTCCTTGCCTCCGTAGTTGCGAGCTATATTCTCCAGAACCCGTTGATCTGCTGGGCTCCAGCCAACGATCCCAGACCGGCTGCTCTCTCTCCTGCCAAACACATTTCCAGAACCGTCGTACGATTGACGGATGAATCATGAATGTCTAAATCCGGTAGCCGTTATGAATCAGGAATGTTTTTTTTGCTTTTATGAAGACGGAATTCATGCCAATCTCGAAGCCGGTAGCCATAATACTGACCGAGCCAGTGTTTCAATTCGAAAAACCAAAGCGTCGAAAAGATGTCCATGTTGGTGCAGCGAATAAAAGCCGCTAAACAGATTCGGCTTGTGCAGAGTCCCCCCCCCCCCCCCCCCCCTCTCTCTCTCTCTCTCTCTCTCTCTATTTACCCATCTGTCTATCTGTCTAACTATCTATCTATTTATAAATATTCATCCATCTATCAATCTATCAATTTCTCTGCCTATGGAAATGTCTATCTATATGTCTAATTATCTCGATATCTATCTAGTTATCTATCTGTCTGTCAATCTTTCTAAATATCTGTGTATCTGTCGATCTGTCTTATCTCTCTATCTGTCTGTCTATTTGAATGTCCACCTACCTATCTATCTATCTATCTATATCTATCTATCTATCTATCCATCCATCCACGTAATTCTCTATGTGTCTGTCTGTCTATCTATCTATCTATCTTTCCTTCTTTCTTTCTTTCTATCTATCTATCTATCTATCTATCTATATCTATCTATCTATCTATCCTATCTATCTTTTTATCTTACATGAGAAAAAAAAAAGATTAAATGTGTGAAAGCACTTGATGAGTATACATCTATTCATACATCACACACACACACACACACACACACACACACACACACACACACACACACACACACACACACACACGTGCGAGCGCACACGCATGCACACATGCATGCATGCACATGAGCAAGATTATATTGATTTTGCTTCAAGTTATGCAGAACACACAAAGTGTATTGGACAGCACTGCGCATCTTTTAGCTACTAAAGAATTTTTTTTAATATCCCATTGGATTAATCAAATACAATGACATACGGTGATCCTGCAAGATATTCCCTTTACATTGAGTCTTTTGAGAAATGCAGCGAATATTTGCTACAACTTCTTATCCAGCTACTCGCAAGCGGGTTATGTAGACGGTACATGATATATTACTCCATAACTTTGCGTCAGAGAAAGCACATTTCTTTTCTTATTTAAATCGGGTTTTGACAGGAACTGGATTTGGAATGACTCAATCAGGGAGTCGGGATAAAAGACATTCATGTTGGAATGTAAGAAGTCTTTCATATCTTGTTATAAACAAAGCCGGTATTCCAAGATGGAAAATATGAAACATCCCCAGTTCCACTTATTTCACAGCCTTTTAGAGTTAGAAAAAATGTTAAATGAACGTACTACTAAATGGTTTGGAAGTACTTGCTATATTGAGAAGCAGAAGACTGGTTTTAAAGCAAACAAAAGGTAGTTTGATCCTGAATGGTTTATGAGCAGTCTGTACATGTTCATGAGAAGGAAAATAAGGCCATATGATGTCTAGGTAAAGCTTAAAGGGACATCAGAGAAGATGCTATCATTGCTACAAAAGGACCGTGATATGTGTAACCTGTCCTCTTAGCGTAACAGGATAATAACTGGACTCTCTTGGTGTTTTGCGGAGGCTTCTAATGTCAAAGGAAATAAAATGATCAATAGTGGTGATTACTTCTACAATTTTTCAAATCTCTTGCAAATCTTTGATAATTTCATAAAATGTTTGAAACAAATAAATGTTTTTTGTCCTCTGATGATGAATGTGGCAGAATGGAAATCATTTCTAATGGTATTATGTTTACATGATCATTTTTCGTGCGTAAGAAATGCTGTATTTTCTTCTCTGGCGTAGTTTTGTTTTGTGGCATACTTTTGTCAGCGCTACAGAAAAAAAAAAAAAAAAAACATTGTAACATCTGAAGCCCCCCCCCCCCCCCCCCCCCCCTCTCACTCTCTCTCTCTTTTTTTTTTTTTTTTTTTTTTTTTTACTGAAGGCCATACACACGTTCAACACTTGCGCACATGTGCGGCCCACATGCTCAAAATCATATTGATTGTGATACAGAACAAATAGAATACACCGGACAGTGTGATCGTATGCGGACGATTTTTCTGGATAATCTATCCTTATTCAATTAGAAAGGGTTTCTGCAGCATGCGTTTTATTATGTCGCCCTGCTGACAGCTCACACCCTTCTTAGCCCTCCCTTACTGTTCAACAATGGTCTCCCTTAATGAGATAATGAGGTCGCAGTAGCACATAACGTCACTGTTGTCATGACTGCAATAATTGACCATTGCCTAAAATCTTCGTCTCGACTTATACGTTCGAAGAGACATCTGCATGTACTTACATGGTAACGTCACTGCGCTTCTCTCTTTCTACTTAGGCCTATGTGTCCGCCCTGTTGTGGTGGTTTCCGTCTATTTTCTCTCTCTCTCTCTCTCTCTCCCATTATTTTGCACGTTACCTCTTTCTCTATGTCTATGCATTTCTGTTTCCCTCCAAGTCTCTACCCGCCTCCCTCTCCCATCCCCTTCCCATTTCGTTGTTTCTTTCCTTAGATGTGTGTCTGTTCGGCCTCCGCCCCCCTCCTCTCTCTGTCTGTCTGTATGTCTCTCTCCTCTCTCTGTCTGTCTGTTTGTCCCTCCCTCCTCCCCCCCTCTCTCTCTCTCCCCTCGTGTGTGTGTATGTGTGTGTGTGTGTGTGGGGTGGGGGGGGGGGGGTCATAATCAATGATCAATGCACCAGAAAATGTATATCCTGCACGACAACTCGTGGCGACTTGTGACCAGCTGACACGTTTAACGTGTGGAGTCACACCGCCGAGGTGCCATCCTGAGCTATAGGGGATACAAACGCAGCCCCCCCCCCCCCCCCCCCCCCCCCCCCCCCCCCCCCCCCCATCCCCAACCTTGCCAGTCTCCTTGCCTCCTTGGCGCGTGATATTGGTTCTCTTCCAGGAACAATTCTGTGTGTGTGTGTGTGTGTGTGTGTGTGTGTGTGTGTGTGTGCGCGTGCGTGCGTGCGTGTGTGTGTGTGTGTGTGTGTGTGTGTTCATAAGCCCTGTTTGTTTACACAGATCCTGGCATATCTATTGTATTGTTAATTTTTCAAAAATATTCTATATCTTGTAAGTGCATGTATATTACCTAAATAATAAAAGCATTTCACATATAAACTTTTGTAAAAGTTTTTTTTTATGTCAAAAGAAAAAAATAATCGTCGTAAAAGATTTTAGCTTCCTTAAAATGAAGAGAATCTGGTGTCAGAATGCCGTGTATAAATTTTGCATTCTTTCCGTAAATTAAGGTGTTCTTAAAAATTCAGTTTAGGGGTGTGAGCATACGTAGAGAGAGAGAGAGAGAGAGAGAGAGAGAGAGAGAGAGAGAGAGAGAGAGAGTAGAGTGTGTGTGTGTGTGTGTGTGTGTGTGTGTGTGTGTGTGTGTGTGTGTGTGTGTGTGTGTGTGAATACGTTGTGTGGGGAAGTGAGAAGATTGTGTGTAGCGAAGAGAAGAGAGAGAAATGAAAAACAAAAAAAGCGAGAGAGAGAGAGAGAGAGAGAGAGAGAGAGAGAGAGAGAGAGAGAGAGAGAGAGAGAGAGAGAGAGAGAGAGGCCTCAACGATCTCAACATTCTATTAGGCAAAGGCCTAAGCCCCTTTTTGAAGGGAGATGTGTACACATAACTAAACAAGTAAAAAGGATCCAATAACATACAAATTAAGGAATCAATAATCACAATAAGGTATGGTATATGCTGAAAGATAACGTGCTACGAAGTCAAATTTTTCAGTCTTTCAAGCGCCTGATAAATGTACATAGTTAAATATTTGATGTAGTCTCATGCCTTGTCGACATAAGCGAAAATAACCTAAAATTGCTCGGAACTTAGTGATATTTCGGTTGAATGAATAGACTCCAAGATCACTCATGGCAGGGCAGCAAAATAAAAAAGTAAATTCATTTTCTTAGCTGATGTTGCATAGACAGCAGGTAAGCATATTTTCATTTCTGACACTGTATCGAAAGCAATGACGAGCAATACTAGACACACTAAATCGAAACTTGATCAATTCACTTTTTATACATCGATCCATTTTCAACTCAATATGGTTCTCTCGAACGAGTAGTTTTAAAGAGCCAGCAGTGTGAAAACATGTCCCTAGTATACATGTGATCATGCCAGTCCTGCCATCTACAATCTACAGTTCTTTGCCTAAATGCTGTTTTAAAAAAAAAAAAAACTGATATGTATATCTATTGAACACCCTGTTTATTTCAGACAAACGAAAATCCATAAGAATTTAAACAGTGACGAACATGTTCAACCCATGTCTTCTCACCATTCAAATCCAAAACAAATAGCAATTGTTTGTTTTAAAAGGCAACCTATCGTCATTCTTTCTTGTCAGTTTCATCCCAATATTTAGTACATTTCATGTATGATTTGAAGTAAATTGGATATAAAAGATTGTTTGGCATTCGATTGCTGACATTAAGAAAGAGTTTCAATGCGAGCGAATGCGCTTTTTCTGTTTCTGTAGGTTTTTTTTTTTTTTTTTTTTTTTTTTCAAAAGCCCCAATTTTGGCACTGTGCTGTATCATCGGCTGAATCTGGAAGTCAAATAGTTTACCAAAGCACTGAAAGCATTGCAGTCTGAGTTATACAAAATATGAAGTAAGATATTAACCACTTTCTCCTTTCACAGCTGTATTTTGGCACGCAAAACTAAAACTGTCTTGTTGAGAAACAAATTGCAACATTTACTGTCACATTTTGGCACGCAAAACTAAAAACTGTCTTGTTGAGAAACAAATTCCAACATTTACTGTTGCATTTTGGTACGCAAAACTAAAAACTGTCTTGTTGAGAAACAAATTCCATTTACTGTTGTATTTTGGCACGCAAAACTAAAACTGTCTTGTTGAGAAACAAATTCCAACATTTACTATTTGGAATATGTCATTTCCATACGTTCATTTGACGACAAAAACTCACCCTTACGAAAAACGATAATAATACTTTTCTCCATGTTCATTCTTAGTTCCAATTTACTTGCAGCATTACATAAGTTATATAACTGCTTTTGTAAACCAACTACTGTTACATCAGCGAAAAGTAGAAAAAAAAAAGTTCTATAAGGTCAAACGTGACTCCCTGAAGACCATTCTCAATTATCTCCAAATCCAGTTGTTTCATAAAAAGTGAAAACGAAACTGGACTACAAACACCCACACTGCTTACCTCAACGTGTGTAAGTCAACGCATCATACTGTGTTGCTGCAGTCCTTACTCTTGCCTCAACTTCGCCATGCATGCCTTTTACAACAACCCTACAACTTAACCTTTGTTCTGTTCTTGATGAGAACTGGCTACAGTAACCTTCTAGAAATAGAACTGCATGCCCTTACAAAGTTAATAAAGCAGCATGCAACTTTTCATTATGGGCGAATTGTTTGTGGACAACAGACACAAAGAAACAAATATGGTCAATGAAAGAAAATCCCTTCTTAAATCCGGCTTGGTGATCACCAGTAATATTATTCTGGCTAATCTATTCGTGTAATCTGTTATTAATAATTGAACTATCTAATTTGCTACTAATATCACATAAGGAGATAGCTCAATAATTGTTCACGTCATTAACATGGCCTTTTCTTAAATCAAGGAATAACTGTTCAATAGTGTTACAAGGTTATTAACAACAAACTCACCAGAACGTCTGTAAACTCATAGGTCTATCTGGACCAGTAAGCTTATCGTTCTTTAGCTTGCTAATGACAAGTAAAACTTTTTCTTTAGATATTGGCCAGTCCAGCGCAGTTGTCATTGCCTTCAACGGAGATGCTCTCAATTATCTCTCATCTTCGTTTTTTCACAAAAAAAAACTTTAAATTATCGAACCATTCATCCACGGAAAAATTCATTTGAAGGCTAAGATTTTCCTTTTGAAACCTTCTAAATTGTGTTCCTGATGTCTTATCTTGCCTTGTTCTAGGGGTGTCTCCATATTGTGGATTTTCCAGTTGCTTTTGATTGGATGCTAAATTTAAAGTGACACTGTCACACAAGTAAGCAACAAAGAATACAGTCGTTCTGTATGAGTGACAAACGGCTGGACAAATTTCGGTATTCGGAACAATTAATTGTGCATCTCCATATGGCACAACATGTGATGTTTTTGATTTTTGACAGGGTAACAGACTTTAGCAGTTTACATCATTCTGTGTGCTGTCAGTCCATGTGGACGTTATAGAACACATTATACAGTCAGCCATGGAGACAGTAGTCTGAAAAGTGTGAAAGAATAACCCCAAAGTGTTTTTTTTTTTCATGTGCTTGCACTTTTAAAAGTAAAAACTTCTTTTTATGTAAAGAACATCTACACTTGACAAATTCAGAACAGAAAACTAGTAGGCCCATGTAACTTTTAATAATGTTTCCACTGAGGAAGTAATTATTGACCCCAGCCAGCAGATGGAGAGATGGGTGCAGCACTATTCCGACCTCTACTCCAGAGGGAACACAGTGACCTCCTCAGCCATTGACGCCATCAAAGAAATTTTTATTTTGGTCTGGGTCTAGGTAAAATACTGAGGTAAAAATACTGAAGAGTGGCTCTGAGATAATTTTCCCTTAGGCCTGTACTCTTAGAAGTACTTGTAGCTCCAAGAGACAAAATAGAAGAGAGAAGTTCAAACATTCAACATTCGATTGAACAACAGAGAACTGACACTCATCAACTTTACTTGCTTACACATAGGTAAGTATTGGCATGTCACTTCAATAGGCTAGGTTTTAGTTCTCATTGGACTACCACAATGAGGGGCCCTTCCTCACTCCTACTTTACTTGCTTGCACTCTGTGCAGCAGCTTAAGTTGGCATATAGTGGGCCTGTCTAAGCTGCACTGAATCCATCTGGTTGAGATACATCCACTTCACTTGCACACACCCAGTGCAGTAGTCAAAGTGGTATTCATAGACAGTTTCTCACTGTTTCATCATAAAGTGAGGGTAAGGGTCTGATGGATTTGAGTCCTGGTGGTAAGCTAACTTAGCTTATATTGGAGAGTGTAGTTGATCTCTCCTGTGGCTGGTGACTCCCCCACTGGTGTAGATTGGTTGTCTGGTGTCACCCTGGTTTACAGTTAAGCCATGGTGTCTGGCGTTCCCCTGGTTTCTGGCATAGCCCCCAGCTTCTGGTTCAGACGCAAAGTGTAGCATGACCAGGATCCCAGTTCTGCGATAAAGAGAACTTGCTCTGTAGGTGAGAATCTGATGGGTGGTTTGTCGAATGCACACATTTACCCTTTGTTTCTATCTTTCAGAACAGGAGTGAGACTCAGCCAGCAAAGTTTTCTCTATGGTAGAGTTTCTGCTATAACTGTTAATCTCCACTTTTGTTTAAAGGCTCAGTTAAGCTTACAAAAGGGTAGGAGACAGTAGTACAATGTTACACAGTTTCAGTCAAACAACTCTTCCGTGTTTCTTATGAATTAATTCCCATTGACTTGGGCTACACTTAGTCCTGGTACACATGTGGTGTAGACTTAAAGTCCTACATGACAAATCATTCCAACAATCACCAGTATTTATAAATCAGCTTAGCAGTTTTTAAATCTAACACAGGCATACTGTTTTCCTGATCAAAATTAATCACTGAATTAGTATCTTAACAGACAAATTGTATACTGGCAAAAGTCAGGGTGCACACAAAGAATAGTTGTCAGATTGTTAACAAAGAATCCTAACCACAGAGAGAGAGAGAGAGAGAGAGAGAGAGAGAGAGAGAGAGAGAGAGAGAGAGAGAGCTTTTGCCATATGATGGCAAGCAAACCACTACACAGAATAATCATTTATCAGTTTGGTAAATGCCACCAAGTATTTGTACAGTTACCATGTTAACCCACACAGCATACAAAAAATCAATACATAGATTCGAAAACGTAAAACAGAGGTCCAACTCACTTTTCTGGGAATGAACCAGTGATCTTTGACTTGAGATCGAGAAGTACGAGGAGTTTTACCAGACCTAGAATAGTCGTCCATTTGTCCATTCACTGTTCCGATCTACAGGCAGTCTTGAGGGATCAGTGAAGTTGCGACCCTGTGTGTCTGGTATGGTATATGGGGGGGGGGGGGGGGGGGGGGGAGGGAGGGAGGGAGGTTTTTGCAGTTGCCTTTGTGTCAACTACGACTGCAGGGGCTCAGGTGGAGGGAGGAGGAGGGGAATGGTGGTGGTGGCGGTGGAGAACACAACAGCATGCCTTTGTGTCACAGGATGGGGGGCAGGGGGGAGGGCGGTGAAGATAGCGCCGGAAAGGGGGTGGGGTGAGAGACGGGCCATTGTTACAATGCAATGTGAATTTTATTGCATCGTAGCTGCTCAGAGTGGGGAAGGAGGATTGAGAGGGGAAGGGAGGTAGGCTGATAGGAATGTCGCGGAGCGCGGCATGACTATATTTTCTCTTGTACGAGATAGCGAAGTGGTGGGGCGCACACTAGGGGGGGGGGGGGGGGGGGGGGGGGGGGGGAGATTTGAAATCTATTCTTTGGTTTAGGGTTCGAGTGGGACCGATTGGATGGTTTTGTCAAGCGTTGTTACACAGAGCATGGCTTCTTAGTGGTGCATTACACTTGGCATGTTTTTCAACTCATTCCATGAAAGAGCATGTACACTACCCGGTCTTCATAGAGTTTAGTTTATTATCAGAATACAGCAAACAAATAAGGTAACTTCTGCCCCAACGGTGAAAACATCGCGTACCCGTAGCTCCAGATTAAGGCTGCTGGTGGCAGACTACTCATTGATCTGGTCCACATATAAGCACGACCCAAACAGAACATGACACTTCTCTGCTGAAGAACAAAACTCGCCTTTGACTTGACTTGACGTTACAAGATTCAGGTCCTTTAAGTCATAGGACCATGTTCAGGTTCTCAAACTAAACTGATTGGCCTGGGTGGTTTGAGGATGGCGCCAATCAGATCACTTACTGAACAATTTAGTCTAGGCATTCTGGGTCGTACACTGAAGGTAGTGCTGCCCAGTGCTTGTCCAATCTTCTCTTGAAGGCGTCTACTGATGGCGCTGTTACCACATCATCTGGGAGGCTGTTCCAGAGGTTCACAACTCTGTTTGCGAAGTAATTGCCCCGTACGTTGAGACGATGCCATGGTTTCTGAAGTTTCAAGGAGTTGACTCTGGTGGATCTCAGCTCATTCGTGGCGACGGGGAAATCAGGGCATGACACTTTGTAGAATCCATGCAGGTACTTGTAGACTTCAATTACGTCCTCCCCGCTTTCTCCTGTGTTCCAGACATGGAAGCTTCAGTCGACGTAGCCTTTCGGGGTACGGGAGGTCCTTCAGAGGGCCCAACATTTTGGTCGCCCTCCTCTGGACGTTTTCTACTTCAGAGCAAAGGCCTTTTTGATTCTTCTCGTCTGGCTTCCACACACAGTGACCGTATTCCAGGAGTGGCCTGACTAATCCCTTGAACAGCTGGACAAAAGTTGCTGGTGGTGTAAGGTAGTCGAAGGTCCTGCGGATGACTCCAACAACGCGG
>JADBJO010001486.1:110000-112500 GCA_016801955.1 Conus betulinus | reverse complement strand
AAAATCCTATTACACACCACCCCACACATAGATCTACATGGTCGGGCACACGATCGTGCAGACATCTGCTGCTAGTTTATTGATTTTAGCCCCAAGCCTCTCTCTCTCTCTCTCTCATTTAAATCAGGTATACACGGCGCAGCATAATTCAGCGGTGCGCTCGACCAGCCAGCCCACAACAACATCACCGGAGCACCGTAGGTAAAGTTAATTAGCAGGTTCCCTACCCGGCGTTTATTCTCTAATTATCAGAACCAATCAACCATTCCTAAGGTCGTAGGCCTACAACTCGCCGCGCCCTCTCTCACATAAGCACGAAAAAAAAAAAAAAAAAAAAAAGCTTAGCAATTTCCCACCATTTTCCACGTGCGCGCGTGTGTGCCTTTGGTGTGTGCGTGCGCGCGCGCCGCATTCTTTCAGTCACCCCGGTGACGCTGCAGGCTGAAGCAGACGACAGTTTGCTGACAAGATGGCGGACGGTTATGTCGTTTGGTGGTGAGCAATAGGACATCGTGTGGCGTCGTTGTTGAGTCGGCGAGGACAGAGGATACCAGAGTGGTTTTACAGGAAGAGAAAACAGGTGAGTCAATGATACCACACAATTTTTGTTTTTACACTCACATATCCATTTTTTCAAACACATTTTTGTATGAAATTTTGGCAATGTACAGTCAGCAGTAGGTGGAAGTATTGGGGGAAATAAAGAGAAAAAAAAGGAAAGGAAAAAAGGAACAGCCTCCAATCGTCGATTAAAAATCCGTTCTGCCCTTCTTCACTTGGTTATAGTTGACAATGAACTAGAAGAGAGAGAGAGAGAGAGAGAGAGAGAGAGAGAGAGAGAGAGAGAGAGATCCTACCACTCTCTTCGACCTATCGTTTATGGATGACTGGGAAATAAATAAACAATGAACTGTGCAAACCTCTTTCACGTCTGCATTAAAAAATAACGCACGCATTCCCTTGAATGTAAGCAAGCTACGAGTGAATAAAGCTGAACGATTAAAACTTGCAGGAACATGATTTTGTTTTGTTTTGAGCAGAATGGGGGTCCAGAAGATGTTTTCTCAATAAACATACGTTTTATTTTAATTTCAATGCCTAAATAGCGGAAAGGGACAATCGCATTTGACAATGTTCATGTCAGTTGTAGGCATCCATTAATTTGTAGAGAAGGGTGATTGGAATGGGGAGGTTAATTCTGGAGAAACGAGGGATGCACGGGGGTGTGAGTTGGGGGGGGAGGAGGGGAGGGGGGGGGAGGGGGGGGGGGGGGGGGGGGGGGGGGTGGCCGGCAGAAGGGGGTGTTGTGGAGGAGGCAAGTTCAGCGGTTAAGAAATGACCTTTTTGTTCGAGAGTGAGAAGTTAGTTTCAAGCTTGCCCGTGGCAATGGCGGGGGACCTTTTTAGAATGTATAGTATAGTAACGTACGGTACTGTAATAATTTTGTGTACTGCAAGGTAGTGTGTATTTTATACGTATTTTACGTATTTTATTGTATTGTAGGTACCTATCGATTCATTGATATATTCTGGGTCGAATTATTGTATGGCTGTTGTATGGTTTGGTATCCTGTAATGTACTAAGCAGTGATGTACTGTACTACACCTCAGCGTACTGTAATACATTTGCATTGTACCATAGGGCATCATCTTGCATTCTCGAAATGGATTTATTGTATTTTGCGAGCCTATTTCTCTTTCCAGAGAGATTACTGCGATTGTTTATTTGTTTGTTTTAGTTTTCTGAACTGAAGTTTATCAGACACGTCTAATATATTGCCACCGTTACTTGTATTGTGTTTAATTTTCATTGCTTTGTTTTGTTTTTTGTTGCCGTGGGTAGTTTTATATGCACTGTATGTTCTACTTTGCACTACTGTTCATCTCATTTAACAGTTTATAGTGCCTCATGAGTGCAACGGAGGGTTGGGGTGATGAAACAAAAGTGAATTTCCAATCCGTAGTTTCCAGTTTTGTATCGAATCCCACAGTCCGCTTCCAAGCCATGACTGTCAGTAAGAAATGCATAAATATTGGGAAGACAGCAACTGCTTCGATGATCTTGATCTCGATCTCGACATGATAGCAGCCCTAATATGGGCCTAGGTGGTGTTCTGGGCAATAAACAACATGATATTATGAAATGAGTAGGCTATTCGGAGTGCCTCTTTCACTCTTTGGCTGACGCTTCGCGGGATGGCTTCGCAAAGTATAAAGTCTCTCTCTCTCTCTCTCTCTCTCTCTCTCTCTCTCTCTCTCTCTCTTCTATGTGTCAATATGTAGGGGCTGGGGGTGGGGGCTGGGGGGGGGGGGGGGAGTAAGGGGGGTTGTGTACGTGCTTGCATATGGACATCTGTGTGCGTGTCAGATGAAGGTTAAGCTGACGGTTAACTGGTTTTATTGACGTTTGTGTTCGTTTCCCAGTTCCATTGAACTTTGTGTATTTATATATGCCTCTGTCTTCCTTCAACCGTTTTTCCCACTCCCTCCCTCCATTTTCC